>JAOWBW010001288.1:171937-262819 GCA_026119855.1 Campanula takesimana | reverse complement strand
TCAAAGCTTCAAGCCTAACAACCTTTCATATTCAGCCTTTCACACAAAAGACTTTCATTTGCCTCAACCATCATTTAGATACTTAGAGCATTTGATTTCTTTGACACACACACCCGATTATATGATCACATAGATTATATACTTCGAAAACACGGTTGTTATTATAGCTTAGGTTAGACTTATTGTTTAGAGTTTATATTCATCTTGTAAAACCTCCTCTAAATTAATACAAGTATAGTAGCTATTAGAAAATCCTATACTAACCATCTAGGTAGAGGACGTAGTTCATTTAAGAACGAACCTCTTCAATTTCTGTGTTTGATCTTATTTTCTGTCTTGTATTTATCTATCTTGTTTGTGGTCTTTAACTTGTCCATATACGAAATGACTTGAAAGATGAATTGTGTTTTCCATTGAACTTTAAGTTTAACTATTCAGTTGCATCATAGTGTTTTCTCAACCTGAGTCAAACCTCCCAACTCTTTAACTAACCTATTTGGCCAAACCGCAAACTCCGCTGTGCATTTATCAGTTCGGTTCTTGTGCTTTGAACCGCAGTTGGCAAAACTGATAAGTACTCTGTTGATTTAAGGGTAGTTTTGAAAAGTTTTGGACCGCTATTCACCCCCCCCTCTAGCGGTTCTTACCCTTGTTGCCCTCTGGGTCCAACAAGTGGGTATCAGAGCTTATCTACCAAACTTGTTTTTACAAGCTTAACCGCTTGGGTGCTGATCCAATGGCAAACACAAACACCCATATGATGCAAACATCCAATTCGAATCACTTACCGATTCTGGATGAGATAGTTTTTTATTTTTGGAGGGATAGGATGTGAAACCATGATTTCATGTGATCGTAGACTGTGGACCGCGGTTACTGATGGACCATATGTTCCTATGAAAGCTAACCCACGTGCAGGAACCGCAGGAGAAGAAGCTGAAGTTAAGAAGTTAGAAAGTGAATGGACTGATGCAGACCGCATCAATGTGGATTTTGATGGAAGACTATGACCCATGCTAGTGTCAGCTATTGACTTGAGGACTCATTCTAAGGTGCTTCACTGCACAACCGCAAAGGCTACCTGGGATGCTATAGTTGACTTTCTGGAAGGAGATTCAGATACCAAGAAGAACGCCTCTATCAACAGAGAAGACTCTTTGACTATTTTGTTAAAGATCCTAAGGAATCTCTTAGACAATGCTATGAGAGGTTTATTGATATTGTTAATGTGTGTTTTTCTCTTGGACATGTCTATTCTAATACAGATTTGAACATGAGATTCATGCAAGCACTTGGAAGCAAATGGCTGATCAAACTACTAACATTGAAGACAACAAGGACTTGGAAGCTCTTGATCTTCGACACTTGTATGCCATGCTGAAGGTTTTTGAATTCAATCTTGAAGAGGTCCATGACACCGAAAGCAGATTTAAGACACTCTCTCTAGCTGCATTCAATAATACCTCATCTCCTATCTATAATCCAGACCATCATCAAACCGCTCCTCACCTCCACTTGCAAACCGCTCCTCCTGACCAAAATGCTCCTAGATTCATCCTCAAACCGCACCTCCTAAGTATTACCAGTAGTCTCACCAATCCTATCCTCAATCACATCAACCATATCCTCAATCTTATCAGCAGTCTCATCAACCTTACACTCCTCCTCAAAGTTCTTATGCTCAGAGTGTATGATCATAATCCTCAAGTTCTACTCTAGTTGATTTTGATGAAATGGATGATGAAGAATTTGCTTTGTATGTGAAGAAATACACCAAGTTCAGGAAAAACAATAGATCTCAATTTCCATCTAAAGGCCCAGCAAAGTTTGTCCTTCCAACCAGATTCAACAAAACTGCAGATCCCAAGACAAGGGATGACTTGGTCTATTATAACTGCAGACAGCCAGGTCATTTTGCTTCAAGTTGTCCCAAACCGCGTTATGAAGCCACGCCAGCAAAGAAACCATTCAACAAGAAGTTCGTGAAAAGAAGAGGAATTGTAGCTGACCAAAGAGATCAACCGCTGACATGGATGGGTTCAGACTCAGATGAAAGTGATGATGAAGAAACTGCTATCTCTGCCTCATGAGATTTGAAGAAAGAATTGAAATTGACGAAAGCCTTCCACTGCCAAATCAACAAATGAAGTCAGTTTCACCTAAGACTCCTGAGGCTAGATTAAGCAAATCTCCTACAACACAAAACTACACTCCTGAGGTTCAAGCATACGAAAGTCATGATAACCAGGCACTAGAACGTGCTAATTTATATGTCAACACACACTGTGCTTAAAAAGGCATATAAACTAATGGCTGCGGAACTTGAAGAATCCCAACATGTATGTAAATCCCACAAGGAGGAAATTTGAAAACCTCAAGCTCCAAATTGCTGGGATATCTACTACTGTGGATGAAAACCGCTATCTGAAGGATAGAACCGAGGTACTTCTTACCCAAATCCATGAGCTTACCGTACAAAGGGATGACCTTCAAAAAGTGACCGATGTATGGACTAAGTCTGGTGTCACCGTGGAACAAATCCTAAATTCACAAATTCCTACTTCGGATAAAAGTGGATTGGGGTTTAAAACTGATGATGGGTGTAAGTGTCCTTGTCTCTGTGCCGAAGGTGGTGTGAAACCTACTGAACAAACCAAAGAAATTCCTAAGGTTAATCATGCCGGTAAAAAGGGCTCAAAACAAGAAATTAAAAGGCAAAATTATTTCTTTGAGTATCCTAAAAAACCAGACTGGGAGAGATTCAAAGTGGAAAGAGAAATCCATAGCGGCTGAGGCAACCAAGGAAGTATTGAGTGATGAAACCGCTCCTAGTCGGTTTAAGGAAATTCCTATCATTTTCCCTAAAGCCGCACCTAAGAGGAAGGTTGAGCTCAAGAAGGTAATCTTTGTTAAAGCCAAAACCGCTGACCCAGTAAAACATGAGAAACCGAAGGTCAGTAAAGGGTTTGTAAAACCGCAACCAAAACCTGGATTTATTCATTATGCTATTTGTGCTGATTATGGTCATGGTGTTGGTCATTGTCTTTTAAGGTTCACACCCAATGCCAAGGGACGTAAAAATCCTAAGGTCAAACAGGTGTGGGTCCCAAAAAACTGCTAACCCTAGGACCCAAAAGAATAAGGGGGACCAAATCTTTTATGTTTATTTTTCAGATCTTATGCTGTATGGCTGGAACCACAAAGAAGAATAAGGATCTTTGGTACTTGGATAGTGGTTGCTCACGACACATGACTGGAGATAATGATCTTCTTTGTGATTTCATCAGTATGAGAGGGCCCCAGTAGTGTTTGGAAATAACAAGAAAGGAGAAACAATAAGATATGGGGCAATCAAATGTGGAAAAGTGACCTTTGAAAATGTGTCACTAGTAGAAGGACTCAAGCACAACCTTCTCTCATATCTCAGTTTTGTGACAAAGGAATGAACTGCAACTTTACTTCAACTAATTGTTTCATCAAAGATGCAACTTCCAGAGTTACTCTATTGACTGGCAACAGAACAGGTGATGTATATATGATAGATTTGAGTAATATTGTTTCTATTTCTGACCTCTGTTTTGTAGCCAAAAATGTTAGTGAAAGCAGCTGGTTATGGCATAAGCGGCTCAGCCACTTGAACTTCAAGTATCTAGCAAAATTACAAAGGGATGGTCTTTTCAAAGGACTACCCAAAGTGGCTGACCATCATGATAAGAAATGTAAAGCATGCCAGCTTGGTAAGCAGCCCAAACAGTCATTTCCAAGCAAACCGCTTCTTCAACGAACCTCTGCTTACAACTGCTTTACATGGATTTATTTGGACCTGTCCCAACCGCCAGTATAGGAGGAAACCGCTATACCTTGGTGGTTGTTGATGACTTTTCAAGATATACTTGGGTGGAAATGATGGCCTCAAAAGATGATACTTATGGCATCGTAACCGCTCTATTTAGACAGCTCCAAACTCAGAAATTGGATGACATTGTTGCTGTGCGTTCAGATAATGGAACCGAATTTACAAACAATGGTGTTGCCCAATATTGTTGATGATCATGGAATTGATCATAACTTCTCTGCCGCTGGGGTTCCACAATAGAATGGAGTTGTAGAAAGAAATAATAGGACTTTGATTGAAGCCGGGAAGACCATGATTGCAGAAGCAAAGCTTCCCAAGTACTTCTGGGCCGAAGCTATCAATACCGCATGTTTCACCCAGAACCTCTCCCTAATCATCAAAGTTCACAACAAGACTCCTTATGAATTGTGGAGAGGCAGATCACCCAACAATGCCTTCTTTAAAATATTTGGATGCAAATGCTACATCTTATACAATGGCAGAGAGCATCGAGGAAATTTGATGCTAAGGCCGATGAGGTATTTTGTTGGTTATTCAAAACACTCTAAAACTTTTCGTTGTTTCAATAAAACTTCAATAAAAATTGTAGAGTCAATCCATGTTACATTTGATGAAGATGATCTTCTTGAGCCATATATGGCTCCAAATGTTGCTGATGATTTTAGTGGTTTTGAGACAGGTACATCTTACCCTAATCATGAAACCTCAAATGACCAACCTACTCAAACCGCTCCATCAGGTTCTCCAGCCGCTCCAAATCAAACCGAAGGTGTTGCTGTAGAACCGCACTCTTCTTATCCCATTCAAACCATTGATCCAGTTCCAAACATCACCTTCAATGAAGATTTCAATGATTATCAAGAAGAGCCTCCTCTAGAAAATCTTCAAGGAATAGTGTTCATGAAGACCTCCCTCCAGAAATCAATGAGCATAGAGACCATCTAACAACCAATGTTATAGGTCCTATCAGTTCTGGTGTTCAAACAAGAGGAAGCTTAACTCATAGAGATAACCACAGTTTGTTCTCAACCGCATTGTTATCTCAGATGGAACCGAAGAAGGTAGATGAAGCTCTAAGTGATCCAATTTGGGTAGCTTCAATGCAAGAAGAGCTCAATCAGTTTGAAAGATACAGAGTTTGGACTCTAGTTCCAAGGCCCAGGGATCACACTGTAATTGGAACAAAATGGGTATACAGAAATAAGATGGATGAAAATGGTACTATAACAAGAAACAAAGCAAGGTTGGTTGCTCAAGGTTATAGGCAAGAAGAAGGGTTTGATTATGATGAAACCTTTGCCTCTGTAGCCAGACTTGAAGCCATTAGATTGTTCCTGGCCTATGCCTCCTTCAAGAAATTCAAGTTATATCAAATGGATGTGAAGAGTGCATTTCTGAATGGTGAACTACAAGAAGAAGTTTATGTAGCTCAACGCCAGGATTTGAAGACAACAACTATCCTAATCATGTCTTCAAGCTCAAGAAGGCCTTGTATGGACTCAAACAAGCTCCAAGCGCATGGTATGACACTCTATCTAAATTTCTTATTGAACAAGGCTTCTCTAGAGGTAAAATTGATACAACCTTATTTATTGCTAAACACAAAGGTCATTCATTATTAGTTCAAATATATGTTGATGATATTATTTCGGTTCTACTAATGAAACTATGTGTGTTAAGTTTGAGAAGCTTATGAAAGGTAAATTTGAGATGAGTATGATGGGAGAGTTGATATTCTTTTTGGACTCCAAATCAAGCAATGTCATGATGGAATCTTTATCAACCAAGCCAAATACACCAAAGACTTGATCAAGAAATTTGGGCTTGAAACTGCTAAGCCAGTCGATACCCCAATGCAAAAGGCCTGCAGTTTGGATCGAGATGAACAAGGTAAGAAAGTGAATCAGACACTCTACCAAGGTATGATTGGCTCTCTTCTTTACTTAACTGCAAGTAGGCCAGATATAATGTTCAGTGTGTGTGTTTGTGCTAGATTTCAAGCTGACCCTAGAGAATCTCATCTTATAGCTGTTAAACGTATTATTAGATATTTATGTGGCTCTGTTAACCTTGGACTTTGGTACTCCAAAGAATCTTCATTTGATTTGTTAGGTTTTTCAGATGCTGACTTTGCAGCATATAAGATTGATAGAAAGAGCACTAGTGGTACATGTCAGTTCCTTGGATCTCGGCTTGTATCATGGTCCAGTAAGAAACAAGCATCGGTTTCAGTCTCAACTGCTGAAGCTGAATACATAGCAGCTGGAAGCTGTCGCTCTCTAATTCTCTGGATGAAACAGCAGTTGGAAGACTATGAAGTATTTGAAAAGAATTTCCCTATCTACTGTGATAGTACTGCAGCAATTTCTATCTCCAACAATCCAGTTCAACACTCAAAAACCAAGCACATTCACATAAGATATCATTTCCTCAAAGATCATGTTGAAAAGAAGAATATTTTTCTAGCAAAGGTGGGAACCGATGATCAAATTGCTGATATCCTCACCAAACCGCTTGAAAATTCAAGGTTCTTTCATTTACGAGGAGAAATGGGTATGCTGGAACTAACTTAATATATTTCATGCCTATTTATTTCTTAGTCTAATAATATTTGTTAAGTATTTTGGCTCTATTAAGAAAAAGGAAATAGTGTTCGGTTGAAGATTCCGGTCAAACCGAAGAGTCAAGAAGAATAATGCCAGTTTGATCCAAACCATAAGGAGAAAGCAAACTATCGGTTTAATCGAGTGAAACCAAAGCACATCTGAGAGATATCGGTTTCATAAAAACCGAGAATGAGAAAAGGTAAGTCGGCTTACTCAAACCGCTCAGGTATGATATTGCAATTTAGTCCCTACTTTATGTCACTTCATTCTTTAAGGATCTTTATGCAATTATCTCTGCCGCATTAAATGAGAATCGACAGGTACACTGACGGTTAAGTTTCCTTCAGCCGTCATGCCCGCTCCACTACCCGAGGTGGTTAATTGAGTATAAAAGACAAACCATTTTTCAATTTAACTTTTAACTTATTACTCTTTTTAGCAAAAACCCTTCTCTCTCCTCTGCTCGCACTCTCCACTCTCTGTTCTCACTCAAATTTTCTTACTTAAACGATTTTTTAATGGCACCAAAGAAATCAATCGATCTTGCTTCTACTTCTACATCTTCCAAACCTTCGAAGCCTGATATGGTATGAATTTCTGAACCCTAACTCAGTTTATTTCATTTGTCCGCCATTGTTGAAGCTTAAAAGCTTGTTCATCTTCCTTTGATCATTTTATGCTTTTTCTTCGAATTTTGGTTGGCCTGAACTCGCATTGTCATATATATACTGTTTGATTACTTTATTTTGTGATTTGTGTTCAATTCTTGAGCAAAATCGATTTTGAGGATATTTGGTTTTCTTGCGCAGTTGTGCAGATTCTGGGTTCATGTGTTGTTATTTGTCTTAATTTATTTAGAACTTTGTTAGGATCTGCTCTTTGTGGTCATTTTGGTATAATTCTTTCACATTTTGGTTAAGAATTTTTTTTTGCATATTCATACTCTGTTTTTCGAGTTCTTCATGCATTCAAACTCTTCTTCAAAATTTTCCCTCTTTGATCCGTTTTATCTTTACTGTTCTCTCATTTTTTATTTTTTTTTACATTTTTACCGTTACTCTCCTTGAACCACATGTTTTCATTGTTAGGATTCCTCGTTATAGTTTGTAAATCTTTCTCAAACCGCGGTTTGCTTAAGGCTTCAAACTGCCATTCTTCAAATTATTTCTAACTTAGAATATTTTTCAGGATCCTTCAAACTTTGTACCCGGCTCTAGGATACTAGAAGAGGAAGTTAAACAAGATGCAGTTGGAAGGAAGCTCCTTAAACTGCTGAATGATGCGAAGCTGCTCCCTCTATTTCTCATAGACGAACCTCAGTTCGTGACTATCATCTGTGCTGAATTTTTTGAAAATGGGATTGCTAATGATGCAGTTTTGTTGGATGTAAGGGGAGAACAAATCAGAGACCTAGAAACAGGTCAGGTGAAGTATGAGGATGCTATCAAGTCCACCGTCTGTGGCAAAGAAGTGATCTTAACCGCTTCTAAAATTGCAGTCCTAGCAGGACTTGAGAATTCTGGTGTTTTGGGGATTAAACCGGAGGTTCTGAGCAATACAACTATGGAGTTGATTGGAGTTAATTCTTTCTCCACCAAGAATTCATCCAAAAGGACTTTGGAGAAGTAATGGCTCATTTATGTGAATTAGTTGATTCTGGAGTAATGTGCAAAAATGGGAATCACAATAACTTTAGAAGTGAACAGTATGCTTACTGTGTGGCAATTCTTAAAGGGTAGAAACTACACTGGCCCAAGGTTATGATGAAGGAGATCATCAATGCCCTAAACCGCCTCCATGCTGCTAAAGCCGCTGGGAAGTCTAAGATCAGGACCCACTGCAGGCTTCTGACCAAGTTCTTGCATCAAGATGTGGATATCTTCAAATTCAGTTCAGATAACAAAGACTATTGGTTGGATCCAATTGAGAAGTCAGTGTTTGGGTTGTCAAAGCTCGATGCATTCATAACCATGTTTGGATGGTGGTATGCACAAGCAGTTTGGAATGAGAATTCATTACCTGAAGCTGAACGTGGTCCATTTCCTGAGGCTCGGCTCAACAAGTCTGGGAAACCGTATGCTAGTGCCATTGCTGATCAGGCCCATGCTACGAAGTTAAAGAATGAAGGCCAGGCCGCTACTTTGAACAGATTAGGTTTAAGCCATCTTGCCCAGACCGCGGTACAGGCTGAGGGGGAGCCTGCGGTTGAGGGGGAGCCTGCAGTTCGGTCTAAACCTGCGGCTCGTCCCATGGAAACCGCTGCTCCAAGGAAGAGAAAGGGAACCGCTCAAATCCCTTCAATTATTACAAAGGCTGACCTATCCAAACTGCCCTCTAAACCCTCTTCCAAACCAACCTCTAAACCATCTTCTTCAACCTCTTTTCCCCCTATTAGATTATCACCTACTCTCTCTAAACCTATCACTTCTAAATCCTCCATCCCAAAACCTCAAATTAAACCTCTCTCCCCATTACATCAGAATGTGGAGAAATCCCTCAACTTTGCAATGGATGCCTCCTCTCTCAAAGTTGCCAAAGCCAAATCAATTCCAGAACTCATTCCTTCACCTCATCTTTTCATTCCTATCTCTTCTCCTCCTAAACCTCCAACCTCTAAACCGCCCTCTGTTCAGTTCACTGATGAACAGTTGGCTACCATTTATAATGCCCTTCCAAACCTTAAACCTTCTTTTCAAACCAAGCCTGAGCAGACCGAAGTGTCTGAGGTTGCGGTAGAGCCTGAGCAAACCGAAGTATTTGAGGCTGCGGCTATGCCTGAACAGACTGATGTGTCTGAGGCACTTGGTGAACCTGAGCAAGACATTGAAATCCTTGAGGTTCAACAGCCGAAGAAAAGAGGAAGGTTAGTGAAGAAAAGTAATTTTGTGGAACATTGGCAGTCAAGGCCACCAGGAGCAGTAGACTTCAGTGAAGCTGATTACAAAAGAGATCATTCACCTCATGAAGGCTCATTTGCTAAGGAGCTAAGGAAAAGGGCTGAAATGAGGAAGGCAGGCATCGATCCTATGATGATTGAGGACTCACCTCCAACTCTTAAGAGATAATTGAAGTTTGACTCACCAGAGCACACTCCGTCTCCGGTTCAGTCATCTCCAGTTCAACCAGGATCTAGTCATTCATCTCCAGACTTACTGTATGCTGCAGCGGTTCTACCATCACCCGTTCTCTCAATTGTCCAACCTTCGGTTTCTACATTTTCGGCTCAACCATCTTCTTCGGTTCAACCGCTAGCTTTAACTGAAGTTCAACTGTCGGTTCTATCTACTGCTTCTCATTCGGCTCAGACAACGGTTTTACTTATCAAACCGAAAACAAGGAAAAGTAAGAGTGCTGCAGAACTGGCTTCCTACTTGAAGCGGTTCAAATCAGAGACTTCAAGGGATAGAAGGGCTAGGGCTCGTGCTCGTGCCGCTGCTAAAGCCGAAGAAAGGTTTCTCAAGTCAGGCCGCCCCAACCCTTATGCAATTTTTCCCAAAGATGATATGGAAGCTGTTGTGGACCAAATCATTCTAGCCGCTGCAGAACAGCTCTTTGCTGAAATAGCCTATCAGGTTATGAATGATCCCACTCTTGCCTCCAAATTCTTTCTGTTCTTTAATTGTCTTTGCATTCCCAATCTTTATAAAATATTCATTGTGCCTTCTCCTTCCATCTTTCTCTATGATTACTATATGAGATATGATGCTCCTCCTCCCCCTCCTCAAACCGAAATTATTCCTTATTATTTTTCCCTTCCTTTCGACCCCATAGAATTTGAAACCGCCATTAGGGTGTCTATGGGTGAAACCTTAGAAGATGCACATACTCTCCTGAAAGGCAAATCTAAACTGCGTTCTTCTCCTTCCCATCAAATTGATGATACCATCTCTCTTTCTTCCGATGATGAGTCTGTGCCAGACTACACTCCTTCTGATGGTCTTCCTATCCAGTTTTACCACTTCGTGCCTCAACCGCCGATTTGATAGATGCGGTTAGGAACATTCAGTTTCATCAGCAAGCCGCCACTTCTCGGTTTGATACTCATCTCCTCACTATTCAGTCTGATCTTGATGCCATTAAAGGGGAGAGAGTGAATGATTTTTTTGAGATAAAAAATATGCTGAAAGGAGTTTTGGAAAATCAACTTGCCCTTCAAGACATGGTCAGAACCAACCATGAGATTTATTCCTTAAAGCAGCAGGCAGTTGATACCAGGATGGACTCTATTGAAGGAAAGCTTGACATCTTGGCTCAGCATTCATTTGACAGCTCTGAGCACTTATTGCTTAGAACCGGCAGTTTGGTCAGACAAACTGCTGCTATTGAATCTAGAATCAATGAACCAACTATGGTTCGGCTTCGTGCAGCAGATTTGGTCGTTGAAACCGCCCATGCCTCCGGTTTTAGAAATGCTGCCCAATCCAACAATGCTAATGTTGATCAAGCCGCCCAAGATCAAGCTGCAGTTGATGATCAAGCCGCGCAGGCCAATATTGCTGAAAATGCTGAAGAAGTTATAGCTCCTGCTGCTGGTGATGAGATAGACTAGATTGTAATTTCTAAGTCTTTTGTTTCTCTTATAATTCATGTACTTTATAAGTTTCAAACCTTTATGATTGAATTATAATGAGAATGACTGCATAGCATTCTGTTTCCAAAACTTTGTTTATTCAAACTGCTTGTTTGTGAAACAAGCTTGCATTTCTTAAAACCTCATGGACTACATTCTTCATTAAAATACTTTTAAGTGCATTGTGTTTTAAACATTCAGTTTAAACATGCATTTCTGATTCTCAAAATCATATCATTCTATATGCATCTGAATGCTTTTCTTTTCTATCTTTTCTTTATTTCCTTTGTTTTTGATAGATTAGAAATCTATGATCTAGCATAGTGTGTGCATTGACTTGGGACATACAATTTCATGAAATTTATTTCGGACATGTTCTTACCAAGTACAATGTTTTGCTATTATCATAGTGTGGTAATGGCATGAATCAAATAGGGGGAGATTGTTAGGATTCATTGTTAGTACACCCACCTTAATTTGATTGATCTATGCCACGTATCTTTTTGTGGACTTTAGGACCGCATGTAATGAAGTTCTACTTCAATTTTTAGATAAGTCAATTTCTAGATTTTTGATTGTCTAGGCTGAGTATTGTTCGGTTTTATATCTTAGCGGTTTAGTGCTTCAAGCCGTCATCTTGAGACCGCCAGCATGGAGTCTTTCAGTTTTCATCAAACTGCAGTCTGCATGTTTGATGAAACCGCCCATCAAGATCATCCTTCAAACCGCTCCTATGCTTGGTGAAACCGCAGAGCAGTTATTGAAGAATTAAAGATATGTCATTTATTCCTTAGACAAACATTCTCTTTTTAACCGTAAATGGATATTGTTATGTCATGTCAAAATAACTCTAAATTAACTTGGAGTTTCTGAAAGGAATGTCGGTTTGTCTATCAGTTTGAATTGTTTACCATTAGTCCTTTCTGCAACAAAGGAAAAATGTCAGGTAGTGGTGCAACAACTACTTAGGACTACAAGACAAAACCAAGGACGAAAATGACAGCTCAACCAATGGGATTTCGACAGCACTGTACCCTTCAGATTTGATTCAAATCTTTACCCAACGGTCACAAGGGTTCTCTGCCTATAAATAGCCTCCATTATTCAACAATGACGGTTGCTGAGCTTCAAGAGATTCATTCCCAAATATTTAAGTTTGCTTTGAAGATTCAAACCCAAATATTCATATCTTCAAACCATCTCCTTAGCAAACCCAGTTTTCTTCATCAAAGCTTTAAGCCTAACAAGCTTTCATATTCAGCCTTTACACCAAAAGACTTTCATTTGCTCAACCATCATTTAGATACTTAGAGCATTTGATTTCTTTTCACACACACACCCGATTTATATGATCACATAGATTATATACTTCGAAAACACCGGTTGTTATTATAGCTTAGGTTAGACTTATTGTTTAGAGTTTAGATTCATCTTGTAAAACCTCATCTAAATTAATACAAGTCTAGTAGCTATTAGAAAATCCTAGACTAACCATCTAGGTAGAGGACGTAGTTCATTTAAGAACGAACCTCTTCAATTTGTGTGTTTGATCTTTATTTTCTGTCTTGGTATTTATCTTTCTTGTTTGTGGTCTTTAACTTGTCTCCATATATGAAATGACTTGAAAGATGAATTGTGTTTTCCTTTGAACTTTAAGTTTAACTATTCAGTTGCATCATAGTGTTTTCTCAACCTGAGTCAAACCTCCCAACTCTTTAACTAACCTATTTGGCCAAACCGTAAACTCCGCTGTGCATTTTATCAGTTCGGTTCTTGTGCTTTGAACCAGTTGGCCAAACTAATAAGTACTCGGTTGATTTTAAGGGTATTTTTGAAAAAGTTTTGGACCGCTATTCACCCCCCCCCCTCTAGCGGTTCTATACCCTTGTTGCCCTCTGGGACCAACAATTACCGCCAACCATGCTCATAACAAATGGTGTGACTATCATCAACATAGTGGCCATGTTACTAAAGAGTGCTTTAGCCTCCACAACATTGTCCAAGACCTCATCGACAAAAAGGAGTTTATAGTTCCTAGTGAGGGTGAGGTTCATATAATAGAGCTAGGTGAGAGTAAGGAGACCACTCATTCAATTCCCATTGTGAATGAGGGATCCAATGATATGAATGAAATTGATAATTCTTGCTACGTTGTGACTTATGATGAGATAATGAGGGAAGTCTTAGAGAATAGGAAAAAGAAGCAAAACGGGAGCGTCAACATGCTAACTCGATCCGGCAGGGTAATAGCAAGCAATCCTATCACTTCTGCTGCAAGCACCTCTTCTCCAAGATCACCAACTCGCGACACACCCAAAGATCCTTTATTAGTTCAACTCAAGAAGACTTAAGCAAACATATCCATTTGGGACCTCATCGCATCTTCAAAGAAGCATCGAGACCTCGTCATCAGCAACCTCGACGACACATCAGTCTCTCCTGACACAACTCCCGAAGACCTTATTGCTATGATAGGCCACATACATTTTGGCAATGTCATCACATTTTCCGACATGGACCTTCCACCATTAGGGTCCGATCACAATGAGGCCATCTATCTCAAAGTAAGGGCAAAAGGGAGATCTATTTCAAGAGTTTTGGTTGACGGTGGTTCCACAATCAACTTAATGCCTAGCCGAATCATGGGCATACTGGGGCTTAAAAATTCAGATTTGCAGCCCTCTATTCAAGTAATCCGATGATACGATAGCACAGCTCGAACAGTCATAGGCATGATAGAAGTGGACATTGAATTTGGGAGCATGGTTATGTCCGTCCTGTTTCAAGTACTCGATGTCCCCTCTTCATTCAATTTACTCTTGGGCCGACCGTGGATACATAGCTCCAATGTCTTCCCTTCCACTCTCCACCAATGTGTCAAGTTCCGAAATGGAGATGAAATAGTGACCGTAATGGCTGAAAATGTCACTATCCACAAGAATGGGGGACCCGTCCACCAAGTTCAGCATGGGTTAGAAGACTCTACTCTCTCCAGCGTCTCAATCAAAGCCATTGATAAAGAAGGAGGGAATGGAGCATGGACCCTCGGCAACCACAAATTCCTCCGCATGATGAGAAGAATGAACTACTTTCCCGGTTTAGGCCTAGGGAAGTACCAACAAGGGAGAAACAAGCTCGTAGAGGTCCCTTTTGTCACAAACAAATTCGAGTTGGGATATGAGCCCTCCGAAGATGACATGAGATACAAACAAGCTGTCAAAAATGAGAAGACCCGAGCTCGCAAAGAAGTCCGTCACTATGAAATCCCCAATTTAAGGCTTTATCGCACGACATTGAATGGTTACTTTGTCCGCCAAGGGGAAGATGTCCTGTACATGATCTTTCTCAAGCCATGGATCAACAGCAAGGGTATCAGAAAGCCCGGACTTGAAATCTTCGTCGATTGTGAAATTTAGAAGTGCGAAGAAAAACCTACTCCGATGTCACCCCGAGAATGGTGGGGGAAGAAAGTGACTATCGAGACCGAGACAAAGATCACTGTGGGGGAAGAATTAACTGATTTAGCCTCCATGTTCGAGGAACTTGCCATAATGGACGAATTCCATGTCAATGCCATCTCCGACGACACCGATATGGGAAGCGAGCCTATCAGCGAGATCAATCCGAGCTTCAAGCCGATCAACAACTGGTATTCAACGAAGGGGCCTATAGTATTCGAAGAATTCTTGATCGAGAAAATGGGTTGCATTCCACGCAAGGCAACAAAGGAAGACTTATTGACATTCACTTTCGAGTCCGAGAGTGTTTCCGACACCCTCACCCAAGAGGATATGGAGGAAATAGTCGAGCGTGTGTTCCCTTTCTTTGCTAATGAAAAATTTGATCTTTCTGAGTACCCCGAGATTGCAAACATCATAAATGATGAATTAACTAATAGTGAACTTAATGACCTAGTTATTAACGATTCAAACTATGATGAAATAGACCACAAAAATGAAACATACTTAAATGAACTAGCTCAACAGGTCCGTAGTCGTGGTGAAAATGGTCCAGGGGCGGATGAAGAATTGCATGTTGTTAACCTGGGTACCGATGAAGATCCGAAGGAAACCAAGATAGGAAGCTTATTAAAGGGGGAAGAGAAAGACATATTGACTGCACTGCTCAGAGAGTTCGTGGATGTTTTCGCATGGTCGTACAAGGACATACCGGGTTTAGACAGAAAGGTCACCGAGCACAGACTACCGATCAGGGAAGATGCCAAGCCAGTCAAATAGAAACTCAGAAAGATCAAGCCTGAATGGTCTCTGCAAGTCAAAGAAGAGATAGAAAAGATTCGCAGCGTAGGCTTCATCAAAGTCATCGAGTATCCGACTTGGCTAGAAAATGTTGTGAGAGTCAGAAAGGCTAACGGCAAGGTCCGTGTTTGTGTGGATTTCCGGGATTTGAACAAGGCTTCCCCAAAGGATGACTTCCCTCTACCCAACATCAACATGCTAGTCGATTCAACGGCCACCTATGAGGTCCGCTCATTTGTGGATGGTTTCGCTGGTTACAATCTGATTCTCATGGCCGAAGAAGATCAACACAAGACTGCTTTCACAACATCGTGGGGCACTTTCTGCTATACAGTCATGCCGTTTGGGTTGAGGAACGCATGGGCTACTTATCAAAAGGCCGTGACAGATTTGTTCCATGACATGATCCATAAAGAAATTGAAGTCTATGTGGATGACATGATCATCCATTCAAAAGGAACCGACGGTCAACACTTGATCGATCTCCGCAAGTTTTTTGAAAGGCTTCGACAACACAAAATGAGGCTCAATCCCGCAAAGTGCACTTTTGGGGTTATAAGGCAAAGTTGTTGGCTACATGGTCACCGAGAGGGGAATTGAAGCCGATCCCTCAAAAATCAAGGCAATCAGTGATATGCCTCCTCCGAAGACACAGAAGGAAATCAAAGGTTTCATGGGAAGACTTCAGTACATCAGTCGGTTTGTGCACCAACTCACTTCCATGTGTGAGCCAATCTTCAAGTTACTCAAGAAGAATGTGGCTCTAGAATGGACCGACGCATGCCAAGAACCCTTCGACCAAGTAAAGCATTACTTGACATGCCCTCCAGTTCTGGTTCCACCGCACAAGGAGAAACCTCTCTTGCTTTATCTCACCGTGAATGATGAAGCCCTAGGGGCTATGCTAGCACAAGAGCAATGAGACTCCACAAAATAGAATGCCATTTACTTCGCCAGTCGCCGATTTCAAGGAGGCTAAAAGAACAACTCCACCTTGGATAAGTCATGTGCAGCATTGGTTTAGGTCACTCAAAAGCTCAAACACTACATGGAAGCCTTTCAGATCAAGTTAGTAGCAAAAGTGGACCCGCTCCGCTACATCTTCGAGGAGCCTTTCATGTCGAGAAGGATAGCTAAGTGGTACTTCATGCTCGCCGGCTATGATATCACTTACGTTACACTCAAATCCATCAGGGGGAAAGTGTTCATTGATCAGCTTGCTGAATTTTCGTGCGACGAAGTGAAGGGGAAGACTTACAATTTCCCGACGAAGACTTAATTTGCGCCACAACAGAGGAAATAAGTGGCAACTTTTTTTCGATCGGGCAGCCAATAATCACGATTATGGGATAGGAATGTTGCTTGTCGATCCAAAGGACATCTACACTCCGATTGCAATCCATCTTGAATTCAAAGCCACCAACAATGTTGCCGAATATGAGGCATGTATAGCAGGGCTAGAAGAGGCCCTAGAAAGAAATCTCATGGACTTGGAAGTATTTAGCGATTCTCTGCTCCTTATCAATCAGACGTCTGGCAAATGGAAAATCCAAGACCCGACTCTCCAACAGTATGGTCAACACCTTGAGGAGTTGGTTGAACAATTCCAAGATGTCACATTCTAGCCAAGGGACAAGAACCGCTTTGCCGATGCATTGGCCACCATAGCCTCACTTGTCGAAATGCCCAAAGGAAAATGGTGAAACCCTTCAAAATTTCAAGAAGGACTAGTCCGGCATATTGCATGAGCATTGAGATCAATGAAGTCCAAGCAAACCCTCTGTGGTACACAGACATCATGAATTTCCTCAAAGACAGCACTTTCCCCAAAGACAGCAATAAGAAATCTCGAGTGGCATTACAAAAGCTAGCATCGAGATATGTGTTAATTGGGAACCGAGTTTACAGGGATCAATCTCTTGTGTGCTAATGAGACCGAAGCTCAAGAAATAATGCATGAAATTCACAAAGGTGAGTGTGGACCCCACATGAATGGGATCATGTTAGCCAAGAAAATACTTCGTATTGGCTATTATTGGAGTACTATGGAAAGAGACTGGATCGAGAAAGTCAAGAGGTGAGCCAAGTGCCAGTTCCACGCCAATTTGCAACATGCTCCACCTTCGCAACTGTACAACATGACCACGCCATGGCCGTTCTCTTGTTGGGGCATAGATATCATAGGCAAAGTTCATCCCACGGGAAGAAATGGACAGTCATTCATTTTAGTGGATGTTGATTATTTCACAAAGTGAATTGAAGCACAAGCTTACCGAGTTCTCAACGCCAAGAAAGCGGCCGAATTCGTGAAGACCAACATCATGTGCCGATACGGCGTCCCTCACGAGATTATATCCGACAATGGTTCTCACTTCGAGAAACAAATGGATGCTCTCCTAGTCGAATACAAGATCACCAAGCACAAGTCATCCCGTACCGCCCCCAAGCAAATGGTGCGGTCGAAGCAGCAAACAAGATGATTGAGACCATCATACAGAAAATGGCTTTAACAGAAGAGATTGCCCCGAGAAATTGCCTCTAGCATTATGGGGATACCGCACATCAATACGGTCAGCAATAGGGAGACCCCGTACACATTGGTTTAATGGTTCTGAAGCCGTGCTCCCTGTCGAACTCGAAGTTCCCTCTCTACGAGTCTTGCTCAAAATCAAGTTAATGAGGTTGAATGGATGCAAAGTCGATACGAACAATTAGCCTTACTCGACGAAAAGAGGCTAAGGGAATTCGAGCGTACAAGGGCTTATCAACTGAGTATGGCAAAGGCTTTCAACAAGAGGGTAAACCCCCGACACATCAAAGTGGGAGATTTGGTCCTAAGACAGCATCCTCCCAATGCCATGAATCCCCTTGGGAAATGGGGACCCCGATGGATCGGTCCGTACGTAGTCAAGAAGATACTAAGCGGCGGTGCAGTCTGACTCGTAGACTTGGATGACGATCAATTGCCGAAGGAGGTCAACCTCGACAAGCTCATGAAGTTCTACGCTTAACAAATGAAGACCATAAAAAAAGAGAACGCTAGGTTGAAAACCCGCAAGGGCGGCCTAGGAAAAAATTAGAACAAAGTGCAAAAAATAATCCCGCTAGATTGAAAACCCGCAAGGGCAGTCTAGGCAAAAAATAGGGTGCACACAAAAAAAAATGGTATTCATTTGTTTGAACTACGGAGACCTGAGCTTCCACACTGGAAGAACGTAGGCAACCTTCGGGTATGGTCTAAAACAATCATTTTTACCCAATCATTTCATTAACAAGATACAATTTTTATTCATTTCATAAATCATTTTAACCATTACAACGGATGATGTTGAGCAATAAAAGACATTAAAACACTTAAATCCTAACAAGTGGTCTATTAATTGCAATCTTGGGGTACTAGGAAAAATCTAATTTCTTCTTAGACTTCAAAAGGGCGACTCGGGCGGCTCTCAATCCTACTCCTCTTGGGCAGCCTAGGAACACTGAGACGGACCACGACCTTCTTCGCAGCAAGACGCCTCCGAGCATAAAATTTATCCCAAGGGAGTGCCGAAAGGGTCAACCAAAATGTTGTTTGAATCAGTGGCAGCTTCCTTGTATCTCAAAGCACTGCTAGGCTCAAAGTCCTTCCCTAGAAACTCAGCCCAAAGAGTGTCAACCCAAGCGATACCGTGGTAAAGTCTGCCGAACAGATAATCCAAGTAACTCTCAGGAAGGAAAATGCTACCCCAATGAGTAGGGACAGAAGCCCACCGATGGCGGTCGTTTCCCCAAGCCAACTTAAGTTCCCTCGAAAAGTTCAATCCCATGTATGAAACTGGACGAAGCACTCCACTCCTCAGAAAAGGAACTATCTGCTAACGACCAAGCTGCCTCAGAACTCGCTCCGGCTGATAAAATGAAGAGTCTCTGTGGCTGGGAAGGACCACATGCCCAAAACCCAAAGTCCATTCCACAAAGGGACGGAGTCCCCAAGAAGGGGGACACCACTCAATGTCAGCCGAAGATCAAGATGCAAAGAATTTTCTCCAACCTTCCTCGGTTAAATCTCGAATCAACAATTTCCTCCTATGAACAGCGAAAGGAGAAAGATCACCATCCGGAGAATAAATCCTGATGTGCTCTCGAAGCAGATGGTCAAAAGTAAGGGGCTTCCCCGATGCATCTCACCCGTCCGATGCAACTCGTCCAGACCATGCAAAGTTTCCCCCACTATAAGAGGCACTATGCTGAACTGTTGCCTTTTTGCCAGCAAAATGATCTCAGCCAGCTGTGCATCCGCGGTATCGAGAGGTGTAATGAACAAGACCTCGTTGAAAAGACAAACTGCCAAGGCATTCCACTTGAAAGACTGAACCGCTGTATCCTCTGAGTGCAGACTGAATAACATTGGTAACTCGATTATGTTGACCACGGTACAGTGCAACATTCCCTTCATATCACCAACAGAGAGGTTTAGCAAATCGGAACAAGAATCAATCACGCCCCGATGGTACTTGGGAACGGCAATTTGACCCGCCAGTGGCATGCCAAGAATGGCACCAAAATCATCAACTGTCGGCACCATCTCATTCACTGAAAAATTAAAAGTGTGACTATCACAATCCCAAAAAGCTGCATCGGCCTTCAACAAATCCCAATCCGGCTTCAAAGTCTGTAACGTAAAAAGAATACGGAATCCAAAGTCCTTAACAAAAACCTTCTTGGGATGGGTCTTGAACGAGTACACAAAGGTCGACAAGTCCTTCTCGTAATCACCAACAACTTTGGCATCAAGAGCGAAGAGGTTGGAAGCCATGGAAAATATGGGTTATGGGCAAAATCAAGCAAGAAAATGGTGTTAAAAAATGGCAGAAACTAGCTGTTGGAAGAATGGTCTCCAGCAAAGGTTGATATTATAGCTGTTGGGGATCTTTTGTTAAGCAAATGTCAAGCCCCAGAATTTGATCCCCAGAAGTACGCGCCTCCCGCCACCCACATGGGAAGCGCGCGCTCCCCGCCATCACAAGCAGAGGCGCCCGTGTCCTATTTCAGAAATGCGTCAATAGGCCCTTATCAAAGAAGAAATCCATGTAGGAAAAGAAGTCCAGATGTCCTCAGAACCAACCAGATCGAGACGAAAGCTCCGCCCTTGAACACACAGTGGGGCACACATTAATTTGGTCCACCCCTAAGGCATGTCTAAACTAAAATAAGGTAGAAACTCCCACTAAACTTAAAGTAGGACGTGTCTTTCTATTCAGTCAAGGCCAATCTCGGCATTTTCTCGAAAAGGAAAAAATTCAGGGACCGCAGTCAACTGTGCCCATACCCCACAATGGTCAACAGTAGGTGCAGCTCCAAATAGCATACATCAGGTGCGACTCCAAACAGCATACAACAAATGCAGCTCCGAACAGCAATTCGGTCTATGGTGAACCACTGAAATCACCACCTCCTCATCAGCAAAGTTCGCTCAACGGATTCGCTAAACGGATTCAGCCAGTCCACTTAACGGACTTTAAACCGGCAAACGGATTCAGCCAGTCTGCTCAACGGACTTTAAATCGGCAAACGGATTCACCAAACGGATTCAGCCAGTCCGCTCAACGGACTATAAAACGGGCATAACGGGTACGACGCACTGGACTCCGCCTAGGTCCGCTCATCGGACTCTAAAAAGAGAAAGTAACGGATTCGCCAAACAGATTCGGCTCAACTCAGTCTGCCAACCAGACTTTAAATCAGCAAACGGGATTCGCTAAACGGATTTCAGCTTCAGTCCGCTCAACGGACTGTAAATGGGCATAACAGTTCCGCTAAACGGCTCCAGCCTCAGTCTGTTAACCAGACTTTAAACCTTGGCCACGATGGGCTGTCTCATATCACCGTACCTCTTCTATCAGCAAAATCCGCTCACACAGGGAGGGCACTTCTATCCCTCATAATTTCAAATTCCTGCTTTCATCGAGTCTTTGTTTTTTTTTTCTTGGTGATGTCCTCGGTGGATGTCTTTCTTTCGTCGACGCGTTTTGATTCGCAATCACGCTGCCGAGGGGCTCTATAGACACCCCGCCTTGGACCGCTCACCTCGATTGCACAATTAATTTTGTTTCTTCTTGTTTTAAGTGTTTTTCGTTAGTTTCTGTTATTTTCGTTAAGTTCCTGACTGACTCTGAAGTCCAGGGACTAAACTGAATAACAGTTCTAACTTTTCAGTCCATTCTGTCAAAATTCCTTTTCAAAGTCGCGCGCCTCCACCTCTGTAGGTCAGACGCGCGCGCCTTCCGCCTCCATAGGTTGGAGGCGCGCGCATCTGGGTGTCAGTTACAGATTCTGCCTAAGAACCCCCCCCCCTTGCTTAATTTACATAATTTTGCCCGGGAATTCCCTCTTTGTGACTTCTTTTTGGCACAAAAAACAACTGATTTTCACCGATAAAAACCCCTCTTCTTCACCATTCAAGGAGGGGAGGACTTTTTGAGATAACAAAATCTATACCAAAACTCTTAAGGCATTTTCAAGCATTTTATCCAAAGAAACCCTTGAAGACTCTTGAAGTTTGGGTACTTTTTTTTACTTCTCCCTTTTCTCTCTATTTCTCTCATCTCAAACTCTTCTTTTATTTTTCATCAAAGTGTGCAATCACCCAAACCATTTTGGGACATGACAGGAAAGGTTGCTTCATTCCATTGAAATTGACCAAGGAGTTATCTCCCCATATTCAAACCCCCTCTTTTGACCCCTTAAATCATTTTCAAAGAATAGGAAGAACACATCATTTTCATGTAGATTATGAACAAGCAAGACTAATGTTAGTTGGGCGAAATGGGTGTTTAAGTACTTCCCATTTCGTAACCTAACCCCCGAACCTCAATACAAGAATCTCTGGTTTTCGAAACAAAACTTAGGCTAATTATTAGGTTTTTCTTATGTTTCTCTAAAACATAGGTGATGACTCTAAACTCTAAAACCAAGTTAGACATCCTAGGATAATCCGCCCGCTCTAGCCTAAAGCGCGTGGGTTGCCCACCCCGGGGTATCTATAGAACTAAACTTAAATTATATTCTATTCTTTCTTAAGAATAAAATTAATGAACTTCTAACTATAGTATATAATTAAATAAACTTTAAATTAATTATACACAATAATAACTAAAAATTACAAATATGTGAAAAATAGTATATACATACACATTTGTAGTAAAAGAAAAAAAAACAATGAAAGATACTACCTCTGATTCCAAATTGAATGATATTTTTGTTCCAAAATGATGACATTTTAAATAATTTCCTAAAATAACTTTGTTCCTATTTTTTTCTTTCAATTTTTTTCTTCATAATTCATTATATTTGAATTATGTCACAATGAATTTTTTTTTGGCCCCCACTGATCACTATTCCTAGATCCGCCACTGGACTTGAGGACGGGGTAGAACCAAAGTTTGTTAGTAGTTGCGAATATCATTTAATCAAGACTCGTTCTTGTGAAAAACGCGTTTTACACTAGCCTTAGTGTAAAACGTGTTTTCCACATAGAAGGGTTCTTGGGTAAGCACTTTCCGATACTGTAGGAGGCACTTTTCAATATTTTTACAGCAGACATTTTTTTTGGGACTTTCACAGCAGGCAATTTTTTACCTAAGAGAAGGCACTTTTTTGGCACTTGAAAAAAAAAAAAAAACTCAGCAGACATGTTTTAAAACTCAAGCAGACACTTTTTTTACCTTAGAGAAGACACTTTTTTTTGGCACTTATAAAAAAAAAACAAAAAAAAAAAAAAACAACAGGCATGTTTTAAAATTCAAGCAGACATGTTTTAAAGTTCCAAATAAGTGCCCGCTCTGAATTATTTTGTGCCTCTTATAGCATTAGAAAATGCCTCTTGTATTATAACAAATGTAAAATAAATGCCTCCTCATACACTTTTATAAGTGTCTAAACATGCCTTGGTAGTGTCAAAACATGTGTCTGCTCTAGTGTTAAATCTACCTGCTGTAATATTGAAAAATGCCTCCTACAGTTTCGAAAAATGCCTGGTGAGTTTTCATGAGTTCTAGTTATTTACATCAATGCCACCGCGCCTTCTCACAGCGTTCTCCGTTTTTAAAAACACGTTCTACACTAGCGTTAGTGTAGAACACGTTTTTCTCAAGATTTTCACTTTAATCACATTTAATCCAGTTTTAAAGTGAGTAAAATGTGGTCTTAAAATTAAAATTAAAGGATACGGTGCTCCAAAAACCTGAACCATTCCAACTAACCAAAAGCTGACCAGTTCAAATAAAAAGACAAAAAAAAAAATTAAAAAAAATAATAATAATTTGAGTTGGACAAAATCTATGGTCTTTACGTCCAACCCGCGTAAATGTCTATTCTGTGCTTTAATCCAATCCGTGTGTGTTCTTTACATTACATAAATATTGTCATGCAACAAAAATATTCCTACGTTTTTTTTATATATATATATATATATATGTTTTTACTCATCAGCTTGCATTAATACAACATATTGATTTTTTAGTTAGATGGATGAATTCCCACCCGGTTATCGATTTTATCCAACTGAAGAAGAACTTGTTTCCTTTTATCTCCACAATAAACTCGAAGGAAAAAGAGAAGATCACATCAATCGCGTTGTCCCGGTTATCAATGTTTATGAACTTGATCCGTGGCAGCTTCCAGGTTCGTTTAACTTTTGTAGTCTGTAATCTCTCCGTCCCATAAAAAATTAAATGCATTTGACAAGTCAATTGTTTAAGTACATAATTTTTCTTAATTGTACCATCATGAAATTGAGTTCATAACATCTTGAAGTGCAACACGTACTTAGTATTCCCTTCATCACTAAATGAGTGTCTAATTTTATTTAAGGGACATTTTGAAAATGCTTATTTTTTTACATATTTAAATGATGAAGATGCATACATATTTATTATATTAATCATTTTCTAAAGAGGGTGTACAAGACAAAGATATGAAAACTGCAATTTCCTTCACGTCGAAATTTTACCTACTATTTCGTGCACTGCTAATGATCCAACGGCCTTAAATCGCACAATTATTGATGACATCGTCGTTATGTTTATGCAGAAGTTTCAGGAGAGTTGTGCCAAGGTGAGAGTGAGCAATGGTTTTACTTTGTGCCAAGGCAAGAAAGAGAAGTACAAGGAGGGAGACCAAACAGGGTAACCCCTTGTGGCTACTGGAAGGCCACGGGGTCACCTAACTATGTTTATTCCTCTGATAACAAAGTTATCGGAGTGAAGAAAACAATGGTGTTTTACAAAGGGAAAGCTCCTTCTGGGACTAAAACTAAATGGAAAATGAATGAATACAGAGCAATAATAATGCAAGAGATGGACAACCCATTTTCTGGTTTTTCTATTCCACAGGTACACATTGTCAAATTTTATTTATTTTTTCTTTTTGCCCCAAAGCAAATTTATTTTTTATTTTTTTAAAAATACTTTGTCTTTAATTGTATTTTTTTTTCATTAGTCTCTTTATACTTGCAAAACTAAATGTTTGGAAATAGTATTACAAAACTATACTATATCAATCATTGTCACTAAATTGTATAAAAAGTAAATATTTTCATGGGTTCACATAATTAATTACCTTTATCCTAAATATTTGTCATGCTCAAAGGAGTCAATTTTGTTCATTGGTATCGGCTCGATTAGAACACTATCACCCACCGACACTCTGGATTTTGTGCATAAAACTTACTCCTTCCGTCCTTAAATGAATGACCGAATTCAAGAAATTTTTGTCCCATAACGAATGTCTTTTTTCCACAGGTTCACATATTTATTATTTTTTTTTTGTGGGATTAACTTTATTTTGTTTATTTTATCTTCTAATCAACTCATACAATTTTGAACTATGAAATTTTATTACAGTTAAGGCGGGAATTGAGTTTGTGTAGACTGTACGTGGTTTCAGGAAGCAGTAGAGCATTTGATAGGCGCCCGTTTGGACCAGAAACAGCACCTCCGCAAGTTGAATTTGGTTTGCAAGTAGAGTTAGGTGCTCCTGCGGAAGTGTAGAAGATAATATTAATCGAGTTTTTTTTTTTGAAGTCCACCTCCCTTTTCCCAATTAATCTCCACCTCTCAATAAAAATAGAGATAGACTTGGGCTAATCATGTCAATGAGCTGAAAAGCTACAGAAAAAGTTATGAAGAATAGCTCCAAATATGTGAGAATATGGTATTACCTTTTGGAATCCATCTTTTTGGAGTCTATCACAAGTAGATAGAGCTGTCAAGTGGGAAGTCACCGGGTGTGCAAATAACAGTTTAGGTATGTTTGAGCCGTGTGCTATGGAGTTAGTCGGTTCGATAATGGCAATTATACAGTGATTCGATTTATATAATTTTGATGTAAGGGATATTTTGCTGTGTCGATTTTGTGTCTAGTTATTATTTGTTTTCATTTCCACATTATCTTCATACTCCATATTATTGATACGTATTTTGTTTGTTTGGTCCGATTTGATAATTGCTTTGAAATTGAAATCGTTCGGTTAATGTCATGGTTATTTGCAAAGCATGCTTTATGTGTTATTAGTTCTCAAATACTCCCTCTATCCTCAATAATTTTCCACTAACTTTTTTCTACCCTACTTTCTCGCTCCTACCCAACTATCAACACTCACAACACATCACATTTTCCTTAATTCTTGAACACACCCATTTTTGACTTTTAAAATGGGACGGAGGGAGTATGAGATTTGTGTTATAAAATAGTTGCGATGTGGTTAATTATGTGATGGTGGCAGTTGACTCGGTTATTAGTTATTGTGTTTGTGTTGGGTCCGGCTCTTAGAAGGCGGCCAACGATTGAATTTGAGTATCATTGTTAAGTCAGTGGACCTGAACATAATTATGACATCAGACAATGAAGTATGATCGATTATGATTGAATTCTTGAAATTGGAGTCTTATTGGCATGTTCATATTTATAATTTCATGAACAATATTATTTGTTATTTGTGTTTCCATTAGTCTCCGTAACACTGTATATCCCTTTTCTTACTAAGCCCCCAACTCACCCTCCTCCAGTTTGACATTTTATAGTTGACCAGGGATCAGAGTTCAAGACGACAAGGCTTTAATTCGTGTTGGAGTAGAGATCCTCAAAGGAACAAAAAGGAGAATTCCAGGCGGAGGGAGCGAGCGGTCGCTCGGTGCCCAGCAGGCGGGCGCTCATTTGGACAGTAGGTTTGATTCTTCGGAAATCAAAGGCAGGCGGGCGCTTGGGGTAGTCCAGGAGGGCGCCTAGTCCGCCGACGGGATTTCAGGATTCCTTCTTTGTTTAGGTTTAGATCTTATTCCAGGGCATGTATTTAAGCAATGTTCCGCCCCCAAACTCATTGTAACTTCAGAATAACATATTATAGTGCAAGATCCTGGCTTGGTAGTGCCCCCAGACGTAGTCAAACATATTGACGAACTGGGTAAACAATTTCTTGTGTCTTTTCTTTGCTTTAATTTCTTGTGCTTTGTTTGTGTGCCGTTATTTTCTTAGGGTTATTGCTTGGGTTGTGAGGGTCTAATCCACAACAATTGGTATCAGAGCTCTGGTTGGAGATCAGGGGCAATCGATCGATTGGTTTATCGGACGATTGGGGTTTGTCAAGCAATCAAGAATGGGCAAGGATAAACAAGCGGTGGAGAAATTTGATGGTTCTGACTACGGGTTTTGGAGGATGCAAATAGAAGATCTCTTGTACAACAAAGATCTCTACAAGCCTCTAAAAGGAGTCAAGCCGGAAGGAGAAATGCAAGAAGATTGGGATCTCATGGATCGGAAAGCCCTAGGGGTGGTTAGATCTACTTTGTCGAAGTGGATCGCGAAGACTACCAAGAAGGCGAAGACCACAAAGGAGCTATTGGATTATCTTACTGAGAGATTTGAAACTCCATCTGCTGCAAACAAGGTTGATTTGATACGCAAGATGGGTAGTCTCAAGATGCAAAAGGGAGGATCCTTAACTAAACACATCGATGAGTTTATGGATGTTATAGACTCATTGACTGCGTTGGATATTACGTTTGATGATGAGGTTCATGCGTGTTTGTTGCTAGCGTCTTTACTAGGAAGTTGGAGCGGAACGGTGACAGCGATCAGTGCTTCAGTGGGTAAGAACAAATTGAAGTATGATGATGTTAAAGATTTCTTGTTGGGCGAGGAAAATCGTTTGAAGAAGTTGGGGATGTCGTCTACTTCGGGATCGGCCTTAGCTACTACTAGCAGGGGAAGGCCGGGTACTAGCAATAAAGGGAGAACTGAATCAAGGGAAAACGTAGTGGGTGGTAAGGGCAAGGCCGTGCAGATCAGAGATAAACCAAGGGTCGCGAAAGGATCGGTGCAGTGTTATCATTACAAGGAGTTAGGACACTACAAGAAGGATTGTCCCAATCGTGGGGGCAATTCGGTGAATGTGACAGTCGAAGGTGATGATGTACTGGTTCTGAGTGTTAGTAGTGCACTAGAATCATGGTGCTGGATTCGGGGGCATCATTCCACTCTTGCGGGCATGCAGAAGAGATGGAGAATTATACTTCCGGTGATTTCGGTAAGGTCTATCTGGCGGATGGCGAGCCTTTGGAAATCAAGGGGAAGGGGGATGTCAGAATAGGAGCATCGGACGGGAAGATCCTACATCTACATGGGGTCAGACACATTCCGGGTTTGAAAAAGAACCTGCTTTCAGTTGGGCAGTTGGATGAAGAAGGTTACAAGGTAACTTTTGGCTGCAGGAACTGGGTTATTACCAAGGAGGATTCTGAGATCGCTCGGGGTAATAAAGAGGGGACATTGTATTTGGCGAATAACACCAAGGCAAGTATCGCGGTGGCGTCAGCCAAGGGTGATACTGATTTGTGGCACTGTCGATTGGGTCACATGAGTGAGAAGGTGATGAAAGTACTTTGCTCAAAGGGAAGACTACCGGGTTTGAAGACAGTCGACGTGGGGATCTGCGAAGATTGTGTGTTTGGAAAACAGGCGAGGAGTAATTTCTCGAGGACAGGTAGGGATTTGAGGGAAGCAAAGTTGGATTTGGTCCACACGGATTTGTGGGGGCCGGCCCGGATAACTTCTCTAGGTGGTGCGTCATATTACATGACCTTCATTGATGATTCGACAAGGAAAGTCTGGGTTTATTTCTTGAAACACAAAGATGAGGCATTCGAGGTGTTTAAGAAATGGAAGGCTTTGGTGGAGAATCAGACGGGACTTAAGCTTAAGTGCTTAAGGTCAGATAACGGAGGGGAGTATGAGCTCGGGAAGTTCAAGGAATATTGTGCAGCGAATGGCATTCGCATGGAGAAGACTCCAAAGGGCACACCACAACACAATGGGGTTGCAGAGAGGATGAACAGGACATTGAACGATCGGGCTAGAAGTATGAGGTTGAAGTGTGGACTTCCGAAGACGTTCTGGGCATATGCAGTTGACACGGCAGCTTTGTTGATCAATCGGGGACCTTCGGTACCATTGGGGAATAAAATTCCAGAGGAATCATGGAGTGGCAAGCAGGTAAATCTGTTCTTTCATCGCATATTTGGCTGCGTTTCATATGTTCATATTGATTCTGCTGATAGAACTAAGTTAGATGCAAAATCTGTAAAATGTACGTTTATTGGGTATGGCGGGGATGACTTCGGGTATAAGTTTTGGGATGACCAAAACCATAAAATTATTCGTAGTCGAGATGTGGTATTCAATGAACAGGTATTGTACAAGGACAGAAAGGGGGCATCTGATGATATTAGTTCGGAACCGGAGGTTATAGAGGTGGATATTTCAGACTCGGGTGGGAGCAGGACGGTTCATAATGACCAAGGTCAGGGGGTCACTGAAGATGAACCACATACTCCAGAACCGGATATTCTGCTGCGTAGATCCAGCAGATTGCGTGGATCACCTGACAGGTATACTCCTTCAAATTACTATTTGTTGCTGACAGATAGTGGTGAGCCGGAATGTTATGCGGAGGCTTTTCGTAGTGCACTTTGTGATAAGTGGAAAGCTGCGATGGATGATGAGATGGACTCATTGAAGGCCAATAAAACTTGGGAGTTGATTAAACTGCCTAAGGGGAAGAAGGCATTGCATAACAAGTGGGTTTACAGGATCAATGAGGAAGCAAACGGCAATAAGCGTTACAAGGCAAGGTTGGTTATAAAAGGGTTTCAGCAAAAGTACGGTATTGACTACACCGAGGTATTCATTCCTGTTGTGAAGATGACCACTATCAGAATGGTTCTGGGAATAGTAGTGGCGGATAACTTGTTGCTGGAACAGATGGATGTAAAGACAGCCTTTCTTCATGGTGATTTGGAGGAAGAAATTTACATTGTACAACCAGAGGGTTACTTGTCTAAGGGTAGCGAGGAACTGGTTTGCAGGTTGACTAAGAGCTTGTATGGCCTTAAACAAGCTCTTAGGCAGTGGTACAGAAAGTTTGATGGATTCATGCACGATATTGATTTTATCAGATGTGAGGCGGATCATTGTTGCTACTTCAAGAACACGGACAATGGGTATATAATCTTGTTGTTATATGTGGATGACATGTTAATAGCGGGCTCTAGCAGTAGAGAGGTAAACAGATTGAAGGCTCAGTTGTCAGAACGGTTCGAGATGAAGGATTTGAGGGAGGCCAGAAAAATCGTGGGCATGCGGATTGACCGGAATAGGGAGTCGGGTAAGTTGGTTCTTTCACAAGCAGAATACGTTGAGAAAGTCTTGGCAAGGTTTTGTATGGAAGAGGCGAAGCCAACAGGGACACCATTGGGTATGCACTTCAAGCTATCCGAGAAGGACTCACCTAAGGGCAAGGAAGAGCGTGACAAGATGGAGAGGACTCCATATGCTTCGACAGTGGGGAGTCTAATGTATGCAATGGTGTGTACAAGGCCGGACATTGCACATGCGGTGGGAGTAGTCAGCCGGTACATGGGCAATCCAGGGAAGCAACATTGGGAAGCGGTTAAATGGATCCTGCGTTACTTGAAGGGTACTACTGGTAAGGCTCTGTGTTTCTCAAGCAAGGAGGTCGTGTTAGCGGGTTATGTGGATGCGGATTTGGCATCAATCGATCTGGACAAGAGGAGAAGTACTACGGTTTATGTTTTCACATTGGGTGGTACGGCAATCTCCTGGGCTTCTAAATTGCAGAAGATTGTGGCTCAGTCGACTGCGGAAGCAGAATATATGGCAGTGACCGAGGCAAGTAAAGAGATGGTATGGTTGCAGAACTTCTTGGGTGAACTTGGGAAGACGCGAAGTGGTAATGCTCTCTACAGTGACAGTCAGAGTGCAATACATTTGGCAAGGAATCCGGCGTTTCATTCTAGGACGAAGCACATTGAACTGAGGTTTCATTACATCAGGCATCTCTTGGAAAGGAAGATCTTAAGGCTGGAGAAGATATTGGGATCAGAGAACCCGGCTGACATGTTGACAAAGGTTGTAAACCTTGATAAATTGAAGCTATGTATAGCTTCAATGGGGCTTGGAGAATAGGAGAGGAGGAAGGCACTACCATGATCGAGGTGAGCACTAGGACGACACCAATGATGAGTTGAAGACGGATACGGGGTTTGTATATGCGGTTGATCTCTAGGTGGGAGATTGTTGGAGTAGAGATCCTCAAAGGAACAAAAAGGAGAATTCCAGGCAGAGGGAGCGAGCGGGTGCTCGGTGCCCAGCAGGCGGGCGCTCATTTGGACAGTAAGTTTGATTCTTCGGAAATCAAAGGCAGGCGGGCGCTTGGGGTAGTCCAGGCGGGCGCCTGGTCCGCCGACGGGGATTTCAGGATTCCTTATTTGTTTAGGTTTAGATCTTATTCCAGGGCATGTATTTAAGCAATGTTCCGCCCCCAAACTCATTGTAACTTCAGAATAACATATTATAGTGAAAGATCCTGGCTTGGTAGTTCCCCCAGACGTAGTCAAACATATTGACGAACTGGGTAAACAATTTCTTGTGTCTTTTCTTTGCTTTAATTTCTTGTGCTTTGTTTGTGTGCCGTTATTTTATTAGGGTTATTGCTTGGGTTGTGAGGGTCTAATCCACAACAATTCGGAGCCGTTTTAGAGCATTTGGGATTATTACTGAAACTTTGTAGTGTGTTTTAGAGCTCTAAGTTGTAATATTTTGATATTTATGAAAATTAAGCTTCTGAATTTTTTGGTCGTCATAGTTGGTATCTGAGCGGTACCTCGACTGTAAGGATTTGGGCTCACTCGGGAATAAAATCTTGGGACATGAGCGTAAATATATTCGAGGTTTAGAATAAGTAGAATTCGGGGACGAATTCTTTTTGTTAGTAAATCAGACCCAAGAGATAGCAAATAACAACGAACGCAAATCAACACAGAATATACGTGGTTCACCAATCTCTATTGGCTACCTCCACGGGCAAAGGGAAACAGATATTATTATGGCGGATAAACAATTTCAAGAAGATGATCACACTAATCTATGTTTGCATGAACTTTGATCACAAAGTTCCTAGCTATGCAAATCTCTAGATCTAGAATTATTGATCTTTCTTTCTATCTGAGTAATTGAACTTCTGAATTAAATTAGGACGGAAGGAAGTATATTTATACACGTATCCGAACACCCTTTTTAAGACTCCTAATTCTAACTCACTAGGATATTCTAATTCAAATAAGGATACTATCCTTTTCAAAATAGAAAACCACTTTGTTCAAAATGTTACTGATCATTTTTAAATGACTTGGGCCCAACAGCCGACTCTAAGCACTTTGCCGTCAATTCCTTGGCAAGCACCTTAAGCCTTCTCCATAAAATCAGATTAGGTGCAGCATATGTAGCCTTAGCCCTTAGCTATTGCCGCAACTCACTCCGTCTCGGAATTACGATAACATGTTAATTTAATCGATTAAATTAGATATCTCCAATTTTAAAAGCATTAAACTTAACACTTTTTAAGGAGGGAAGAGTGTTTTATTCCAAAAATTAATTGGTCAATTTAGTCAAAATAAGGTACTACTGATTTTCAATTAGAAAATGAAAAAACGGAAATGTAAAAATATCCTAATAACCTAGTTAAATTTAGAGAAGGTAACTTTTGGTGGGACCCATTATTTTGTCAAGGCATGTAAAGTTGACAGCAAGGTACAATTATCCAAATTAAATTTGTCTCTTACGTGTTGTCATACCTTAAAAAGGTTTAATAACATCTTCCTCCATAACTTTTCTAAGAAATTTTTTTAATGAAACATACCAGACAAATTATACTAAAGTACACACTTTCAACAATTTTTGGTACAATTAAATGTTTTTGAGAAACAAATAAACTTTAAACATTTTGGTACAATTAATATAACAAATGGATTAAATTGAAAATTGTAATACCCGGTTTTAGAGGGAGTAATTTTTATTTATTTTAAAACTCTCTTAAATCGTTTTGGGCTCAATTAATTAAGAATTGTGTTGGACTTAAAACCCATTAGGATTTTAAAATCCTTTTTAATTAGGGAAATTTGGAAACCCTAAAATATATATACTCTCTCAATTACCCTAGCATAATTATTTTCTACCGCAAAGAAAGAAAGAAGAAGAACGGTAAAGAGTGAGAGAGAGCGGCGGACAGAGGGAGCCGCAAGAGGGAGGAAAAGAGAAGGAGAAAGAGAGAAGGTTTGAGATCAATTCCCAAATGTAAAACTAGTCTCCCTAATCTTTTCTTTTTCACCGTTGATGATTTAACCACTATAAATCATGGTTAGGAAACCCTAAAAGATGAACTAGAGTTTAGGAAATTGGGATTAAAAGTGATTTTTATGAATTATGGATGAGTATGCATGCGTGTATGTGTGTGCGTGTGTTCCTCTGTGTGTGTGTATGGGCTGCCGCATGTGGGTGTGTGGCTGCAGTGTGTGCGTGTGCGTGTTCGTGTGCAGTGTGTGTTTTGTGTGTGCGTGTGTGTTATCAGTATATGTGCGTGTGTGTTGAATGTGTGCTGTGAATAGTAAATTGGTGTGCTGTGAATAGTGTTTTGGTGTGGGTAATTGAATACTAAAACGCGATGATGGGGAATAGAAACTATGAAACCCTAGGGGTATTTTGGTAAACCTAAAAGGGTATTTTTGGGGTATAAATATAATGGTAGTACAAACCCTAAAATGGATAGTAACCTAAAGGAGTTAAAGATAATGACTCATAAGGTTAACAAGGTAAAATAAAGTATAATGGGGACGGAGAATTAAAGTAATTCGTGTTCCTAAGAAAGTATTATTTACGTGTTTGTAGATTGTGCACGTGACTTTGCTAAGGAAAATAACGCGAGCTAAGGTAAGGGATTACGTTCTGTTAGTACAGACAGAGGTGTTACCTCAGATGTTGCCACTGACAGTCAAGTGTTACCTGACGAAAATTAAATTATAATTTGACATTTCTTTCTAAATTTCAATTTGGTTACCCAACATTTACCAAAAGTTATAATGTGGTTCCCAACATTCAATTTTTTGCAACCCCTTCCCCACATTGTCATTTTACTGCAATCCGATGAAAATCGTGTTATATTTGTAACTTTCGTTAAAAACACAAGCATGTGACTAACACGTGATTTTAACGGGGGTAAAAAAGACATTTCCTAGCACACGATACGATAGGTTCTTAAGCGCGAAATCGTCCCACATTTTGTGAGGGCAATATCGTCTTTTCCTGCTAGCATAGCCTAATATGCTAAGATTAGGGCTCATTGTTGTCGTGAAATTCGTTAAACAACAGAGGGAGAGAAAGATGGGAAAATCAAATTAGGGTTTTCTAATGGAAACAGATGAAGGAATCACTTGGTTTAAACGCATGGATGAGTTCTTAGAGGATGGTACGCCTTTATATGATGAGTTTAATAGTTGTTCTTGTCTTTAATTTTGTTAATATTTGAATTGGTTTAGCTTAATATTCATTTCCTTCTACTTTATTTGAAATGGGTCCCTGAACTATTAAAAAACTAGGTTAAAGATAGTTGTTTTTACTTTGACTCATTGGTACCTGTGAGTGTGGTCCATGTACCATGCTTTTTGTTTTTTGTTTCTTCACATGCTACACTTTTAGATTTATAACTCGTATGGGTCCCTGAACTATTAAAAAACTATGTATATATTTATTGGTTGAATTTGTACACTTTTACCCAAGTCAAATGGATAAAGAATCTGTTTTTTACTATGCTTTTTGTGATGTGTTATGTAGGTGTGAACAACTATTACACAATAAGGATGATTTATGGCGGTCAGTTTGATAATAGTCCAGAAAAAGTGTACACAGGAAGTGGTGTGTGTTGGTTTGACTATGTAGTTCCTGATAAGATTTCATTGGGTGATTTAAAAGACATGGTTAAGAAATTGGACTTCAATTATAATGTCTGCAAATTATCCTTTTATCAGAAAATGTATATCATGGATATTGAAAATGGGTTTAGGTTACTAAGTACTGACCAGGATGTTAAAGATATACCTAAGTATATGCGTATGAGGGAAGAAAAAGAGGCTGAGATTTATGTTGAGATGGTGTTAGGGGATGATGTTGAGATGGTCTTAGGGGATGATATTGAGATGGTGTCTGCTGCAAGCCAATCTTTAAAAGCTAGAGCTAAGGGTAAAGCCAAGATGCATGCTGATGATGTCCAGAATGATGATAGGTGTATGAGTGAGTCATCATATGATACTGAGGATCTTAATGATAGTGAATATGTTAGTGCAGAGGATGATTTGCAGTATGAAGTCAATGTTGATTTAGATGCTGAGTATGTTGGGGTGTCAGTGGGTGCCAAAGCCAAGGGTCAAGCCAAGGTAAGTGAAAATGCAGCAGTGAAATGGTCAACGAGTACTGGTAACAAAGTTGCAATGGATGAGAATGAATATGACACTGATGATGGATTTGAGGGATATGAGAGTGGAGGTGAGAACAAAAAACCACAAGGAAGAGTGTTTGATCCAAAAATTGATATGGTTCAACCAAAGTTTGAACTTTTGATGCAATTTAAGGACACCAAAATGTTTCAAGATGCTGTTAAGAAACATGCCATAAAAGAGGGTAGACAAATATCATTCCTTTTCAAAACTAGCAAAAAGGTCAAGGCTGTGTGTAAGCCTCCTTGTAATTGGAGCTGCTATGTCTCAAAGCAACATCATGAGAGCCACCTTATTATTAAAACCCTCAACCCAGTCCATACATGTCCCAGGGACTTCAAGAGCAAGTTTGTAACAGCCTCCTGGATTGCAAAGGAGTTGGTTGATGAATGGAAAGAGAATCCAAACAAAACTGCAAAAGATATAAAGGTGAAAGTGTGGAGAAACTTCTCCATGAATGTGAGTCATAATCAGGTGTACAGGGCTAAGGAGAAGGCTCTGAAAAATTATCAATGGATGTGTTGAAGAGCAATACTCAAAGCTGTGGGATTATGCTGAAGAGCTTAGAAGAAGAAACCCTAGCTCAACTGTGACAATGAAACTAGCTGATGGGAGTGTGGAAATGGGAATGCCTAGGTTTGAGAGATTTTATGTGTGTTTGGCAGGGTTAAAAAGGGGTTTTAGACATTGTAGGAGGCTCTTGAGTGTGGATGGCTATTTTTTGAAAGGAGAATACAAAGGCCAACTATTAGCAGCATCAGGAATTGACCCAAATAACAATTGGTATCCTGTTGCCTATGCAATTGTAGAGAGTGAATGCAAATATTCTTGGACATGGTTTCTGGCCCAGTTGATAGATGATCTTGAGGTGAATGATGTTGGCTTTACAATAATGTCAGATAAGCAGAAGGGGCTTATAGAGACAGTCAAAGAGATCCTTCCAATGCTGAGCATAGATTTTGTGTTATGCATATGCTTGGAAATATGAGAAATGCTGGGTTTAAAGGGATAACATACAAACAATTTTTATGGAATACTGCAAGGGCAACCACTGTTAACAAGTTCAAACACTGGATGGAACAAATAGCTGAGCATGACATTAATGCCTACCATTGGTTTGATGATAAGCCACTAGAGAATTGGTCTAGGTCAGCTTTTAATACCTCTGTCAAATGTGATATATTGCTGAACAATTTGTCTGAAAGTTTTAATAGTCACATTCTTCATGCAAGAGAACAACCAATCTTGACTTGCTTGGAATCAATTAGAAGAATGCTCATGGTTAGGCTAGAACATAACAGGTCTATTGCTGCAAGTTCTTGGAAGGGAAGGTTGTGTCCTAAGATATTTAAAGAAGTTGAGAAGAGAAAGAAGATGGTGAGTGAGTGTATTCCATCCAGCTGTGGGGGTAGGAAATATGAGGTCTCTTTCATGCATGGGGCACAATATTCTGTTAACTTACAAGAGAGGACTTTTACCTGCAGAAGATGGGATTTGTCAGGTATCCCTTGCAGCCATGCCTTAGCTTGCATCTTTTTTAGAGAAGATGATCCTGAAACTTATGTGGATGAATGCTATACAACCCAGACTTACAGTAATGTGAACAAGTAAACGATAAACCCCATGGATGGTCCAAAATTGTGGCCAAAGTCAGGATATCCACCAGTATTGCCTCCAATTGTGAAAAAGATGCCAGGAAGACCAAAGAAACTGAGAAGAAGGTCTTTGTTTGATCCGGACAAGGAAAGAGAGAAAAATGATGGTGTTCCAGTTCAACTTGCACAAGAATTAGAAGATGGAAGAATGAGGGTAAAGAATAGGGTTTACACAAACTCAAGCAAATGCAGTGTGTGCAAACAGCAAGGTCATAACAAGAGAAGGTGCCTAGTGAGAAAAGAACAAGAAGCTGCTAATGAGGCTGCTTTTCAGGCTGCAAATGAAGTCTTTAATGAGGAATTCTTTGAGGTAATGAAGTGTTTTAGTTTTATTTTTAAAAAATATTTGACATTGTTGCTTTAACCTTTCACCTTTTTGCAGGCACAAGTGGAAAGAGCACAGAAACAAGACAAAAACTCCCTGTTTAGAGAAAAGAAAGTTTGGGGAAAGAAAATGTTGGTGAAGAGGAGGCAAGTGTATCATTTTGTATTCTCCAGCCAAATCTTTTTCATTTATATGTGTTGTTATTAATTCCCTCTTAAATAATGCAGGTACTAGAGTCCAACACACAACCACCCCATATTGGCACACTGTCCCAACCATCACTTGCTGAAAATGTGTGAATTTTCATACCAAATCTTTTTCATTTATATGTGTTGTTTTTAATTTTTTTGGCTTGTAATGAATCCCTTCTTTAATATTGTAGGTCCAAGAGTCCAACACACAGCTACCCTTTACTGCAAACTCCCAAGCACCACCTGGTGTCATGCAGATGGTGGTTCCACCTGGTAGAGAGAAAAGTACCAACAACCCAAGCTTTACTGGGATTGGGTCATCTTCACCACTAAGAAAAGAGCCCACTGATCACACTCAAGGCTATATTCTGAAGGGGGGGGGGTAAAAAATATATAACATTGTCTATGTTGCAGGCTCAATAAAAGTTGTCAAGCAATGAAGGTGGGTGTTCACAAGCTTCTGATGTCATTGATGCTACTCAACCAAAGAAGACACTAGGTAGAGGGAATATAAACAAAGTTAAGGAGCCTCAAGTGAAACTAAGAAGATCTACAAGATGTGAAGCAATTAGGTGGTATGCTCCCAAAGAAATTGATACAACTCCCATAGATCTGACAGAAGAAGACTGATGGTGTTTGTAACGAACAAAAGTGTTGCCTTTTATTTTCTTTTGGTACTAAACTGTTACTTTTAGGTTTCAAGCTGTTTGCTTGCTTTTGATAATGCCCTGTTACAATGGTCATTTGGTAACTTGTCATATTGAAGTAGGTTTATGTTAGGGCATGTTTTGTAACTTGAGAGTAGCCTGAAGAACTCAAAATTGCCCTCATTTTGTGTATTCAGTGGCCATTTGGTACTTTGTATGAAGTTATGAATATGGTTCATGGTACTCTGTTTTTCCTCTTTGATAATGGTTTATGGTACTCTATTTTTCTTTTGTTTTACACATAAAACCTTACTTACCAACACCCAATTACTGTAATTGGACAATTTCTTATTACAATAACTCTTAATATAACACAAGTCCAATATACATTCTGTAACGACCGAAAAATCTAAATTCCATAAACCTGAATAATACACGAGCTTCACTTGCTCGACAACAAAATACTATAATGTCAATAGGCTAACCGACTTTACTATTGAACAACTAAACCAACTAGAGTTGTGAAAACTCTAGACACGCCTGGCAACAAAGGCCGGCACCAAAATAAATACAACACTTTATTACAGGTACAAAAGACATCTACCCAAATTTACAGAGTTTATATAACCCAGTAAAATCATCGTCCTCACGAAAATAAACATAAATAAGCTCAATAGAGCAACTACCCATAAAAGCAACAACCTTCTAAAACATCCCCGCTAAGTCGTACCTTACTGACGATCTTCCTTGCCTAAAAACTAAGGAAAAAAAATAAACAAAGAACGGGGTGAGATAAATCTCAGTAAGTTACTAATGCAGATACATGGCATAATATCATGCATCTTAACTGAATAACTGAATCAAAAAACCACATACTGAATAACAAATATCACACAACAAGAGAGGCTCCCTATCGCCAACCGTCCCATACCGGTTGGAAATAACGACCAACTCTTCATGCCGCACATAAGACTGAAATAAACACATAACAAATGATACTGAGCCAAGGTTCAATCCGAAAGGATATAATAATCTGAGCAGCTTCAACACGCAGCATCAACATCCAGCATCAATAGCTGAAGCAGGGGTTCCAGAACCAAACAACAACAAGAACAACGGGGGAAAAATGACACAAAGTCATAACCAAAAACATGTATCTAGAATACTCACACAAGGGAGCTAGCTCAACCCAACCAAGGCCATCTGGAAGGGGTAAAAGAAAAGGTACCAGTGGGAACATTATAATGAACTTGACTCGGGTGCCATTATAATCTCCTACCACTGCCTGACTCAACCAAGTATGACCAGCTGGACATTAAATGAAAGCACAATCAGTATATGATTCCAAAATAGGGAACCATACCAAGTACATCATAAAGATGATAAACTGCTCATAAAGAGCCCAACAAACAAGTGCGTTAGAAATATTTCTCAAACAAAGGATTTCAAAGTAGGAAATCCCACAAAGAATCATAAATATGTAATAACACCAAAAGGAACCCAAACATTTACACATTTCAAACTTGATCACAAACGGACCATTCCTACTACTTTGGTGTTCCACAATAATCATCTAGGTACCCTAGGATATCACCTAAGACCTAGACCAGGATTGAACCCTAAATCAATAGAATTGGAACATTTCAGTTCATTTAGCAACCTGGGCGGTCGCCCACACCAACCTGTGCGGTCGCCCAAAACCACCCTGACCATGACCAAAACCTTCCAGATAAGTGTGCGGCCGCACACCCTATTTGGGCGGCCGCCCACACACCTCCGCCAGCCAAACTTATATTCTTTTATACTACCTCTGTTTCACCGTCTCAAAAGTACTATTACAACTTTTATACTAAATCTATTTCACCGTCTCAAAAATACTATTACCACTTTTATACTAAATCTATTTCACCGTCTCAAAAGTACTATTACCACTTTTATACTAAATCTATTTCACCGTCTCAAAAGTACTATTACAACTTTTATACTAAATCTATTTCACCGTCTCAAAAGTACTATTACCACTTTTATACTAAATCTATTTCACCGTCTCAAAAGTACTATCACAACTTTCACACTAAATCTACTTCACCGTCTCAAAAGTACTATCACAACTTTTATACTAAATCTATTTCACCGTCTCAAAAGTACTATTACCACTTTTATACTAAATCTATTTCACCGTCTCAAAAGTACTATCACAACTTTCACACTAAATCTATTTCACCGTCTCAAAAGTATTATCACAACTTTCACACTAAATCTATTTCACCGTCTCAAAGGTACTATCACAACTTTCTATTTTATGTACATAACCCAACGAAATGATTCCAATAGTGAGAATACTTACAAAATAGCCAAAATAGCAAATAACTCTAATACTCCCCACAAAGCAACAATTACTAGAAAAAGTATCATATATAATATGTATGAACATTTTTATAATAAAAGGGGAAATAGTAACTTACCTACTACGGGGAAAGTATCGATGAAAATATATTCTAATCGGATAGAAATGATCTACTCACCACCCTGAACATTTTGGTGTAATTAGATTTTAAAATAGAGGAGTAATTAAAAAGAAAGAAAATCAAATTGTGAAGAACTCACCTTCTTTTTTCCATGAACACTGAGAGAGAATTGGGAAAGTATAATTTTAGTATGAGTGTGTGTGGTATACGCAGAGAGGGAGAAGGGAGGATAAGAAGGGATTTTAAATCAAGTTAGGTTTTTAGATTTTTCCACTTAAGCCCTCCAAGTTTAACTAATTACACTTAACCCCCAAGGTTTCAACTTTAACACTTAACCCCCCTTATCATTATTTTTATATTTTTAATTAACTTCCAATAAATATTTTATCTCAACTACTATCACTTCTAATAATGCAAATTAATCATTTTGCAACTCAAATACTTTTATTAAATATTTTAATAGATCAGGTAAGTCTTTTAAAATAATCAAACTAACACAATTTAAATTATAAAATAATATTCTGCGTAAAATTTATATGAAATTGGGACGGGTCATCACACTCTCTCCCCCTTAAAAGAAATTTGTCCTCGAATTTACTAACCAAATTTATAACACGTAGTCATAACAAGGCTACATATATATATCGATTCTTATATAGCAAATAATAACCACAATCAAGGTCCTATAAAATATTTCAGGCATAGTCCCCATATATCACACTTAAATCCCAATTCCAATTTCCATTAATTTGTTTCAAATAAACCAACACATATGAAACACACAAATATTCCACTTATACCCATATTAAACATTATATGCCAACAGAACAATAGATGGAAATACAATTTCTTCCTAACAAATTTCTCAATATCGACTAGTCAAAATAATCTAAATTTAATTATTTGTTTTCTTACTTTTCATACTCATGTCAAACAATAATTTAATGTCATTTTCATTTAGCCACACCAACACATATACTTACAATTGGAAATTCAAAAGTAGTAATAGTGCACACACAACGAAAATATATTCTTACCGAAGTTATCAAACAACCGCGGGTATTTTTCGCGCATTTCATGCTCTGCTTCCCCATATAGCCTCCTCAATACCATGATTTGTCCATAAAACTTTCACAAGAAGTACTCGTACTCAAAACGTGTTCTTTAGAATCAAGTATCCATACAAGCTGTTACCCATCCACTAAGTAATACTAACATGAAATAGTCCCACACTCACACGAGGATCATATATAAATTACTCTATAAGTTAACTTCTCAATCCTTTCAGAATTTTATACATCCCAACATATTAACGAGTAAGACATCCACTCCTATGGTATTAAAGATACATCTCAATACTCAGCTAATAACTGTTATTATAATCAAATGCCGCTAAATAGCTCTTACAGCAATTACAAAGAAATCAACTCCACATGCGCCGCAACCTATAATCAAGAATCTCCATCAACCTCTTGTATTACCCATTTCCAAGCTTGACATTCAATTTACTACTCAAACACTCTGCTTAGCTAACCACAATCAAGATGTAAAACAGTGATCCCTGTCAAATATTATATCCATAGGTATTCCATGTAATCATAGTACTATCTAAACAAGTAGGGAAAGAAATAGGAGTAACAATTATAACACCAAAACACATAAAGCTAAGATGATTTGGTTAATCAATCCACTAAAACCACACATCATCGGCCTCATCTATTAAATGGTAATCCTTCAACAACATCCATCATAATATGTTCATATCCAGTCATGAATCTTAAAGGATTGTAACAAATCAGCTGATCACTGATGCTTTACTTCTAAATATTCACAACTCAAGGATTTAGTTACTTACTCAAAAAATTTCCATTTCAGATTAATCAAATGAAATTCTTCAAATTCATCTCAATACAGTACATTTACATGGATTCATAATTAAATTGGTCTTGGGAATCTCTTCAAGTGCATGTATTTGACTTCCACTATACGTTTTTACTTCCACTAGGTTTTAACTACATACGTGTCTATGAAAGGTTTACATCCCCTCACGAGGGAAACATTCCGTTGTCTATAATCGTTCATTTCACTAGAAATTTTCTATAGTTGAAATCATTCATTAGAGCTTCCATCATATGCTGGAGTAGACACTTAAAGCTTTCTCAATCGCAAAATTTACCATTCCCGATTCATAAAGAATATAGTATGTCAAAACCTCTAACATTCCCATTCTGTCGATCAAAAGAATATACAAGTCTTTGTGAATCCGCTAATACAATTGACTTTCCGAATGATATACCATAGTACTCTACTTACCTTGTTTCATATGTCACTCTCTTTTAAGAAATCAAATAATTCAACTCTTATGATTTATAAACACTTCAAATATAGCTCCATAAAGGTCATCCACTAATGAAATGCCTGTATAATCGCAATTAATTTCAAGTCATGGTCAAATTATTCTATTCATAAGGATTCAATCTCCTCGCAGCAAGTGTAAAAACTTTACCATTCTGAATCAACATCACAATCTCTCTTTTGGAGGTATTACTTTGAATAATGAATTCATTAGATCCACTATAATAATAAAACTCGACATATCCACTAGGAACAAGAATACAGATCATCTCCTCTAGGTCACTGTAATACTAGTCAAATCCACTAGGCAATATCAATTCCGAAGTTATTGTCATCCATCAGTTCAATATTTGAAAATTAGCTTCACATTCATCACTCTATCTATTGAAAAGGTGTAGCTTTCTATGTCAAATAGTTCACAATATAGCTACCGTAGAGAGTCCTTAATGAATTTCTGACAAAGTCAAGAAAATCCCAAGAATATACGTACCTCTATTTACCAGTGCATCCACTTTTGAAATGTCAATAACTATGCATGAACTGAGACCACTCCAAAATGATATATCCTCTAACAAGAAGACACACTATGGTTGATGAATCCTCGATCAAGTAATTCCTCAAGTTGAATCTTTAACTCTTTTAAGTGTACCGATAACATACACACACTATTTTATATATCCGTGCTGTACCCAGTAACAACTCAACACATATATCAAGTTCCCTGTCAAGTGGCATGATGTACTCAGCAGAGAAGATAACTCAGAACTCACAAATAAATGATATATCCTTAAATTTTAGTGTAGATGCACCCTTGTTAACCCCAAAAGATAAACATCTGGCCCAACCTTGTGATAACATTTCCTGTCTTTCAATACATAAATAACATGAATGCCACACATATATCTATCATGCTTAATTAAGAAAATAAATCCACCGTCCTATAAAACTTCACTACCTTTTGATGAAAATCAACAAATTCATAATGAATACAAATCTAGTTCATGTCAAGTATAATGTCAACGTTCCCCCAGGTAACACGACAAAATCAACATATACGATGATTTCCCAACTTATATCAAGTGTCTTATCAACACAAATCTCAATTATTTATTTTCTCATCGAAGAGTATACCTTTAGCACATAAGGCAAAGTCTCAGGAGAAACGTAGAAATATGACACAAAATAAGATCCAAGTAAGGATGAGATAAGCTTAAACATATAAGAAATCGCACTCTCGGCTTTCTTAAACTATCCACCCCAAAACATAGACTAACTCTATAAACACCAGTCCCATGCCTGGTATTACCTCAAATAAGCAAACACTCGACGTCGATAGCACACTCATTAACCAACCCACCAAGCCTATGAATCCTATCCAGACTGATAGTTAACCTAGGCTCTGATACCAACTGTAACGACCCGAAAAATTTAAATTCCATAAACCTGAATAATACACGAGCTTCACTTGCTCGACAACAAAATACTATAATGTCAATAGGCTAACCGCCTTTACTATTGAACAACTAAACCAACTAGAGTTGTGAAAACTCTAGACACGCCTGGCAACAAAGGTCGGCACCAAAATAAATACAACACTTTATTACAGGTACAAAAGACATCTACCCAAATTTACAGAGTTTATATAACCCAGTAAAATCATCGTCCTCACGAAAATAAACATACATAAGCTCAATAGAGAAACTACCCATAAAAGCAACAACCTTCTCAAATATCCCCACTAAGTCGTACCTTACTAACAATCTTCCTTGCCTGAAAACTAAGGAAAACAAATAAACAAAGAAAGGAGTGAGATAAATCTCAGTAAGTTACTAATGCAGCTACATGGCATAATATCATGCATCTTAACTGAATAACTGAATCATATAACCGCATAACTGAATAACATATATCACACAACAAGAGAGGCTCCCTATCGCCAACCGTCCCATACCGGTTGGAAATAACAACCAACTCTTCATGCCGCACATAAGACTGAAATAAACACATAACAAAGGATACTGAGCCAAGGTTCAATCTGAAAGGATATAATAATCTGAGCAGCTTCAACAGGCAGCATCAATAGCTGAAGCAGGGGTTCCGGAACCAAACAACAACTTGAATAACGGGGGAAAATAACACAAAGTCATAACCCAAAACGTGTAGCTAGAATACTCACACAAGGGAGCTAGTTCAACCCAACCAAGGCCATCTGGAAGGGGTAAAAGAAAAGGTACCAGTGGGAACATTATAATGAACTTGACTCGGGTGCCATTATAATCTCCTACCACTGCCTGACTCAACCAAGTATGGCCAGCTGGACTTTAAATGAAAGCACAATCAGTATATGATTCCAAAATAGGGAACCATACTAAGTACATCATAAAGATGATAAACTGCTCATAAAGAGCCCAACAAACAAGTGCGTTAGAAACATTTCTCAAACAAAGGATTTCAAAGTAGGAAATCCAACAAAAGCATCATAAAGATGTAATAACACTAAAAGGAACCCAAACGGTTACACATTTCAAACTTGATCACAAACGGACCATTCCTACTACTTTGGTGTTCCACAATAATCATCTAGGTACCCTAGGATATTACCTAAGACCTAGACCAGGATTGAAACCTAAATCAATAGAATTGGAACATTTCAGTTCATTCAGCAACCTGGCGGTCGCCCACACCAACCTGTGCGGTCGCCTATTTGCGCGCGAGGTTTTTGCTTTGATGGCACGCTTTCGACCTTCGATTCACCTTCTTGTTGATTTGAGAGTCGCCACCATGTTATTGTCGGAACACGGACCGAGTGTAGATACCCCAGGAAACCACGGCTTGGCTAGAGCGCGTGATTTAACCTAGGACGTCTACTTGGTTTTATGTTTTAGAGTCGCCACCCACGTTTTTAGAGGAACACGAGAAAACCTAAGAGAATAGCCTTTTTGTACGAAAACCAGAGATTCGGGAGAGAAGGGTTCGGGGGTTAGGTGACGGAGTGGGAAGTACTTAAACACCCACTCCGCCCCGCTTACGCGGGTCTTGTTACAATTGGTGTTCTAGTGCTAAATGTCCTTCAATTTATTAATATAAAAAAGTGATAATGATTACAATGAAAAGAAAGAGGAAATTAAAAGAGAAATGGTTTTATTAATTTAATACTAAAGATTACATGTTGAATTATTGTTAAACAATTATATTAAAGAATGAAAAGTAAATTAAAATGGAGTTTGGAATGTTGGAATGTAACCTTGGCCAAACTTCAATAGTGAAGTGGCCTTTTGGTTGTATTCCCTTTTATGGAGATTACATACTAGTAAGACACAAATAAAAGAGAAGGAGAAAACTTGTACCTTTAGAAAAGAGAACTTAAAACCTTGACTTGAAAGTGTTGTTGTTGTAGAGAAATGGTTGTGTAGAAATTTGTGTAGAGTTTTGTTGTGTTAAACTCTTGTTGGGAGAACTCTTGTAAAGATAATTCTTGGGAGAGTTGTGTATAGTGTATTTGTGTAGAGATTTCAAGTCCAAAGAGAAGGTCCTTTTCTAAGGTAGAAGAAGGGGGTTTATATAGGTAAAAAGGAGAGGGAAAGGTTGGAGGGAAAATGATCAATCCATGTGAGATGGAATTGACCAATCAAAAATAAGATAAATAAAATAATAAATAAAAGAGAATAAAAGATATAAAGATAAAATCATTTGTTTTTGGGAAAAGGCTAGAATAAAAGATTTCAGAGTTACGAAATAAGGGGGGATGAATGTGGATGAAAAAGGGGGTCTTTTTGTATCAAGAAGAGATGTTGTAAATAAGAAAAGGGAGGGAAAAATGGTGCAATCCGTTACTGCCATATCGGGAGGCGCGCGCTTCCGGCTTTTGGGGCGAGAGGCGTGCGCGGGCCTGGACATTATCGGAGGCATCCGCGGGTGAAAATAACAGAATGACAGAATGACTCTAAAAGTTAACTCTGTTATGCAGTTTAGTCCAAAACTAACGGAATCAGTTAGGAACTTAACGGAAGTAACAGAAATTAACAAAAACAAGTTAAATAAAAATACTATGTATGCAATCGGTGTGAGAGGTCCAAGGCGGGGTGTCTACAGAGCCCCTCGGCGACGTGGATTGTAAAACAAAACGCGTCGACGAAAGAAAGACAACCGCCGAGGACATCGACAAGAGATAACAAAGACTCGATAAAAAACAGGAATTTGAAATTGCGAAGGATAGGGGTGAGCTCCCTGTGTGAGCGGCTTTATTGATATAGAAAGGATATGGCGGGATCCATTTTGCTGAAGCGGGATCCGTTTGCTGAAGTGGCTTGCTGAAGCGGGATCCGTTTGCTGAAGCGGGATCCGTTTGCTGAAGCGGGATCCGTTTGCTGATGCGGCATTCGTTTGCTGAAGTGGGATCCATTTGCTGATACGGGATATGTTTGCTGAAGCGGGATCCGTTTGCTGAAGGCGGGATCCGTTTGCTGAAGGCAGGATCCGTTTGGTGAAGCGGGATCCGTTTGGTGAAGCTGGATCCGTTTGCTGATGGCGGGATCCGTTTGCTAATGCGGGATCCGTTTGCTGATGGCGGGAACCGAGGATCCATCTACCTATATGTGATATTGTTTTGTTGCTTGATGGAAAGGTGGTGATTTTACGGCTCACCATAGACCGAGTTGTTGTCATTGAACTGTAATAGTTTGACTCTGTGGGATGCAGGCGTAGTTGACGGCGGATCACTTTCTGCTGGGGATGAAGTGCCTTGAGTTGCAGATGCTGTTGACCTTGTGGTGGTACCTGTTAAGTGTGTGCTTTGTAGGTATATGTGCTTGCGATATGTATGATATGTGAAATGACAGTTATGAGAGAAATTGTGCTTGTGATGTGAGGTGATTTGAAAGCGGTTTTGCATGAGAGAGAATTTTTGTAAGAATGGAGAAAGTGATTTTGTGTGCGTGTGATTTGAGGAAAGCCTCGGATGTATTCATACCTTCACTTACCATTACCGTTGGATGGATTAGTGTTTTGGTGGTGGATGTTTTGATGCTTTTGATGAAGAATGTCCATGCTTTGGATGGAGAATGATGATGTTGGTGATGATGAATTGTTTTTGTCTTCGATGGAGTGTCGGTGAGATGGTATTCTGGGTGATGGGTTGGTCGTGCCAAAAGGCTTCCTACGTATCCCTTTAAGAGAATCAGACCAGCGTAGTTCAAGGATGATGGAGAATGCTGGGGGAGAATGCTAGGAGCAAAGCAAAAAGGAAACACATAATTTTGCGCAAGAAAAGAAAAAAGAAAATATTTTTTTTTTTAATTAGAAGAAAAGAATATGCACACACGTGAGAAAAAGATTTTTTTTTTAGTTCGTGGGTGAACCATTTTAAGCATTGTGTGTTTGTAAAGCCAACCCAAGATCAAGTCATGTTCAATCGAAGTCCGGATTGCCTTGCTTGAATTCTGTCGTCGTTGCTGTTGTGTCCAACGAAAAGTGATTTCTAGCCCCAAGAGATGTGTCAGTTATGGGGCTACAAAAGACATTCGATGCCGAGATAAAGGGTTGCTGATTGTAAAGCCCCTAGAATGCCTTTGATTCCAAACTATGAGAGAATTGCATAGCCCCAAGATGAATTGACTCTTGACCTTTTCAAATAAATCGCCTTTTGCTGTTGACGTGAGCAAGCTCCAAAAGAAGATCATTGATACCAAGCTTCGAGAGATTACTAAGCCCCAAGTGTCGTGGGCTTATTGTTTGCCAGCTTGTAGATGGCGGGATGTGAAGACCTTTCAGTGTGAAGCCCCAACTTATCTTCGCATTGTATTGAGAGCAGATGCACCATTGGGTAGAACTTATGAAAGTGATCTTCCTCTTGTTTGGATATGAATGGCCCCCTTTTTTTTGTGGTTGGTACCCAAGTGGCGGAGGGTCCATATTGAAAATGCAGTAGAATCTTCAGGAAATGTCTCGTGGGAGATGGTGATGTTGTTGCTGATGATAGGGTTTTGACATGATAAAGTCTCAAACGGTATGTTTGCTTGAGTCTTCTTGAGTCGAACTAATAACGGATCTTCGGATGCAGCCCGTGCTTTTGATCTTGGAGAAGGGGGTGCAGTACTTGCAGAAACATTGGGATTGGCCAAGGCATTTCCCGCTATAACCCAGTCACATGAGTTTAGCATATTGAATCTTTTTCCTTTTCTCTAAGACTTCCTTCATAATCTCGCTGAAAGTTCTAACAAAAATCATCAAATTCATTCATAACATTTGAGCCCTTATTCAAAGTCGTGGGAGATGGTGATGTTGTTGTGGAAGATAAGGCCTTGGCGTGATAAAATCTCAAATGGTATGTTTGCTTGAGTCTTCTTGAGTTGAACTAATAACGGATCTTTGGGTGCAGCCTGTGCTTTTGATCTTGGAGAAGGGGGTGCAGTACTTGCAGAAACATTGGAATTGGCCGTAACTCTGGTTGAGTTATCATATTGGCATTTCCTTGAATCCTTTTCCTTTTGTCTAAGACTTCCTTCATGATCTCGTTGTAAGTTCTAACAAAAATCATCAAATTCATTCATAACATCAGAGCCTTCATTTAAAACCAAGAGACCTTTGACTTGAGGTGTTGGGAGACCCTTGAAGCTTGATCTCTTTCATATTGCATTGCTTGAGCATTGTTGTCCCAAAAGACTGTCGGTTGTGAAGCCCCAATATTGCCCTTTGCTTGTATCAGTGTAATGCCGTAGCCCAAAAGAATGTAGATTGCGAAGCCCCTTGAGACCTTCGGTGCCGAATTGAGGAAGCTTCCAATGTTGCACATGACTCGGCCGGGGACACTGAAGTGAATTTCTTCTTGCCAAGGGAGACTTTAAAACTTGATCGCACCCCCTAGAGTGACACCATTGATTAGGAGTGGAACGAGAAGGGCCTATCCTTGATCGGGGGAACAAGTATGAGCATACATGACAAGAAGGTGCTTCTCGATATTCCTTTTGAGAGACTTTAAGGATAGCCTCACACATCTTTCTTGATCGTAGCCCCTAGGGCTCATTAACTGTCAAATGAAGCAAAAGAAGATCTTGTTCTTGAGTCATATAGCCCCTAGGGCGTCATCATTTGTCAAGCAAAGCAAGAGACTCATCCTCGTGTGGGGGAACAAATATAAGAGGACATGGCAAGAGTTACGCCATTTCTCGGCATACATACGTGTAGAAGCTCGAAAATTGAGTCACATGTTGTGGCCATTTGTGATCCAAACCAATTGGCTTGCTGGGGATTACTTGTGCAACCTCGGGCCTTCTTTTTCATGAACCCAAAAATGGCACACTGCTGGAGAACAATATCCCAAAATAACCTTTGATTGTGCTACATCTTGTCGAGCCTTTTGCCATTCCAAAGTTGACTCGGTGGGGAATTGGCTTCCTGAGGAGATTCAATGTTGAACTTGTGTCTTCATTAGAGGCCGGGGATCTCTATTTCTCTTTCCCTTCTCTCTCTCACTCTCTCACTCTCTCATTTTTTTTATGACGCACCCTGTTTTTTGCCTAGACCGCCCTTTCGCGTTTTCAATCTAGCGGGCATCTCTTTTGCATCTTCATTTTTTTTGACTCAATTGATGAGGAAGTGTGCATTGACTCTAGATGAGGATGAGAGACATGTGATTTTGCGGTGAGGACCTTTTGTCACTAATGATGAGTGACATTGACTTGGTTAGGGAAGTGTCCCTAGTATTGACTTCATGTATGTATATTTTTTGAATGACTCACGAAGGCAAGTAAGTCATTAAGAGAGAAGAGAAACAAAGCCCCAGTTTGATTGCAAGAAACTGGGAGTATCGCAAAAACAAGAGAAACCCCTAGACTCGACAAGGAACGGATAGCGATTCCAAATCTAAGAAAGTTGTTCAATCTTTTGGTGATTAATTCATTGGCAAATGAATCGTACAAAGATGTCATGACAAGTTCGAGAGGAAGGCCGATCACCATAACGCGCTAGGGCTAAACATATCTTCTTTCTTGCATGAGACCGGACCCGAAGGTTGCCTACGTTCCTCCATTGAAGAGGCTCAGGTCACCGTAGTTCTTGTAGATGCTCCATTCGTCGAGATGGATTGTTGCTTCACCGTGATTGTTGTCGATGTTGCTTCGTCCTTCGTTTGGTGGAATGATGTTATTGTTGTGAACTTCTTTGAATGAAGGGGGATTTTTTTTTTTTTTGTGCTCTAACTTTTGCCTAGGTTGATTTGAGGATTTCAACCTAGCGAGCCCTTTTTTTTTTATCCCCTTTTGAAAACTTTGCTTCATGATTGTTGCTCCACCTTTCTTTGTCTTGATTTCGTCGTTGTTGATGTCTTCGTTGTTGATGCCGTCGTCGATGTTTAGCCCCTAGGCATTCAAGCGATGGTCTTCATTCCAAAACTTGTTTAGACATCTTTTCATCATTTTCCCAAGAATTAGATTGAACAACTTGGAAGAGTGTATGAGGACAAGAACGACTTTTATTTAATGATTGAATCAAAATTTAAAATTGGACGAGAGAAAACATTAATGCACACATTAGAGGACTTTTGAATCTTTTTTTTTTTTTTTTTTTTATTATCCTATTTCTAGGTAGAGAAAGAGAAACGGAGATTGTTGTCGTCGTCCTCATTGTCGTTGTAGTCTTCATTGTCATTATAGTCTTCCATGTCACTACATTCGTCCATGTCGTTGCTCGGATTGCTCGGGAACCCTTTGTCGTTGAAGCTTGTGTCATAGGAGGATTCGGCCACTTCTCGGAGCAAATTGTTAACTCTCATTCCCGCATCATACATGCTTGAAAAATCGGGATGAAAAGCCCCACTAATATGAGTGCGGTAGTCCATTTTTAAACATTTCAAGAAGATGTCCATTTGTTCCTTCTTTGAGGGCCTATCAATGACCTCGGCTAGCTTGTCATTCCAACGGCGGTAGAAGTCCCCAAATGATTCATTACCCATTTGCACGGTGCTCTCCAATTCCTTCTTGGTGGGGCGGAATATGGAGTTGCCTTGATATTGTGACTTGAAGGCAAGCATACCGGTATCCCAATTGAGGCGGGTGGAAACTGGAAGACCCATATACCAATCTTTTGCGACCCCCTCGAGAGTAAGCGGGAAGCATTGTACCATTATTTGAGGAGACACTTTCTTTGGTAGCATGGCCCAAATGTAGGAGTCGACATGAGCGTCGGGGCAAGAGTTGCCGTTGAACTTGCCAATATCGGGCATCTTGAACTTTTTGGGGAGAGCCTCCATTGTGTTCATGAGGAGAGAAGCTTGATGAAGATCGGTGCTTGGGCCCTTGTGCAAATTTAGCCCACTAAGCCTTTGGTCAATGTAGGACATGAGAGTGTTGACCAAACCGGTATCAATGCTTTGGACCTTTCTTTCATTCGTGAGCCCTTTCAATTGGTTCTTGAGTTGAGAAACTTCTTTCTTGTGGGCCGTTTTCACATGCTCGTAACGGGCTCGCCATAAATCATCCTTGCGGCGGACATTCTCGGCTAGTGTATCAACTTGCCCTTTCAATGCTTCCACCATGCGGAATAACCCTTCGTTGGACACGGGAATGCCGTTGTTGTTGCCGTTTGAAGCCATTGGACCTATGGAGAGAAAACGGTTGATCTTAGGATGGCCCCACAAACACCTTTTGAATCAAATGATTTAACCCACGAACAAGAGAAAAGACTCAAACCACATAAAAAAATGACTCTTTTTTTATTATTATTTTCAAAGTCGGAAGGACGTGGTCCTTTTTGGGGTTTCTAGAAAAATAGTAGAATCATCACACTAGTATATAGACCTTCTCGCGGTCCCATATACTCATCGGATTCCACCACGCTTATGATACCTACATGTGACGGGATTAAACTAAATTAATGTCATAAAGCATACATGCGGGAACAGATTTTTTTATTTTTGTCCAAAATAACCACTTTGGGGATGGAGTTTTATTTTGTCCCATAAAAACCATTTGTTTCTTTTGGAAATGGCATGTATGATTTGATGACATTAGTTTAGTGAAATCTCGGTACATGAAAACCGACTTGGTCATGGAGTGTTAGACCCTAACTAGAATTGTGTGGTTTGTGCTCAGCTAAAGAGAGGCTTAAAGGTCACCCCTGGCATGTAGTCTTGAACTACCCCACGGGCTGAGGTTGACCGCTTCGAAAGAGTCAAGGTCGGGTGGAACTTGAAACTTTCTAGGATGGGCCTCGACGGGTTTGGGGTTGGACTTGTGCGACTCGATAGTGAGAAGTTAATAGGAATTATGTGCGCGTAGTGTGAGGTCCATCACGTGACAAAAAATATTTTTTTTAAAAAAGAAATAATAAAAAACAAATAAGCACGTATTTACAACTTTCGAATCACCCGTGTGACCGATAAAAATAAAACAGAGAATTAAAAGATGGTTTTGTGCAGGCTCGGTGCCCACATACTATCAAAACTGCTCTGTTCTGTGCACTGTTCTGTTCTGGAAAGTTGCCTAGACGCGCGCGCTTTATGCTGTGAGGATGGGAGGCCCGCGCCTTAGGCACTAGAGGGCAGAGGCGCCCGCTTCTGGGCAGTACCTGCAAATTCATGGGTTCAAGGGACTGCCTTGACCCTAAATAAAAACACTTTTCCCCTGCAGAAACTGTTAGCACAATAATATGAAATTTGAAGGACAAGATGAGAGGCGGGCGATTCTGGTAGAAGGGGTCGAACACGCGCGCTTTAGGCCAAGAAGGCCAGAGGCGCGCACTTCCCACCCTTTTTATCAGAATGCCCAGAAAATGGAAATAAGAACACCCAAAAAATGAAAACGCAAGTTTAACCCTCTATATCCCCAGCAGAGTCGCCACTGTAGATTCCCCGGGAAACCACAGCTTGGCTAGAGTGCGTGAGTTAACCTAGGACGTCTACTTGGTTTTATGTTTTAGAGTCGCCACCCACATTTTTAGAGGAACGCGATAAAACCTAAGAGAATAGCCTTTTTGTACGAAAACCAGATATTCGGGAGAGAAGGGTTCGGGGGTTAGGTGACGGAGTGGGAAGTACTTAAACACCCACTCTGCCCCGCTTACGCGGGTCTTACTACAATTGGCGTTCTAGTGCTAAATGTCTTTCAATTTATTAATATAAAAAAGTGCTAATGATTACAATGAAAAGAAAGGGGAAATTAAAAGAGAAATGATTTTATTAATTTAATACTAAAGATTACATGTTGAATTATTGTTAAACAATTATATTAAAGAATGAAAAGTAAATTAAAATGGAGTTTGGAATGTTGGAATGTAACCATGGCCAAACTTCAATAGTGAAGTGGCCTTTTGGTTGTATTCCCTTTTATGGAGATTGCATACTAGTAAGACACAAATAAAAGAGATGGAGAAAACTTGTACCTTTAGAAAAGAGAACTTGAAACCTTGACTTGAAAGTGTTGTTGTTGTAGAGAAATGGTTGTGTAGAAATTTGTGTAGAGTTTTGTTGTGTTAAACTCTTGTTGGGAGAACTCTTGTAAAGAGAATTCTTGGGAGAGTTGTGTATAGTGTATTTGTGTAGAGATTTCAAGTCCAAAGAGAAGGTCCTTTTCTAAGGTAGAAGAAGGGGGTTTATATAGGTAAAAAAAAAGAGGGAAAGGTTGGAGGGAAAATGATCAATCCATGTGAGATGGAATTGACCAATCAAAAATAAGATAAATAAAATAATAAATAAAAGAGAATAAAAGAAATAAAGATAAAATCATTTGTTTTTGGGAAAAGGCTAGAATAAAGGATTTGGGAGTTACAAAATAAGGGGGGATGAATGTGGATGAAAAATGGAGGTCTTTTTGTTTCAAGAAGAGATGTTGTAAATAAGAAAAGGGAGGGAAAATGGTGCAATCCGTTACTGCCATATCGGGAGGCGCGCGCTTCCGACTTTTGGGACGAGAGGCGCGTGCGGGCCGTGGACATTATCGGAGGAGCCCGCGGGTGAAAATAACAGAATGACAGAATAACTCTAAAAGTTAACTCTGCTATGCAGTTTAGTCTAAAACTAACGGAATCAGTTAGGAACTTAATGGAAGTAACAAAAATTAACAAAAACAAGTTAAATAAAAATACTATGTATGCAATCGGGGTGGGAGGTCGAAGGCGGGGTGTCTACACCGAGATGTCTGGATTCGGAGGGTTAAGTTATGAATTGGGAAGGTCAAGGAGCACCCAATTCACCCAATCTAGGATTGGTCTCCCTAAGAAATCATCATCATCATTTCAAAATCATGCATTTGTGTACCAAAAGATAAAAACAAACAAATAAATAATGACTTATTTATTTGGGATGTCGGATCATGTGCTTCGAAACCATCTCCATGGGTTGGAGAGGCTTTAGGCTGATCCTTTAATGGAATCACACTAATTCAAACACAAAGAAGGAGATGAGAAGATAGAAAATCAAAGATTTACCTAAGCGTTTTCTTCAAGAATCCTATGGGTGGCCTTGACTAAAGGCCTTGATCCTCCAAATTTTGTGGGTATCAGAGAGGTCTGATTAGAAGGACTTCTTTGGTCAGATTTTGAGTGGTTGTTTGGTGAATATAGAGTCTACCCTTTTTCTGGTTCAAGAACCTTATATTTATAGAAGATTTTGACCTAGGGTTTTGGCCAAGAAGGTAAGTTGAAGTGGGAATCAATGAGTTGATCTCCACATAGGTATTTTTGGACTCTAGGATCGGCCATTAGGTTTTCCCGGATAGCATGAGTGTTTGCCAAGAAAAGGGGTTAAGATCAACAAGGAAACTGACCAAAAACCTGACTGTCGAGGGGGATACCTCGTACGAGACATCAATGTCTCGTACGAGGCATCTAAGTGATGGAATCACTTATTTGCCCTCCGCGTTAGTTTTAATGTTCAGTTTGGCCCCTAACTAATGGAATCAGTCAGAAACTTAACGAAACATGTCCAACTTAACGAGTTTTGACCCAAATCAAAGGCGAGACACAAAAGTAGTGTGATTATAAATGAATGTCCAAAATGGGGTGTCTACATCGCCCCTCGGCGACGATACTTATGGATGAAGTACCGTCGTCGATAGAAAAGACACCATTTTGAACTAGGGGTATGGTCGTGCTAAAAAGCTGCCTACGTATTCCTCTGAAGGAAATCAGACCAAACGTAGTTCGACTCTGAAAATACGCAAAAACTGAGGTTTAAGGTATTTTGAAAATCATTTTTTGAAAGCAAAACTTGCGATAAGTAAAGCTTAGAGTTTAGAGAGTACCCATACTGAGGATTCAATAGCCTTGACCCAATTCTTAATATACTCCTTTTTGCCGATGACGAACCATCTCCAGTTGCAATCCATACTGAGGAAATCAATCTCTTTGACTCTAATTCTGAACATGCCCTGTTGTTGATGACGAACCGCCTTCGATTTTGGAGACGCCAATTGCCTGGACCTTGCTTCTCCTTCCCAACGAGTTTATCCCTTACATTGGAAAATATGAATCCTATGTTATTAATGTATGTCTTGATAACAATTATCGGACTCTGGGTTTGGAGACGCCAATTACTCGGACCTCGCTTCTCCTTTCAACGCGACTGCCTTTCCGTTGAAAATGTGAATCATATGCCATTAACTTACGTCTTGATGACAATTATGGGACTCTAAATGGTGGGATCCTGTGTTGTTAACTTACGTCTTGACAACAGTCGTGAGATACCCAGATGTGGAGACGCCAATTACTCGGACCTTGCTTCTCCTTCTGACGCGACTGCCTTTCCACCAGAAAAGTGAATCCTATGCCATTAACTTATGTCTCGATGACAATTATGGGACTCCAAATGGTGGGATCCTGTTTTGTTAACTTACGTCTTGACAACAGTCGTGGGATACCCGGTTGTAAATCCTGTGCCATTAGCTTACACCTTGATGACAGTCGTGGGATAACTGATTGCAAATCCTGTGCCATTAGCTTACACCTTGATGACAGTCATGGGATTTAGAGCTTGCTGATGCAGATTCTTGTTGCTCACCCATGATCTTGATGCGCGGTGAGGATAAATTTGTACTGAGAAACAACTTTGCTTGTTTCAATTCTGAAAATATCCATTTGTTGACGACTCAATGTTCCATCTTGAACCGGGTTCAGATTCGACCTCTTGGTCTAAAGTAGGGCTTTTTCTGACCTTTCTGTTAAAAGCAGGGCTTTTCTGGAATTTCTCAAGAAAACATGGTTTTCTGAGACTTTTCTGGAGATCTCTCGTACGAGGGAATGATGTCTCGTACGAGACTTTTCTGTTTTTGCGCAGAACAGAGGCATTTCAGCCGCTGGAAGTGATTTTCAAATCACTTTTCCTATTCCATTCTCGGGAGCTTTCGACCCTAGACAATTTTCTCACTCAAAAATCTCCAATTTCTCCAAGTTTTGGTGATTCCCGACCCTTGCAAATGGCCGGTGCACATCGTTCGCATAAGGAACACCTCTTCTGTATATGAAGGGTAAAGAGTGGGCGACTGGTGATTTGTGCCCGTTCCCGGAGGACCACGTCTCTCACGCCGTTCGGACTACGCGGGTAAGGATCTCTTTCTCTGATTGAGTTTCCATGTCAATTTCGTTGTTGCATGTCTCAATTTAGTGTTCTAGCGATTCGACTTTTGTCAATTTTCACCTAGAATTACCGCTGCTAGGGTTTATCATGCATGGCTGATCTTTTGATAGAATTTCACCCTTGTTGGTGCTGAAAATCGTTGTAGTATGGTAGTACATGATTTTGACTGTCGTTTCAGGCGATTCTGCGACTTTTTGGGTAAAATGCTTAAATGAGGATTTTACCGATTTTTTGACATTTATCTCTTTTACCTTTGTTGTTTGCAGTCATTCAGGGTTATCAATAACTGTAGAGGCAGCGTGCGAGCGGTCGCTGAGAGGTGGGCAACTCTCAATGGCGAGATGAAGGAGGAGATTGAGAACCTCGTATTGAAACCCTTCTTTGACGGCCTTGTCGGTGAGAGGAGTAATGTGCACTTTCTCCAGGTCATCCGGGAGCGCTGGTGGGATAGCACTCACACCATGCATATGCGGTGGAGGAAGGTCACCATGACCCCTACTGTAGATACCCCAGGAATCCACAGCTTGGCTAGAGCGGTGAATTATCCTAGGATGTCTAACTTGTTTTAGATTGTTTAGAGTCGCCACCTATGTTTTGAGGAGCATAAGAAAAACCTATTGATTATAGCCTGAGTTTGATTACGAAAACAGATATTCTTTGTTTTGAGGTTCGGGGGTTAGATTACGAGATGGGAAGTACCGAAACACCCATCTCGCCCAACTAAAGTTGGTCTTGCTTGATCAAAATCTACATGAATGATAACGTTCTTCTTCTTCTTCTTTAAGTCATAAAAAGGGGGGGTTTTAAAACAGAGTTTGGAATGTAGGAGATAACTCCTTAACCAACCTCAATGAGATGAGGTGATCATTAGAGTCATGTCCCAAAATTATTTGGGTGATTGCACATTTGATTAGAGTAAAAGAGAGAGAGGAGATGAAGTAGAAAAGAAAGGAAAAGATGGACTTTTACCTACAATTTGAAGACCTTCAAATGTTGCTTGATGAGATCCTTGGAGAACCTTTAGAAAGTGGTTTTGGTATAGTTTTTGTAAGTTCAATTTTCGGTCCTTGAAAATGGAGGTAAAGAGAGGTTTTTATAGGTGAAAGAGAGGTGTTTTTGGTGCCAAAACTCAGTCACCCAGAAATCCTTCCCGGGCAAAATCCTGTAAATTGAGCAGGGGAGAGAATCCTGGCCAAAAATCTGTAACTGACGCCCAGAGGCGCGCGCTTCCTGCTTTGGGGGCGGGGGGGGCTCGCGCGCCTGGCTCCTCTTGTCGGAGGCGCGCGACTCAGAGAAGGCAATTTTGACAGAATGGACTAGAAAGTCAGCCCTGTCATTCAGTTTAGTCCCTGGACTTAACGAAGTCAGTCAGGAACTTAATGGAAGTGACAGAAACTAACGAGAAACACTTAAAATGGGGAGAAACACAAAATCAAATGTGCAATCGGGGTGAGCGGTCCAAGGCGGGGTGTCTACAGAGCCCCTCGGCGACGTGGATTGCAAAGCAAAACGCGTCGACGAAAGTTAAAAACACCCGCCGAGGACATCACCAAGAAAAAGCAAAGACTCGATGAAAGCAGGAATTTGAAATTGCGAGAGATAGTGGTGCGCTCCCTGTGTGAGCGTCTTTTGTTGATAGAGGGGGTGGCATGATCCGTTAGGTGAACCTGCCGGTTGAATGTTTTGAATGAGGCCGTTAGTGAACCCTTTGAACGAGGCCGTTGGTGAACCTTTGGAGAGGCCGTTAGTGATCCCTTGAGGACGAATCCGTTAGTGAAATCCGTTAATGAGGCCGTTAGTGATTCCTTGAATGAGGCCGTTAGTGAACCTTTGGAGAGGCTGTTAGTGAACCTTTGAAGAGGCCATTAGTGAACCTTCGAGGACGAATCCGTTAGTGAAATCCATTGATGAGGCCGTTAGTGAACCTTTGGAGAGGCCGTTAGTGAACCTTTGAAGAGGCCGTTAGAGAACCTTCGAGGACGAATCCGTTAGTGAAATCCGTTGATGAGGCCGTTAGTGAACCTTTGGAGAGGCCGTTAGTAAACCTTTGAAGAGGCCGTTAGTGAACCTTCGAGGACGAATCCGTTAGTGAAATCCGTTGATGAGGCCGTTAGTGAACCTTTGGAGAGGCCGTTAGTGAACCTTTGAAGAGGCCGTTAGTGAACCTTTGAGGATGAATCCGTTAGTGAAATTCGTTGATGAGGCCGTTAGTGAACCTTTGAGGAGGCCGTTAGTGAACCTTCGAGGACGAATCCGTTAGTGAAATCCGTTGATGAGGCCGTTAGTGAACCTTTGGAGAGGCCGTTGTGAACCTTCGAGGACGAATCCGTTAGTGAAATCCGTTGATGAGGCCGTTAGTGAACCTTTGGAGAGGCCGTTAGTGAACCTTTGTTGTCGAATCCGTTAGTGAGATTCGTTGATGAGTTATTGCTTTGGAGTCTCGTGCCACTTGGAGTCACACTTGACTTTCTTTTAAATTGTGGGGTGCGGGCACAGTTGACCGCGACCAGAAAAAAGTTCCTGCTGGGGATGAAATGTTGAGATTGACCCTTGAGGGGGGTATGGTACCCGTGACAGAACTTAGGGAGTTTGGAATCCGTGGGAGGAAAGCCTACTTTTAAGTGGGAGTTTCTATCCTACTTTCGATTTTTGACATGCCTTAAGGGCGGACCAGAAGAATGTGTGCCCAACTGGGTGTCCGAGGATAGGGGCTGTGCCTTGATTTGAGCTGGAGATCTCTGACAAGACCTTTTCTTGATGTGATTTAGACTTGGGAGGCGCGCGTTTTCCTCTGTAGGTTTGGGACGCGCGCGCATTCCAGACCGCTGGCGGGTGGCGCGCGCGTCTGGGAGGCAGAATTCCGGCTTGACATTTGCTGGCCAAAAGAATCCCCAACAGCTATAATATCATCTTCTGTTCGACCACTTGATTCTCACAGCTCATTTCTGCCATTTTTGAACATCATATTATTGCTCAACTTTGTTTGTGATCAACATTTTCCATGGCTTCCAATTCTTTTGTTCTTGATGCCAAGGTTGTTAGTGGGTATGAAAAGGACTTGGGCACTTTTGTGTATTCTTTCAAGACCCATCCCAAGAAGGCCTTCATTAAAGACTTCGGGTTCCGAGTTCTTTTCACTTTGCGGACGTTAAAGCCGGATTGGGATTTGTTGAGATCTGCCGCGGCTTTCTGGGATTGCGATAGCCATACTTTCAACTTTTCGGCTAATGAAATGGTGCCGACTGTTGATGATTTCGGGGCCATCCTTGGTATGCCTTTGGCCGGTCGGATTGCCGTCCCTAAATATCATCGTGGTGCCATTGACTCTTGGGTTGAGTCACTGAATCTCCCTGTTGAGGACGTGAGGAGGATGTTGCACGGTATTGTGATTGACATAACTGAGCTGCCGATGCTCTTTAGTTTACACTCGGGGGATCCGGTGGTTCAATCTTTCAAAAGGAATGCCATGGCCGCTTGTCTCTTTAGTGAAGTACTGTTTGTTACACCCTTCGGGACTGTGGATGTGCAGTTGGCTGAGATTATTTTGCAAGCCAAGGAGCAACAATTTAGTATAATCCCTCTTATTGTAGGGGAGACGTTGCACGGCCTTGATGAGTTACATAGGACGGGCAAGATGTGTCGGGGAAGCCCTTTGCTCTTGACCATATGGCTCCGAGAACACTTCAAGATTTATTCCCCGGATGGTGATTTGTCTACTTTTGCTGTTCATAGGAGGAAGTTGTTGATCCGGGATTTATCTGAAGATGGTTGGAAGAAATTCTTTGCCTCTCGGATAACGTCGACATTGAGTGGTGCCCTCCTTCTTGGGGTATTCGTCCTTTTGTGGAATGGACTCTTGGTTTTCAGCACGTGGTTGTACCTGGCTTAAGAGATTCTTCATTTTACCAGCCAGAGTGGGTTCTGCGGCAGTTCGGTCGCCAACAGACAATTCCTTTTCCGAGGGACGGGATGCTTCGTCCAGTTGTTTACATAGGTCTTGACTTCTCGAGTGAGCTTCAATCGGCTTGGGGAGATGATCGCGACCGCTGGGCTTTTGCTCCTCTGCATCGGGGGAGTGTCTTCCTTCCCGAGATCTACTTGGATTATTTGTTTGGCACCCTTTATCGTGGCATCACTTGGGTCGACGTGCTTCGTGCCGAGTTGTTGGGAAAGGGTTTTGAGCCTAGCAGCGCTTTGAGATATAGGGAGGCTGCTGCTGATTCGAGTAACATTCTTGTTGACCCTTTTGGTACTCCTTTGGATGACTTTTATGCTAGGAGACGTGCCGCAACATAGAAGGTTTCGGTGCGTATTAGTGCTCCTCCGGTATTCAAGAAGAAAAGGATTGAGAGACGATCGGGTGGTCCTTTGAAGGCTAAGAGAAAATTGGATTTTTCTTAGTACCCTAAGAGATTACAATTAGACCACTTTGTTTTAGGATTTAGTATTTTGATGTCTTTTGTTGCTCAATAAACCCGTTGTAATGGCTTGAATAATTAATTGAAAGAATAAGAATTGCATTTTGTTATTCGAAGTGAATTGGGTATTTTTGATATGTTTTAGACCGCACCCGAAGGTTGCCTACGTTCCTCCAGTTGGGAGGCTCAGTGTCACGACCCGAAATATAGGCTCTATTTTATTAAGTAATACATGATTTTTATTTAATTATTTGCTCATTTATTTATTTAAATTATTATTTATTTAAATAATTAGGTGTGCATTTTATGTGTTATAATAATTTATGCCTAGCATTTTATTTGGGTCATTTGGGTTAGTGTGGTATTGTTGGATCTTAATTGATAGTTGGGAGTGTAGTAATTGTGTGTAGTGTGAGAGAGGGGGCCTAAGTTTTTCTTGGGTATTGGTAAGTTTTTCTTCCTCATCCTTCTCTCTTCATTTCCTCCATCTTCCTTTCATTATTATTCATTTCTTAAAACGTGGAACATGTTTAGATCGTCGATAGGATCGTAGGAAGCCAAAAAGAATCGAAATCCATTAACTTTGAGATTTATCAAGTAAGTTGCTTTTCCCCCTATTTTATGCTAGAAATGCTATTCCATGTTTATTTGATGTTATGAATGCTATTTATGGCATCTTGAGTTGATTTGGGAGTGATTGGCATTTTGTTCATTTTTGTGAAATTTTGGTATTTGAATCACCCTTGAGTGAGGTCCCTAGATGATGTTGTTGGAGTTCTTTTGGCTCAAAATGGTGTAGGTACCCTAGTTCCCTTCTTGGTAGTGTTGAAATGGTAAAGATTTGGTTTGTATTGGATTTGGGGTTGTCAATGGAGGATACCCAGAATTTGGCCGAAAATTGCCTTTCCGGGCAAGGAGGCGCGCGCATCCCTCCCTTAGGAGGCGCGCGCACCCTTAGGCCATCCTTGAATCAAGACCTTCTGTCCTTAAGAGGCGCACGCACCCCTTATATTGAAGCGCGCGCACCCTCTCCTTCTCCCAACTCGATTTTCCAACTGATCTAGGAGGCGCGCGCATCCCTCCCTTAGGAGGCGAGCGCACCCCCCTCCCCTGTTATGAATTCATTCCCCTTTTTGGTCCAATCTTCCGAGAGTCGTATTTGGTTCATGCGAAATCCGTTTTAGGCGTATAAATTACCGTTTTAAAGCTCTCCTTAAGCTCCTCGATATGAGTAAGTAAATTTGGTAGAGTGCTCGAATTAATTGGATCCTTTGTGGTCAAATGTGATATGGGAATTGTGTTATCATTGTTAAGATTGTTGGAACACTTTAATTGTGTGTTATTGGTTCATTTCACTTTCTTGGTGACTTCTTGGTATGGTTCCCTACTTTGGAACCTTAAGTTGTTTAATTAAGCTAGTATTTATTACTTAGCCTTTATATGAAAGTCCAGCTGGTATTTTGTGTGTGTTTGGGCGATGCGAAACATTATGATGGCACGGCCAAGTCCATTATGATGTTGACCATTGTTTTGCCCCATTATTACCCTCCTCCAGATTGGCCTTGGATGTGAGAAGAGCTAGCTCCTTTGTGTGCATTTTAGCTATTACTTGGAGCATGACTTTGTGGCATGTCTCCCGTCCTTTGTGACACTTCATTGGTTATTGGTTCCGGTACCGGGGTTTTCTCTTCGGCTTTCATGCTATTATGAAGATGATGATTTGTTGATTATTGAAGCTGCGCAGCGATCCTTTATTTGGATGTTCCGGTTTGGAAAACCTTGGCTATATCCTTTGTTATGTGTTTATTTTCGCTGCTATCTGATATATGATATTTGCTATGTGCTATGTGATATTTATTATTGCTTATTGTATATTGCATCATAGTATGTCATGTAGTTGCATTAGTAACTTATTGAGATTTATCTCACCCCCTTTTCTTTTATCCTTGTTTTTCCTTAACCCCCCCCAGGTGCTAAGGATTAGTCTCGCTGATCACGAGAAAGAGGACGTCGAGTGTGGATCCGTTCTTTTGGGGAAGGTTGATATAGGTTGGTTTACATTATGTAAATGTGTAACCATTTTGGGATAGTTGTACCAAACAATGACGTCACTAAGAATTGTATATTTGTATTTTGTTGGGCATAAACTTGTGGATGTTTATGATAGTTGTAATTGATTTTTATCAAACTTGGTTTTGTAAAACTTTGGATCATTACCTTTTGGTATCAAATGGAATTTTTAACCTCAGTATTTCACAGTTTTGGTTTTAGAGTCGACGTCCAGATCGCGGTCTCGGGCCCGCGGGGTCCGGGGTCGCGACACTCAGGTCTCCGTAGTTCAAACAAACAAAGACCATTTTTTTTTTTGTGTGCACCCTGTTGTTTGCCTAGACCGCCCTTTCGGGTTTTCAATCTAGCGGGCTTCTTTTTTGCACGTGCTCTAATTTTTGCCTAGGCCGCCCTTGCGGGTTTTCAACCTAGCGAGCGATTTTTTTTTTTTTTTTTTTTTTATGGTCTTTGTTTATTAAGCGTAGAACTTCTTGAGCTTGTCGAGGTTGACTTCCTTTGGCAGCTGGTCACCATCCAAATCCACGAGCCGGACTGCACCGCCGCTTAGTATCTTCTTGACCACGTACGGACCGATCCATCGGGGTCCCCATTTCCCCAAGGGATTCATGGCGTTAGGAGGATGTTGTCTTAAGACCAAATCTCCCACATTGATGTTTCGAGGCTTCACCTTTTTGTTGAAAGCTCTTGCCATCCTTTGCTGATATGCCCTCATGCGTTCGAGTGCTCTTAACCTTTTCTCGTCGAGTAAGGCTAGCTGTTCGTACCGACTTTGCATCCAGTTGACCTCGTTGACTTGATTCTCGAGGAGGACCCGTAGAGATGGGACTTCAAGTTCGATAGGGAGTACAGCTTCAGAACCATAGACTAATGCATAAGGAGTTTCTCCTGTTGCAGACCGTATTGATGTGCGGTAGCCCCACAATGCTAATGGTAGCTTCTCAGGCCAATCCCTTCCTGTTGAGGCCATTTTCTTGACGATGGTCTCGATGGTTTTATTTGCTGCTTCAACCGCGCCATTTGCTTGGGGACGGTAAGGAGATGACTTGTACTTGGTGATCTTGTATTCTACCAAAAGTGCATCCATTTCCTTCTCAAAGTGAGAGCCGTTGTCGGAAATGATTTCATGAGGCACGCCGTATCGGCACATGATATTAATCTTTACAAATTCGGCCACTTTCTTTGCGTTGAGGGTCCGATAGGCTTGTGCTTCGACCCACTTTGTAAAGTAGTCGACTGCCACTAGGACGAATGACTGCCCATTGCTCCCGGTGGGATGAACTTTACCGATGATGTCTATCCCCCAACAAGAGAAAGGCCAAGGTGTGACCATTTTGTAAAGTTGCGATGGTGGAGCATGTTGCAGATTAGCGTGGAATTGGCACTTGGCACACCTTTTGACTTTCTCGATACAGTCTCGTTCCATAGTGCTCCAATAGTAACCAATGCGAAGTATCTTCTTGACTAGCATAAACCCATTCATGTGGGGTCCACATTCTCCTTCGTGCACTTCACACATTATCTCTTGAGCTTCGGCCTCATTGGCGCATAGGAGATTGATCCCGTCGTGGTGCCTTTTATAGACTCGGTCCCCAATCAGTACGTACCGAGAGGCTAGCCTTTGCAGAGCTGCTTGAGACTTCTTATTGTTATTCTCGGGACAAGTGCCATCTTTGAGGAAATTCATGATATCCGAATACCACGGAGAGTTTGTCTGAACCTCATTGATCTCGATACTCATGCAATATGCCGGACTGTTCCTTCGGGAAATTTTGAAAGGCTTCACCATTTTCCCTTTGGGCATTTCGACTAATGAAGCTATAGTGGCCAGTGCATCGGCGAAGCGATTTTTATCCCTTGGCAGGTAGTTGAAAGTGATCTCTTGGAATTGTTCAACCAATTCTTCAAGGTGTTGACCATACTGTTTGAGAGTTGGGTCTTGGGTTCGCCATTTACCAGATTGTTGATTGATAAGGAGCAAAGAGTCACCGAATACTTCTAGTTCTGTGACGTTTCTTTCGAGAGCTGCTTCGAGCCCTGCTATGCATGCTTCGTACTCGGCAATGTTGTTGGTAGTTTCGAATTCCAGGCGGATGGCAATGGGAGTGTAGATGTCTTTTGGATCAACAAGCAATATTCCTATACCAAAGCCGTGTTTATTGGCGGCGCCATCAAAAAAAAGTTGCCACTTATTTTCCTCGGTTGCAGTACCGGTTGCAGTACAAATTAAATGCTCGTCGGGGAACTGTACTTCTTCCCCCTTCACTTCGTCACATGGGAATTCGGCAAGCTGGCCACTGAACACTTTCCCCCTGACGGATTTTAGTGTGACGTAAGTGATATCATAGCCGGTGAGCATGAAGTACCATTTGGCTATTCTTGTTGACATGAAAGGCTTCTCGAAGATGTAGCGGACCTGATCGGAAAAGATTCCATATAGTGTTTGAGCTTTTGAGTGACCCAAACCAATGCTGCACATGACTTCTCTAAAACAGAGTAGTTCTTTTCGCCTCCTTGGAATCGGCGACTGACAAAATATATGGAATTCTCCTTTGTGGACTCTCTTTGCTCCTGTGCTTAACATAGCCCCTAGGGCTTCATCATTGACAGTGAGATAGAGCAAAAGAGGTTTCTCCTTGTGCGGCGGAACTAGAACAGGAGGGCACGTCATGTAATGCTTCACTTGGTTGAAGACTTCTTGGCACGCGTCGGTCCATTCTAGAGCCACATTCTTCTTGAGTAGCTTGAAGATTGGCTCGCACATGGAAGTGAGTTGGTGCACAAACCGACTGATGTACTGCAGTCTGCCCATGAAACCTTTGATCTCTTTCTGCGTCTTTGGAGGAGGCATGTCAATGATTGCCTTGATTTTAGAAGGATCTACTTCAATTCCCCTTTCAGTGACCATATAACCAAGGACTTTGCCTCGGATAACCCCGAACGTGCATTTTGCAGGGTTGAGCCTCATCTTGTGTTGATGAAGCCTTTCAAAGAACTTGCGGAGATCGATTAAATGTTGACCATCGGTCCCTTTGGAGTGAATGATCATGTCGTCCACATAGACCTCGATTTCTTTGTGAATCATATCGTGGAACAAGTCTGTCACGGCTCTTTGGTAGGAAGCCCCAGCATTTCGTAACCCAAATGGCATGACTGTGTAGCAAAAGGTACCCCATGGTGTTGTGAAGCTGTCTTATGTTGGTCTTCCTCGGCCATGAGAATCTGATTGTACCCAGCGAACCCATCCACGAATGAGCGAACCTCGTAGGCAGCCGTGGAGTCGACTAGCATGTCAATGTTAGGGAGTGGAAAAGCATCCTTTGGGGAAGCTTTGTTCAAATCCCGGAAGTCCACACAAACTCGAACCTTGCCGTTTGCCTTTCTGACTGTCACAATGTTGGCTAACCATGTCGGATACACGATAACCTTGATGAAACCCACACTGAGGAGCTTCTCAATCTCTTCCTTGACTTGCAGAGACCATTCTGGCTTGATCTTTCTGAGCTTCTGCTTTACTGGCCTGGCATCTTCTCTGATCGGAATTCTGTGCTCCGCTACCTTTCTGTCCAAACTCGGCATGTCTTTGTATGACCATGCGAACACATCCACGAACTCCCGCAGTAGTGCAGTCAATCTGTCTCTGTCGTCCCCCTTGAAGAAGCTTCCAATCTTAGTTTCTCTTGGCTCTTCTTCGGTACCCAGATTAACAACATGCAATTCTTCGTCAGCCTCTGGACCATTTACACCACGACTACGGACATGTTGAGCAAGTTCATTTAAGTATGTTGTGTTTTTGTGGTCTATTTCATCATAATTTGAATCGTTATTAACTTGTTCGTTAAGTTCATTATTAGTTAATTCATCATTTATGATGTTTGCAATCTCTATTCAGAAATATCAAATTTTTCATTAGCAAAGAAAGGAAACACACGCTCGGCTATGGCCTCCAAATCCTCTTGGGTGAGGGTATTAGAGATACTCTCGGACTCGAAAGTAAGTGTGAGCCGCTCTTCCTTTGTTGCTGTGCGGGGTATGCAACCCATTTCTTGGACTAAGAATTCCTCAGATACCACGGGCCCTTTCGTAGAATACCAATTGTTGATCGGCTCGGAGCTTGGCGGGATCTCGCTGATAGTCTCGTTCATGATGACGGTGTCATGGATGGCGTTGACTTGGCATTCATTCATTATGGCAAGCTCTTCGAACATGGAGGCTAAATCTGTTAGTTCTTCCCCCACGGTGATTTCTGTCTCGGATTCCATAGTCACCTTCCTTCCCCACCATTCACGGGGCGACATGGGAGTTGGTTCCCTTTCGGATTTCTGGATCTCACAATCGGAGAAAATTTCGAGACCGGGATTTTTGACACCCTGTAGACACCCCGCCTTGGACCGCTCACCCCGATTGCACATTTGATTTTGTGTTTCTCCCCATTTTTAAGTGTTTCTCGTTAGTTTCTGTCACTTCCGTTAAGTTCCTGACTGACTTCGTTAAGTCCAGGGACTAAACTGAATGACAGGGCTGACTTTCCAGTCCATTCTCTCAAAAGTGCCTTCTCTGAGTCGCGCGCCTCCGACAGGAGGAGCCAGGCGCGCGCGCCTCCCGCCCCCAAAGCAGGAAGCGCGCGCCTCTGGGCGTCAGTTACAGATTTCTGGCCAGGATTCCCTCCCTTGCTCAATTTACAAGATTTTGCCCGGGAAGGATTTCTTGGTGACTGAGTTTTGGCACCAAAAACACCCCTCTTTCACCTATAAAAACCTCCCTTTACCTCCATTTTCAAGGATCGGAAAAACCCAATCGAAAACCAACCGAAAAGATCGAAGATTGAACCTACAAAAACCATAGAAAAATCACTTTCTAAAGGTTCTCCAAGGATTTCTTCAAGCAACATTTGAAGGTCTACGAATTGTAGGTAAAAGTCCATCTTCTCCTTTCTTTTCTACTTCATCTCATCTCTCTCTTTTACTCTAATCAAATGTGCAATCACCCAAATCATTTTGGGACATGACTCTAATGATCACCTCATCTCATTGAGGTTGGTTAAGGAGTTATCTCCTACATTCCAAACTCTATTTTAAAGCCCCTTTTCATGACTTAAAGAAGAAGAAGAAGAACGTTTCTATTCATGTAGATTTTGATCAAGCAAGACCAACTTTAGTTGGGCGAGATGGGTGTTTCGGTACTTCCCTTCTCCTAATCTAACCCCCGAACCTCAAAACAAAGAATCTCTGTTTTCGTAATCAAACTTAGGCTACAATCAATAGGTTTTTCTTATGTTCCTCAAAACATAGGTGGCGACTCTAAAAACAAGTTAGACATCCTAGGACGACACACGCGCTCGAGCCTAAAGCCGTGGTTTCCCCCGGGGTATCTACAGTGGCGACTCTGCTGGGGACATTTGAGGGTTAAACTTGCATTCTGATCGAAATCTGCATCTTTTCTGGGCATTCTGTTTCCTGATGGGGGAGGCGCGCGCGTCTGGCCTCTTAAGCCTAAAGCGCGCGCATCCCGTATCAAGAACCAGAATCGCCCACTTCTTCATATTCTTCATCTTCTTCTTCTGTTATTCTGCACTAATCACTTCTGCAGGGGTTACAATATGAACATAGGACCAGGGCAATCCCCTGAGTCCAAAGTCTGACATTCTGACAGGTGTGCCCCAGAAGCGCGCGCCTCCCATAAGCATTGCGCCATGCGCGCGCGTCCCAGAACAGAGACAGGTTTCAGTGACTGAGCAGAACAGTGGGGTGTGGGCACAGTTGCCTGCATCAGAATAGAATTAAACCCTCGGACTGTTTTAATTTTGTGTTTTATTTACCGGTCACACGGGTGATTCGGGAGTTGTAATTTTATGTGCTTATGTGTTTTGTGTGTTTTTCTTTCTTTTCATAAAAAAAAAAAAAAAATTGTCACTTGCTAGACCTCACACTACATGCACATATTCCTATGAACTGCTCACTATCGAGTCGCACAAGTCCAACCCCAAACCCGTCGAGGCCCGTCCTAGAAAGTTTCAAGCTCCACCAGACCTTGGCTCTTTCGAAGCGGTAAACCTCAGCCCGTGGTGTAGTTCAAGACTACATGCCGGGGGTGACCTTTGAGCCTCATATTCAAGCCGAGCACAAACCACACAATTCTAGTTAGGGTCTAACACTCCGTGACTCAAGTCGGTTTCCATGTACCGAGATTTCCCTAAACTAATGTCTTCAAATCATACATGCCAACTCGTTGAAATGGACTCAATAAAAATCCGTCCCCAAAAGTGGTTATTTTGGACGAAAATAAAAATCCGTCCCCGCATGTATGCTTTACTACATTAATTTAGTTTAATCCCGATACATGTAGGATTCACAAACGCGATGGAATCCGATGAGTATATGGGACCGCGAGATGGTCTATATACTAGTGTGACGATTCCATTATTTTCTTAGAAACCCCAAAAAAGGGATTCATTCCCTCCGACTTATAAAAAAAAAAAAGAGTCTTTTCTTATGTGGTTCGAGTCGTGTGCCCAACTGTGTGTTCTAAGCCTCTTCATGGACAGCAAGTGTTACTCAAGACTGACAAGGGCCTCTTCTGCAATATAGGTTCAATTGGTACTTACAGAGTCTACCGGGATTCAGCAAATCGGTTAGTCCGTGAAGAGATCACTCCAACAGCTCCAACATCAACCATGACCGGCAGCAGCAACACCATGTCTCTCGAACAGCTCTCAACCATGGTCCTACTCGTCCAAGAGCAAGTCTCCACCCTTAATAAGGAGGCACAAAACAAAGACGACATTTGTCAATCCCACCTCGACAGCCAAAGGGAGGCCCATGAGGCCGAGATGGAGCTAATGAAAGAAAAGCTCACTAACCTTGGCAAGGGAAAGAACAAGAACAATGATGATGAATACGAATGGACCGAGGGTTTGTTCAAAAGTCCTTATGTCAACACCCGCACCAAGAAAATGGGGGAGCCGAGTTCCGAGAACAATGAGCCCAAAATGGTGGATTGTATTATGGCCTACATCGACCAAAAATTCAACGGGCTCAACATGGGGAAAGGCTCCGACACAAGCCTTTATCAATCATCCATCCTCATGAGTACTATGGCCGCTCTTCCCGATAAGTTCAAGATGCCCGACATAAGAAAATTCAAGGGCAACTCTTGTCCCATGGCTCACATTGAGACTTATATTTGGGCAATGGTTCCGAAGAAAGTCTCCCCCAAGGTGATGGCTGTCACGACCCGAAAACTAGGCTCTATTTTGTTAGTAATAAATAATTATTATTTATTTAATTGCTTATTTATTTATTTAAATTATTATTTAATTAATAATTTGTGTGTGCGTTTTTTATGTTTCATAATAATTATGCCTAGCATTTTATTTGGGTCTTTTGTGCTAGTGTAGAGTTTTGGGGTCTTAATTGTTAGTAGGGAGAGTAAGTATTTGTGTATAGTGTAGAGGAGGGGCCTGAGTGTAAGTTTTTGGAAATAAATCCCCCTACACCCTCTCCTCTCCCTCATTCCCAACTCATCTCTCTCTCACTCCATCTCCCTCTCTCTTCCATTGCCAAAGAATGGGTAAGTTCTCTCTCACTTCTCTCTACATTTCCATCATCTTCCTCTTTTTATTTCTCATTTCTTAAAACATGAATCATGTTTAGATCGTCGATAGGATCGTAGGAAGCCAAGAAATTTCGAGTTTCGTCACCTTTGAGAAAATCCGGGTAAGTTGCTTTTCCCCCATTTTTATGCTAAAGTGTTCATATCATGTTTATATTATGCTTGATGTGTTATATTTGAAGTTTGGTTGAATTTGGAATTTATTTGGAATTTATTTTGAGTTTTGGTAAAAAATGGTGATTTTAGGAATGTTGGGTTTGAATCTTGATCTTGGTTGATAAATGGTATTATTTGAGTCCCCATTCTAGTTATAAGTTGTTTTGGGTTCATCTTTATACTTGGTGGAAGGTTGATTATGTTTGATTTTGGTTGTAATATGAAATGGGTAAGAAAATTGGTAGAAACCCAGATTTTGGCCGGATTTCGTCCCTCCGGGCAAGGAGGCGCGCGCACCATGTTTTGGGAGGCGCGCGCACCCTTTTGGCTTCGAAATCGCAACCTTCTGACCTTAGGAGGCGCGCGCATCACTTTTTATGGAGGCGCGCGCATCCCTCCTTTTCCAGTATTGTCCGTTTTTCGTTCGATCTTCCGGAGGCCATAACTTTCTCATCCGGACTCCGTTTTAGGCGTGTAAACTATCGTTTCGAAGCTCTCTTCGAGTAATACTATATGGTATAGGTTGTTCAGTTAAGTTATAAGTTTTATACTTCGGGATTTTATTGGGTGTTTGGGCATCTTATGATGTGTTCGTGGTTGTTCCAATCGAATTGATTTTCGAGTAAGACTTGGTCTAGGTTTTAGGCGATGTCCCATAGTACCTAGAGGGTTGTTGTTGAACACCAAAGTGTAGGGTTTAGTCCGGTCGTGATCATGTTCTAAAGATTAACCTTTTTGATTCGTTTGGGGGTTTGGGATTGGTTCGTTAAGGACGAAGGTAAAGCGTGTATTGGCAATTGGGTACTTACGGTTTGACTAACCTTAAAGTGTATTCATTCTGATTCCTACTTTGGAATTTCAGGTGTGATGAGATGGTTGAGTTCATAGTCCTAGTACATCTTTATGAGTAAACGTTTAGGATAATTTTGGGTTGTAGTCGTTGTACTATTTGTGAGCGACCGTTTGGGTTGTGTTCCTTATGAGTAACTTATGGGTATCATCTTTGAAATGTATCTGGTATGGTTCCTCTTTATGGAATTATCGTATTCTAATAATCATTGTTGTTGCGCTCCTTATGAGCAATACCGTTTATTGTTGTTGTGCTCTTTATGAGAAATTCCGTTTATCGTTGTTGTGCTCTTTTATGAGAAACTTCTTGTGTTCGTTGTTGTTGAACTCTTCATGAGTAATCGTTTGCATCTTTATGGTGATTAATTGGTGTGGTTCCCTACTTTGGAACCTTAAGTTGTTATTCATGCTAAAATATTATTACTTAGCATTTAATTAGAAGCCCAGCTGGCATATTTGTTGCATCGGGCGATGGGAAGGATTATAATGGCAAAGCCAAGTCCATTATAATGTTGACCATTGTTTTGCCCCCTTCTTTACCCCTTCTCCAGATTGGCCTTGGAAAGGTTAAGTCAGCGTTCCTTTGTGAATGTATCTGGCTAACGGGCATGACTTTGTGTCATGGTCCTTGTCCCTTGTGACACTTTTATGTTATTGGTTCCGGTACCGGGGTTTTCTCTTCAAGCTTTCATGCTGCTATGAAGATGTTGATTGTTGATTATTGAAGCTGCGCAGCGATCCTTTATTTGGATGTTCCGGTTTGGAAAACCTTGGCTATGTATCCACTTATGAGTGTTTATTTCAGCTTTATGTGTTGCATGATGAGCTGGTCGTTATTTCCAACCGGTATGGGACGGTTGGCGATAGGGAGCCTCTCATTTGTTGTTATAGGGTTATTTATATGGTTGATTATTGGATGTTACTGTTTGACAGCATGTCACTTATTATTCCGCTGCTATCTGTCATATGTTAATTGCTATTGGTTATTGCATATTAGCATGTCATGTAGTTGCATTAGTAACTTACTGAGATTTTATCTCACCCCGTTTATTTCCATCTTTGTTTTTCCTTAACCCCCCCCCAGGAGGAAAATGATTAGGATTCGCGGATCGAGGAGGACGTCGAGAGGATTGAGATTTTGGGGCAGGTTATTATGGATCGGTTTACATTATTTAAATGTATAACCTTTTGGGGATAGTTTTACCATTATTGACGTCATTAAGAATTGTATATTTTATTCTTTTTGGTATAAGCTGTGGAGCTTATGTTAGATGCACTTTATTGATTTAAACTTGGATTTGTAAAACCTTGTGTTATCATCTTTTGATTCAAAATGGAATTTTTAACTTCTATATTTTAGAGTTTTGGTTCTAAGTCGACGTCCAGCTCGCGATCTCGGGCCGCGGGGTTCGGGGTCGCGACAGTTGGTATCAGAGCCATGGTTTGGCCCTAAGTATAAGTCTAGGTGGATTAGTATGACCTAGGTGGGTAGTTGTGTTCGGAGTGAGTAACGATGAGTATTTTATGCAGGTATTTGTTTGTGATGGCTAGAAGAAGAACGGGTGAAAGTTCTAGTGGGGCTCAGAATCAGAATGGTATACGGGAAGAAAACCGTGCAGTGTTTCAGGGAAGGTTTGAAGCGTCCGTGAAAGCAATTCAAGACCAAGGGCCGAGAGAGGAACATGTAGCACCTCCGCGAAATGGGTTGGAGCAGTTCTTGAAGTTGAAACCAAGTGAGTACGATGGTGAGCCTGATGTGAAGAAGGCCGAGCTATGGATAGAATCGATGGAGAAAATCTACGAGGTCTTTGGTTGCACTGATGAGGATAGGGTTCTGTTTTCAGCTTATAAGCTCGTGGGAACTGCGGAACATTGGTGGAAGTCACTGAAGACCAGTTGGGATGCGACTCTTGTACCATATCCTTGGGAGTGGTTCGTGAGGAAATTCAAGGATCATTTTATCTCTCTAGTGGATCAAAACCGGAAAGAGATCGAGTTCCTCAGCTTGGAGCAAGGCATGATGTTAGTAGCACAGTATTCAGTTAAGTTCACAGAATCAGCCAGGTGTTGTGACTACCTTGTGCGGACCGAGGAGCAGAAAGCGATGAGATTGATCAGGGGTTTGAAGACATCCATCCGGACTCAGCTTATAGCACAGCGGATTCAGACTTATCAGGATGCGGTGGATCGAGCCTACTTAATTGAGCAGGATATTGGGGAACACAGAAGGAAGACTGAGATGGTTAACCCGGGTAAGCAAGGAGGGCAGAGTAAGTCACAACAGCAACATTCGGATAACAGAGGTAATTATGGAGTGCAAACTCGATTCAGAAGGCAACTTCAAGGGCAACCAACAGTAGGAAATCAAGGCTCTAATAGGGTACACGAAATGGGAAAGTCTGCAGTTACTGTCAGAGGAAAGGACACTCAGAAGACAAGTGTTGGGAGAAGCAAGGAAAATGTGTGAAGTGTGGTCAGTTGGGACACTTCGTTAAAGATTGTCCGAGGTTTAGAGTTCAGTCATCGGGGACAGGAACTGGAATATCACAGGGTCAGAAGAGGGATACTTCGGGGAAGCCCAAGAATTCGGGTAGAGTATTTGCAATCAATCAGCACTCAGCGGGTGACTCATCAGTTTCAGGAGGTATTATTTTGCGTCGAGAGAGCGAGCGCGTGCATTTTAGGATCATCGCATTCATATGTTTCTGTGCATTTAGTTGCATTTATTTCTTTTGAGTCTTTGACTTATGTGTGGTCAGTGTCTACTCCTATGGAGGAGTGTAGGATATCTGATAGAGTCTTATGTGCTCATGTTGTGCTTAAGGGTAGATATAACTTACCTGCTAAATTGGTCGTATTGCTATTATAAGGTTTTGATGTTATTTTGAGAAGGGAAATGTCATGCTTTAGTCGATGGTTGTAGGGAAATTGTTACATCCGCTCTTCCCTTTTGCCTAAAATTGTTTTGAGACCGTTCCTTTGTGTAGAGTTAAGCAAATCTTTTCTTGTTTGGAATCTGACTATTTTGCTTCGATGGGTGACAATGGATGTCTATACCAATTGTTGGGTGTATTTATCGTTTGTAAAAAAAAAAAAAAAAAAAAATCTATTTTTATTTCTGAGTAGTACCTAGTAATTGGGGAGAACCTTGGGTTAAATTGAGATGTTATAGTACAAGGTTGTAGTGCTAATATTTAGATCAATGTCCTTATGGCATCGGTTGAGTTATAAGAGTTGAGGATTCAATGAGGATCTCTTAAGGAAATTTTTGGTCACTTTTAGTACATCTCCGTGAATGCATCGGAATGGATTAGTATGGAAAGGTGTACGATTTGTTATGGATGATGAGTTTGTTGTAGGAGTTATGATCATTAATGGTGGTAAGCGTGTTAAGTTAGAAAGGACTAAGCACATTTCGGGAGAGTAATAAATTGCGACCTATATCAAAGGCATTCTGAGTTTTAGTTAAAGGGGTGTTCTATGGTCCTAAATCTTGTCTTGGTGGCATTTCTTATTTTGGATTACAAATAAGTGAAGAAAGTTGAGTATAAATACTCGGGCATATTAAAGAATACTATGATTTGGTATTGGGTCAGTTGGAAGGTGACTAGCTAATTGGTTTATTATGATGGTAGTACCATTGAGCTTAAATATCATTAAGTCAATAAATGTATGCGTGAGAGCCTAACTAGGGTTAGCTATTGAATTTAGAGTTCGTTGATTTCTTTTGGGTATATGAGCACGGATTATGACTTAAATGGGAGTTAGAGAAAATCTTTTGAAGATGAAATTTGGGTCTTTTTGCGGACTATTGAGTATATTAAATGGTTTAGGCTTCAAGACCAGATTAATGAAGGGATGAGAGTATAACATAGATTTAAGTGGACACTTTGTACGAGAAATTTTGGGGTTTGTATGGTACTATTTATTTAAGGTGTTAACTCAAAGTGAAGACACTATAATGGTAATCCATAGAGATATAGCCATTTCGATGAATATTGTGGAAATAGAAATTTCTTTAGCCTTTTTATATTTTAAAAGCTAATTAGGCTCGGGATGGTGATGTTTTGAATTTCTGGGGAATACTACTAAGTATGCGATTTACAAAAGGAAACACCTTTGCAGTGTAATTAAGGTTGTGAATAAGGTGAGCTTGGGATATCTCGAGAGTTATGTTTGGGAGCAATTGGGATTCTCCAATTTTGATTATGGATTCTAATTAGTAGTGAAGGTTATGATTGAAGGAAGTTATGTGCGAGAGGTCATGGTATTGCGAACATTATTTAAGGTTACTACGTGGTGGTTTAGAATGGACAATTGAGAAATTCGGGAAATAGTGGAACTATCGTATCCGTGGCTTTTTTTTAATTAGGGTAAGTCTCGTTAAAATTCGGGTCGAATTTTCTTTAAGGGGGAGTGAATGTCACGACCCGAAAACTAGGCTCTATTTTATTAGTAATAAATAATTATTATTTATTTAATTGCTTATTTATTTATTTAAATTATTATTTAATTAATAATTTGTGTGTGCGTTTTATGTTTCATAATAATTATGCCTAGCATTTTATTTGGGTCTTTTGTGCTAGTGTAGAGTTTTGGGGTCTTAATTGTTAGTAGGGAGAGTAAGTATTTGTGTATAGTGTAGAGGAGGGGCCTGAGTGTAAGTTTTTGGAAATAAATCCCCCTACACCCTCTCCTCTCCCTCATTCCCAACTCATCTCTCTCTCACTCCATCTCCCTCTCTCTTCCATTGCCAAAGAATGGGTAAGTTCTCTCTCACTTCTCTCTACATTTCCATCATCTTCCTCTCTTTATTTCTCATTTCTTAAAACATGAATCATGTTTAGATCGTCGATAGGATCGTAGGAAGCCAAGAAATTTCGAGTTCCGTCACCTTTGAGAAAATCCGGGTAAGTTGCTTTTCCCCCATTTTTATGCTAAAGTGTTCATATCATGTTTATATTATGCTTGATGTGTTATATTTGAAGTTTGGTTGAATTTGGAATTTATTTGGAATTTATTTTGAGTTTTGGTCAAAAATGGTGATTTTAGGAATGTTGGGTTTGAATCTTGATCTTGGTTGATAAATGGTATTATTTGAGTCCCCATTCTAGTTATAAGTTGTTTTGGGTTCATCTTTATGCTTGGTGGAAGGTTGATTATGTTTGATTTTGGTTGTAATATGAAATGGGTAAGAAAATTGGTAGAAACCCAGATTTTGGCCGGATTTCGTCCCTCCGGGCAAGGAGGCGCGCGCACCATGTTTTGGGAGGCGCGTGCACCCTTTTCGGCTTCGAAATCGCAACCTTCTGACCTTAGGAGGCGCGCGCATCACTTTTTATGGAGGCGCGCGCATCCCTCCTTTTCCAGTATTGTCCGTTTTTCGTTCGATCTTCCGGAGGCCATAACTTTCTCATCCGGACTCCGTTTTAGGCGTGTAAACTATCGTTTCGAAGCTCTCTTCGAGTACTAAAATATGGTATAGGTTTTTCAGTTAAGTTATAAGTTTTATACTTCGGGATTTTATTGGGTGTTTGGGCATCTTATGATGTGTTCGTGGTTGTTCCAATCGAATTGATTTTCGAGTAAGACTTGGTCTAGGTTTTAGGCGATGTCCCATAGTACCTAGAGGGTTGTTGTTGAACACCAAAGTGTAGGGTTTAGTCCGGTCGTGATCATGTTCTAAAGATTAACCTTTTTGATTCGTTTGGGGGTTTGGGATTGGTTCGTTAAGGACGAAGGTAAAGCGTGTATTGGCAATTGGGTACTTACGGTTTGACTAACCTTAAAGTGTATTCATTCTGATTCCTACTTTGGAATTTCAGGTGTGATGAGATGGTTGAGTTCATAGTCCTAGTACATCTTTATGAGTAAACGTTTAGGATAATTTTGGGTTGTAGTCGTTGTACTATTTGTGAGCGACCGTTTGGGTTGTGTTCCTTATGAGTAACTTATGGGTATCATCTTTGAAATGTATCTGGTATGGTTCCTCTTTATGGAATTATCGTATTCTAATAATCATTGTTGTTGCGCTCCTTATGAGCAATACCGTTTATTGTTGTTGTGCTCTTTATGAGAAATTCCGTTTATCGTTGTTGTGCTCTTTTATGAGAAACTTCTTGTGTTCATTGTTGTTGAACTCTTCATGAGTAATCGTTTGCATCTTTATGGTGATTAATTGGTGTGGTTCCCTACTTTGGAACCTTAAGTTGTTATTCATGCTAAAATATTATTACTTAGCATTTAATTAGAAGCCCAGCTGGCATATTTGTTGCATCGGGCGATGGGAAGGATTATAATGGCAAAGCCAAGTCCATTATAATGTTGACCATTGTTTTGCCCCCTTCTTTACCCCTTCTCCAGATTGGCCTTGGAAAGGTTAAGTCAGCGTTCCTTTGTGAATGTATCTGGCTAACGGGCATGACTTTGTGTCATGGTCCTTGTCCCTTGTGACACTTTTATGTTATTGGTTCCGGTACCGGGGTTTTCTCTTCAAGCTTTCATGCTGCTATAAAGATGTTGATTGTTGATTATTGAAGCTGCGCAGCGATCCTTTATTTGGATGTTCCGGTTTGGAAAACCTTGGCTATGTATCCACTTATGAGTGTTTATTTCAGCTTTATGTGTTGCATGATGAGCTGGTCGTTATTTCCAACCGGCATGGGACGGTTGGCGATAGGGAGCCTCTCATTTGTTGTTATAGGGTTATTTATATGGTTGATTATTGGATGTTACTGTTTGACAGCATGTCACTTATTATTCCGCTGCTATCTGTCATATGTTAATTGCTATTGGTTATTGCATATTAGCATGTCATGTAGTTGCATTAGTAACTTACTGAGATTTTATCTCACCCCGTTTATTTCCATCTTTGTTTTTCCTTAACCCCCCCCCCCCCCCAGGAGGAAAAGGATTAGGATTCGCGGATCGAGGAGGACGTCGAGAGGATTGAGATTTTGGGGCAGGTTATTATGGATCGGTTTACATTATTTAAATGTATAACCTTTTGGGGATAGTTTTACCATTATTGACGTCATTAAGAATTGTATATTTTATTCTTTTTGGTATAAGCTGTGGAGCTTATGTTAGATGCACTTTATTGATTTAAACTTGGATTTGTAAAACCTTGTGTTATCATCTTTTGATTCAAAATGGAATTTTTAACTTCTATATTTTAGAGTTTTGGTTCTAAGTCGACGTCCAGCTCGCGATCTCGGGCCGCGGGGTTCAGGGTCGCGACAATGGCTCAATGCTTCCCTCTCACTCTCGAGGGGGCGGCAAAGGATTGGTATGCTACTCTCCCGCTCACTGTCCGTCTTGATTGGGACTCGCCATGCTTGCCTTCAAGAACCAATACCAAGGCAACACCACTCACCAGCCCACAAGGAAAGAGCTAGAGAACACTACTCAACGAGACAATGAGTCCTTCATCGACTTCACAAGGAGATGGAATGATAAACTCTCTGAAATTGTTGAGAGGACGAACACAAAAGAGCAAATGGACATATTTCTCAAGTGTCTCAAGATTGATCTCCGCACCCACCTAAGTGGGGCTTGCTACTCCGACTTCTCCCAAATGTATGAGGCGGGGGTACGCATGGATGACTTGCTCAAGGAGATTAAGAAGACGACTCCTACTTACCGCTACAAGGCGCTTCCAACTCCACAAAAGAGGCCTCGGTCAACGCCGTCACTATTGACAAGGGGAATTACAAAAAGGTTCCTCCACCTCAAGGGAAGAAGTCCCAAAGTGACCGTGTCTACACGCCTCTCCAAGGCATGACTCAAACCGAAGTGTTCGAGGTCCTCAAGGCAAAGGGTCAAGTCACACCCGTGCAAGGGTACCAACCCAAAACGATCCACTCCAATCATGCTCACCACAAATATTGTGGCTACCACCAATATAGTGGCCACACCACCGAGGATTGCTTCGTTCTCCGCAATGTCATTCAAGATCTCATAGATAAGAAAGAATTTGTAGTGGCTAATGACGAGCATGTCAATATAATAGAGATAGAGAATTCGAGGGGACCACCCATTCAATCCCAATTGTGAATGGGGGCCCCAATGTTATGAATAAACTTGACAATTCTTGTTATGTAGTGACTTACGATGAGGTAATGAGGGAAGTACTAGAGAATAGGAAAAAGAAGCAAGATGGGAACGTCAACATGCTAACTCGATCCGGTCGAGTCATAGCAAGCAACCCTTCCACTTCCGCACCGAGCTCCTCTTCTCAAAAGCCGCAAGCTCACAACACTCCCGAAGATCCTCTACTTGTCCAACTCAAGAAAACTCAATCCAACATCTCTATTTGGGACCTCATTGCATCCTCAAAGAAACATCGAGATCTTGTCATCCGCAATCTCGATGATACATCAGTTTCTTCCAATACTACTCCCGAGGATCTCACGGCAATGATCGGTCACATTCATTTTGGCAACGTCATCACCTTTGCCAACATGGACCTTCCAACATTTGGTTCCGACCACAATGAGGCTATTTACCTCAAAGTACGAGCAAGGGGGAGGCCCATCTCAAGAGTCTTAGTGGACGGTGGTTCCGCACTCAATCTCATGCCTGGTAGAATCATGGGCATACTGGGGCTTAAGGATTCCGATTTGAAGCCTTCTACTCAAGTAATCCGAGATTATGACAGCCCGCCCGTACAGTCATGGGTATGATCGAAATAGACGTTGAGTTTGGGAGCATGGTCATGTCCGTTCCATTCCAAGTGCTTGATATCCCGGCCTCGTTCAACTTACTTTTGGGTCGACCATGGATTCACAATGATAATGCCGTACCGTCAACTCTCCACCAATGTGTCAAGATCCGAAATGGTGATGAAATAGTGACCGTAATGGCCGAAAACGTCACTATCTACAGAAAAGGTGAGCCCGTCCACCAAGTTCAGCATGGTCTACCAGACTCCACTCTCTACGGCGTCTCAATCAACGCCATTGACAAAGAAGGGGGAAACGGATCATGGACCCCCAGCAATCACAAAGTCCTCCGCATGATGAGCAATATGGACTACTTCCCTGGTCTAGGCTTAGGGAGATATCAACAAGGAATCCTACATCCCGTGCAAGTCCCATTTGTCAAGAACACCTTCGGTTTGGGGTATGAGCCTTCCAAAGAAGACTTGAAACAAGAGAAAACGATCAAGAACGAAAAGGCCCGAGCTCGTAAAGAAGGCCGTCGTTATGAAGTCCCTAATCTAAGGCCTTACCGCAAGACGTTGAATGGTTATTTTGTCCGCCAAGGGGAAGACGTTCCATACATGATCTTTCCCGAGCCGTGGGTTAACAATAAGGGTGTCAAAAAGCCCGGCCTCGAAATCTTCTCCGATTGTGAGATCCAGAAATCCGAAAGGGAACCAACTCCCATGTCGCCCCGTGAATGGTGGGGAAGGAAGATAACCATAGAGTCCGAGACAGAAATCACCGTGGGGGAAGAACTGACAGATTTAGCCTCCATGTTCGAAGAGCTTGCCATGATGAATGAATGCCAAGTTAACGCCATCCATGACACCGTCATCATAAACGAGACTCTCAGTGAGATCCCGCCAAGCTCCGAGCCGATCAACAATTGGTATTCAACGAAAGGGCCCGTGGTATCCGAAGAATTCTTAGTCCAAGAAATGGGTTGCATACCTCGCACAGCAACAAAGGAAGAGCAGCTCACACTTACATTCGAGTCCGAGAGTGTCTCTAATACCCTCACCCAAGAGGATTTGGAGGCCATAGCCGAGCGTGTGTTTCCTTTCTTTGCTAATGAAAAATTTGATATTTCTGAGTACCCTGAGATTGCAAACATCATAAATGATGAATTAACTAATAATGAACTTAACGAACAAGTTAATAACGATTCAAATTATGATGAAATAGACCACGAAAACACAACATACTTAAATGAACTTGCTCAACAAGTCCGTAGTCGTGGTGAGAATGGTCCAAAGGCTGACGAAGAATTGCATGTTGTTAATCTGGGTACCGAGGAAGAGCCAAAAGAAACTAAGATTGGAAGCTTCTTCAAGGGGGACGACAGAGACAGGTTGACTGCATTACTACGGGAGTTCGTGGATGTGTTCGCATGGTCATACAAAGACATGCCGGGTTTGGACAGAAAGGTAGCGGAGCACAGGATTCTGATCAGAGAAGATGCCAAGCCAGTAAAGCAGAAGCTCTGAAAGATCAAGCAAGAATGGTCTCTGTAGGTCAAAGAAGAGATTGAGAAGCTCCTCAGTGTGGGTTTCATCAAGGTTATCGAGTATCCGACATGGTTAGCCAACATTGTGACAGTCAGGAAGGCAAACGGCAAGGTTCGAGTTTGTGTAGACTTCCGGGATTTAAACAAAGCTTCCCCAAAGGATGCTTTTCCACTCCCTAATATCGACATGCTAGTCGACTCCACTGCTGCCTACGAGGTTCGCTCATTCGTGGATGGGTTTGCTGGGTACAATCAGATTCTCATGGCCGAGGAAGATCAGCATAAGACAGCTATCACAACACCGTGGGGTACCTTTTGCTACACAGTCATGCCATTTGGGTTACGAAATGCTGGGGCTTCCTACCAAAGAGCCGTGACAGACTTGTTCCACGATATGATTCACAAAGAAATCGAGGTCTATGTGGACGACATGATCATTCACTCCAAAGGGACCGATGGTCAACAATTAATCGATCTCCGCAAGTTCTTCGAAAGGCTTCGTCAACACAAGATGAGGCTCAACCCTGCAAAGTGCACATTCGGGGTTATCCGAGGCAAAGTTCTTGGTTATATGGTCACTGAAAGGGGAATTGAAGTAGACCCCTCCAAAATCAAGGCAATCATTGACATGCCTCCTCCAAAGACGCAGAAAGAGATTAAAGGTTTCATGGGCAGACTATAATACATCAGTCGGTTTGTGCACCAACTCACTTCCATGTGCGAGCCAATCTTCAAGCTACTCAAGAAGAATGTGGCTCTAGAATGGACCGACGCGTGCCAAGAAGCCTTCGATCAAGTGAAGCATTACTTGACGTGCCCTCCTGTTCTAGTTCCCCCGCACAAGGAGAAAACTCTGTTGCTCTATCTCACTGTCAATGATTAAGCCCTAGGGGCTATGTTAGCACAAGAGCAACGAGAGTCCACAAAGGAGAACGCCATTTATTTTGTCAGTCGCCGATTCCAAGAGGCGAAAAGAACTACTCTGTCTTAGAGAAGTCATGTGCAGCATTGGTTTGGGTCACTCAAAAGCTCAAACACTATATGGAAGCTTTTCCGATCAAGCTAGTAGCAAAGGTGGACCCGCTCCGCTACATCTTCGAGAAGCCTTTCATGTCAACAAGAATAGCCAAATGGTACTTCATGCTCGCCGGCTATGATATCACTTACGTCACACTAAAATCCGTCAGGGGGAAAGTGTTCAGTGACCAGCTTGCCGAATTCCCGTGTGACGAAGTGAAGGGGGAAGACGTACAGTTCCCCGACGAGCATTTAATTTGTACTGCAACCGAGGAAAATAAGTGGCACCTTTTTTTCGATGGCGCCGCCAATAAACACGGTTTTGGTATAGGGGTATTGCTTGTCGATCCAAAAGACATCTACACTCCCATTGCCATCCGCCTGGAATTCGAAGCTACCAACAACATTGCCGAGTACGAAGCATGTATAGCAGGGCTCGAAGCAGCCCTCGAAAGAAACCTCACGGAACTAGAAGTGTTCGGCGACTCTTTGCTCCTTATCAATCAGCAATCGGGTAAATGGCGAACCCAAGACCCGACTCTCCAACAGTATGGCCAGCACCTTGAAGAACTGGTTGAACAATTCCAAGAGATCACTTTCAACTACCTGCCAAGGGATAAGAATCGCTTCGCCGATTCACTGGCCACTATAGCTTCATTAGTTGAAATGCCCAAAGGGAAAATGGTGAAGCCTTTCAAAATTGCTCGAAGGAACAGTCCGGCATATTGCATGAGTATCGAGATCAACGAGGTTCAAACAAAATCTCCGTGGTATTCGGATATCATGAATTTCCTCAATGATGGCACTTATCCCGAGAACATCAATAAGAAGTCTCAAGCAGCTCTGCAAAGGTTAGCCACTCGGTACGTACTGATTGGGGACCGAGTCTATAAAAGGCACCACGACGGGATCAATCTCTTATGCGCCAATGAGTCCGAGGCTCAAGAGATAATGTGTGAAGTGCACGAAGGAGAATGTGGACCCCACATGAATGGGTTTATGCTAGTCAAGAAGATACTTCGCATTGGTTACTATTGGAGCACTATGGAACGAGACTGTATCGAGAAAGTCAAAAGGTGTGCCAAGTGCCAATTCCACGCTAATCTGCAACATGCTCCACCCTCACAACTTTACAAGATGGTCACACCTTGGCCTTTCTCTTGTTGGGGGATAGACATCATCGGTAAAGTTCATCCTGCCGGAAGCAATGGGCAGTCATTCGTCCTAGTGGCAGTCGACTACTTCACAAAGTGGGTCGAAGCACAAGCCTATCGGACCCTCAACGCCAAGAAAGTGGCCGAATTTGTAAAGATTAATATCATGTGCCGATACGGCGTGCCTCATGAAATCATTTCCGATAACGGCTCTCACTTTGAGAAGGAAATGGATGCACTTTTGGTAGAATACAAGATCACCAAGCACAAGTCATCTCCTTACCGTCCCCAAGCAAATGGCGCGGTTGAAGCAGAAAATAAGACCATCGAGACCATCGTCAAGAAAATGGCCTCAACAGGAAGGGATTGGCCCGAGAAGCTACCATTAGCATTGTGGGGCTGCCGCACATCAATACGGTCCGCAACAAGAGAAACTCCTTATGCACTAGTCTATGGTTCTGAAGCCGTACTCCCTATCGAACTTGAAGTCCTATCTCTACGGGTCCTCCTCGAGAATCAAGTCAACGAGGTCGACTGGATGCAAAGTCGATATGAACAACTAGCCTTGCTCGACGAGAAAAGTAAAGCCTCGAAACATCAATGTGGAGATTTGGTCTTAAGACAACATCCTCCTAATGCCATGAATCCCCTGGGGAAATGGGGACCCCGATGGATCGGTCCGTATGTGGTAAAAGATACTAAGCGGTGGTGCAGTCCGGCTCGTGGATTTAGATGGTGACCAGCTGCCAAAGGAGGTCAACCTCGACAAGCTCAAGAGGTTCTACGCTTAATAAACAAAGACCATAAAAAAAAAAAAAAAAAAAAATCGCTCGCTAGGTTGAAAACCCGCAAGGGCGGCCTAGGCAAAAATTAGAGCACGTGCAAAAAAGAAGCCCGCTAGATTGAAAACCCGAAAGGGCGGTCTAGGCAAAAAACAGGGTTCACACAAAAAAAAATAAAAAAAAAAATGGTCTTTGTTTGTTTGAACTACGAAGACCTGAGCCTCCCAACTGGAGGAACGTAGGCAACCTTCGGGTGCGGTCTAAAACATATCAAAATACCCAATTCACTTCAAATAACAAAATGCAATTCTTATTCATTGAATGAATTATTCAAACCATTACAACGGATTTATTGAGCAACAAAAGACATCAAAATATTAAATCCTAAAACAAAGTGATCTAATTGCAATCTCTTGGGGTACAAAGAAAAATCTAACTTCAAAGGAGAAAGTCACCATTGGAACAAACTTCTCACCCTCGGGGACGGAAACCTTAACTTCAAAGGAAAAAGTCATTGGGGCCATTATGACAAGAATTTTGTGGTTTAGGAGGAGAAAGTGTTTGCAAAAGAATGCTGTGTGACCATTCTGGTCAAAAATGGTTCAAATTTATAGCTGTTGGAACATTCTAATCAGAAAAAGAAAGGGGCTGTAATTCAGCAGGCCAGAAGCGCGCGCCTCCGACCAAGGCTGCACAACGCGCGCGCCTCCCACAAACAAGGCCCGACGCGCGCGCCTTTTGTTGGTAGTGGTCACCTAGGCACGTTTAATAAACGTTGTAATTGTTATCATTTATTTCATATCAATAAAGAGATGTTTTGATTATTATTGTTGTTCATGTTTACTTATAATAATCCCCGTCCCTAGTGCTTGTTAAGCACTAGTATAAAGGCTAAATGATCATGGGATGATCATGTTAGATTTATGGGTACTTGTTTGGAACAAGGTACTGGACTTGACCCGCTGCATGAGATTTATGTCATGGTCTATGTCGTACATATATCTCATATTAGTTATGTCATTTGAATCCTTAGACATGAAGTTATTATAGTCTTCCACTTGATGAACATTGTGTTTGACATATTCAAACGCTACCTAAACACGGTAGTTATAAAGGGTATGATTGGCATAATCGGATTCCCGTTGGGAAGAATAATAAGCTAAATGGATTTGTCCCTCCACGGAGAGATGTCAAGCTTGGGCCCCTCGAAGGAATGATGTTGATGAAATGTTCGGCCGGACTCAAATGGATTGATTGGATCAATAGCATTTGAATTATCAACATATTCGGAATCGAGAAAGTATTGAACAAAACAAGTTGACTGTTTGACCATGACTTGTGTTCAATGACATCGTGGACAAAGGGATTGTGACATATTCTAAAGGAATGCGAAATTGTATCTAGTTACACTATTTGGATAGGTATGACAGTTTGCTAGAACCTAATCATATCTTATGGGTTCATGTTTGAGCCCATTACCAACTTAGTGTAATCCTAGAGGGTCACACACAAATAGAACGAATCATAAAGGACTAAATTGGAATTATGGAAAAATGTCAGGCTTTGGCTCTGGCACGGTCGTGCGCCTTAAAATGGCACGGCCGTGCCATAAATCCAAACCAAGGCAAATCTGTCGACATGTTTTACACGACCGTGCCAAGAAGTCAAGCACGACCGTGCCGAAATTGGTCGACTGGGGGAAATCACGCGGACCTGATGGCACGACCGTGCCAGTTTATAGGGCACGACCGTGCCAGTCAAGTCGGCCAGAATTCCTTGTTGCCTAATTTGGTGACGGGATTTAGGATTCCTAAGTCCTTAAGGGTTAAGGATTGTGACCTATTTAAAGATCCTTTCAGCAGCCATTAGATATATGATTGTGAGTGCCTCCTATTTTTCTTGTTCTAAGATCCAAGTCCATATAGTTCTTGCAATTGTGAAAGTGTGTTTCACAATTTGGTCTAGCAACAAGATCAAGAAGTTGCTTGATATTCGTTCGTGGTGTGGATACCGCTAGAGGGTGAAGCTCATCATCTTCAAGGTTCGCGTTCTTGATCAAGTTTCAAAATCTCCACCAAGTTCAAAAGCTAGAAATTCATAGCCATCAAGGGTTAGTTATTCCTCTATTCATCTTGTTGTATTTGACTTAACCACATGAACGAATCCATGGCTTTGGGTTTCATTAAAATTTTAAATGCTTTATTTCCGCTGCGCATGTTTGATCGAAACCAACAGTGGTATCAGAGCCCCGTTCATGTTGATTATTTCATACTAAGATCATGTTGTGTGTATATAAATTGTTTATGTGCCTAGCATGATATGAATATTGGATTACGTGGTGTTTATGTGTTATATGATTTTATGTGGTTTATTGTTTTAGAAACTTTAATCGCACTATTCAATCGCAATAAAAATTATGGTGGATTTAAAATTGTTTGGATTATCAATTTTTGATTGGATCAAAGTTTTGATATTCTAGGGATTCAAGAATAAATTGTTTATTCAAGGTTTTGTTGATCATGGTGATTGGATCACCAAGAACACCAAATCCTTATTGAATCGGGAAAAACAATTTTGAGACAAATTTGGAACTTTAAAATTTTGATTTTCGGAAGGGTCCGACCGGACCCATACCTTGACCCGGGCGGACCTAGGGTTTGCGCGGGGAAGGGCTTGGGTCTTGGGTGTGGATCTTGGGTTTAAATTTCCTATTTGTTTTAGTCTTGTGAGTCTAAGATTGGTTCAAGGTTTGGATGGCTAATCTACGTTCATCGAGATTGTGTTTCCCAAACTTGATCGCAATCGAAGTTTCAAAGATAAAACGAAGTTAGAATTATGAAGAGTTCATAATTGCTAAAATTAAGAAACAAAGTTCTTGATTCAAAGATTGGAGATCCATGTGGAATTGTGAATGCAATTGGCCCTACGTTCATCGAGACCATCTATTGCTTAGTTTCGGCCACATGGACTACTTTCTTGGTTTCTTGAATAAGTGCGGAATTGTGGATGCCATATGGCTTAGTTTCGGTCGCTTCTTTGTTGTCTTGATTTGGAGATGATAACCAAAGTTCAAATAGTCTCATCCTCATAATTATAGAGAAACTAATGACACATAAATATTATGCTTAAATTAATGGAGATTAATTTAGTTGCTAAACTTGATGTGTAACATGTTTATATTATGTGCTCATAATGTGTTATATGCTATATGTGATGAACCTTCAAAGAAAGTTTTAAGTCCTTTTGCCATGCCATGATTAAAACACTTGTTTATACATGAGTAATTTTATGTGGGCTCGCCAAAGCGAGGTGCATTGATTTTATTCATGTTTGAGCAAGATGAGTGAATAAGAGTTTCCTATGCGTTTAAAATGGTTGGACTTAATTAAGCGTCAAAACAGTTTTGGGCTAAGGCAAAGATGAGATTTAACATGCTTTTTGAAATTGGATTTCTTAAAGAATCTCATGAAAAGAACTGAGAGTCATATGAGATATGATTGACAAAGAGTTGTCCTAATTGATTTAATTTTGAGCGGTGCGCCAAAGCGTACTCAAAATTAGATTAAAGCGGGATCTCAACCCAATTAAAATAATTTACATACATTGGATGTATAAGAAGGTTATATAATTTAGTGGGAGTATTTGTTTAAAATACATTATTTATCTCTTTAATGAAATCGGTACTTATTAAATTTGGAAATTTTGCATATTTGTAGACAATGACTAATAACACTCAATCAATGTCGTTGCGATCGATCCTTGAGAAGGATAAGCTCGAAGAGAATGGTACAAACTTTATGGATTGGATCCGTAGCATAAGAATCGTTCTTAGGCAAGAAGATAAGTTGTACATTCTCGAGGGGCCTCTCCCCGTGAACTACGACGCCTACTGCCCCTAGGGTAGAAAGAGACAATTATAAGAAACATCGTAATGATTCTAGAGATGTAAGTTGTCTCATGCTTGCTGCTATGTGTAGACACACCCCCTTGGACCTCTCACCCCGATTGCATACAAAGTATTTTTATTTAACTTATTTTCATAATTTCTGTTACTCCGGTTAAGTTCCTAACTGATTCCGTTAGTTTTGGACTAAACTGCATAACAGAATAACTTTAGAGTCATTTCTGTCATCTGTTCATTCTGTCATTCACCCGCGGGCGCTTCCGGCACTGTCAGTGAGCCGCGCGCGCGTCCCATTTTGGCAGTAACGGATTGCACCTTATTTCCCTCCCTTTTCGTATTTGCAACATCTCTTTCTTGATCACAAAAGACCTCTTTTCTCATCCACATTCATCCCCTTTTCTCATTAACTCCCAATCCCAAATTCTAAGCCTTTCCCAAAAAACTAATATTTCTTTCACTTATTATTTGATTTCTTTTATTTCTTTTATTTTTCTTTATTCATTTATCTTATTTGTGATTGGCCCATTCCATTTCACATGGATGACCAATTTCCCTCCATCATTTCCCTCTCTTTTTTTACCTATAAAAACCATCATCTCCTACCTTGGAAAAGGACCTCATTTTTTAGACTTGGAACTTTCTCTCTACACAAATTCTATATCATTTTCCCTACACAAATTCTCCCAACAAGAGTTTTACATAACAAAACTCTACACAAATCTCTACACAACAACATCATTTTCAAGTCCAAGTTTGAAGACTTCTTTCTAAAGGTACAAGTCTTCTTCTTTTATTCTCTTTATTCTAGTCTTACTAGTATGCAATCCCCATTAATGGGACATGACCAACATGACTACTTCACATATTGAAGTTAGTTAAGGTTATCTCCCTACATTTTAATCTTAACTTTAATTTACCATGTTAATTTCTCTTCATCTCTTAATGTAATTCTTTAACATTATTGTTATATGTAATCTTTATCATTAAATAAATAAAACAATTCTATTTTATTTCCCCTTATTTCCCTTTTCTTCTCATCACAATTGTTAGCACATTTCTATTAATTTAATTGAAGGACATGTAAATATTAGAACACCAATAGTAGCAAGACCCGCGTAAGCGGGGCGGAGTGGGTGTTTATGTACTTCCCACTCCGTCACCTAACCCCGAACCCTTCTCTCCCGAATCTCTGGTTTTGTATATAAATTAGGCTATTTCTAGTTTTTCTTATGTTCCTTTAAAAACATAGGTGGTGACTCTAAACAATCTAAAACAAGTTAGAGATCCTAGGATAATTCACCGCTCTAGCCAAGCCGTGGTTCCCCGGGGTATCTACA
>JAOWBW010001288.1:99301-171837 GCA_026119855.1 Campanula takesimana | reverse complement strand
TTCAACGACGCCATTTTGTTGAGGAACTCCGGCGGTTGAAAAGTTGTGATCTATCCCATGATCTTCACAATATCGAGCAACACCGTTATTTTTGAATTCTGTTCCATTGTCGGATCGAACACTAACGATGTCATCTTCTTTTTGGGTTTGGAGCAGTCGAAATAAGTAGTGAGAATATCATAACAATCATCTTTTGTAATCATCATCTCTACCCATGTATATCTTGAATAATCATCCACCACAACTAGAGTATACTTGTTTCTACGAATGCTTGCGGTGGAAAACTGGTCCAAATAGATCAATGTGAAGCAGTTGCAAACATCTTGTAGTTGAAGGATTTTGACTTGCTTGAAAATGACTGCTTCGGTTGTTTGCCAAGTTGACATGCGGCGCACTTTTTGTCATGTGATCAGCAACTTTTGGGAAGTCCTTTGACAAGATTATTCCTGCTGAGTTTAGATAGATACTTGAAGTTCAAGTGACTTAAGCGCTTGTGCCACAGCCAACTATTTTCGTTCACACTTTTTGCTACAAAACAAGATTAGTACTAAGAGTTCATACTATGAAAATCAATAATATAAATATTTGTCTTACGATATCCCGTGAGTAAGATAGCTCCAGTTTTGCCATTCTTGATAAGACATTGCGTTGAAGTAAAATGGCATTCTAATCCTTTGTCGCAGAATTGAGATATGGATAATAAGTTGTGCTTGAGCCCTTCCACGAGTGAGACTCTTTCAATGCACCTTTGTCTTTCTTGAGCTTTCCATATGCTACAACTTGACCTTTGTTATTATCGCCAAATGTTACGGAGGGACCTCTTTCTTCATGGACATCTTCTAATAAGGATTCATCTCCAGTCATGTGTCTTGAACACCCACTATCGAGAATCCATTCATAATTTCTAGCTTTTGAAGATCCAGCCATGAAACAAAGAACCTGAAATATAGACATTAAGCAGGTCCCCTTTATTCCTTTTGGGTCCTAGGGTTAGCAACTTTTGACAACCCACTCTTGCTTGACCTTAGATTTTACGTCATTGGCATTGGGAGTGAATCGCAAAAGGCATTCCACGGCCTTGTGTCCTGAACAATCACAAATGGAACAATGATGAAAGCCACCAATCATGTGAGTTTTCACAAACTCTTTTACTTTTCTTGGGGATGGCATTCTTCTTTGGGTCAGAGAACTAGACTTAACAAATCTTTCTTTTGAAATTTTGGAGCGCTTTTTCTCGAAGGGCGCATAGGGCTAGGAGGCGCACGGCGATGAGGCGCGTGGCTCTTAGGCGCATAATGAGCACTCGGAGAAGGAGCGCGCCTATTTTCAAGAATGATTTTGCTAGGAGATGGTTCATCTGTAGCTATATCTTTCCCATTAGCTTTCCCAAATTGCTTCGTTGGTAGACATAATGGAATGTTTGTCTCTTGACTTTTTCATGTCCTTTACCCATTGAATTAGAATGTTTTTCCTGGGAATTTCAAGAGTTTGTTGGTTGGTAAATTCACTATCTCTTTCAGCACAGACATCACATTTAAAGTTGTCACTAGTTGATGAGAATCCAAGCCACTTTTATCACCACTGACTTTTTGGACTCAAATATATTCTCCATAGTGACACGAGAATTGGACCACTCATTTGTAATCTTTTTAAGATCAGTGATTTGAGCAACCAATTCATCGTTTTGAACTTTAAGAAGTGAGTTTCTGTTCTGTTAGAAAAGTGTTTTTAACGGTAAGAGGAGTCATGCTCTTTATCTGCTCCTTAAGGAGGGTGAGTTCAGATTTAAGTAGAGATTTCTCGGTCTTAAGCTGGGAAATTTCATCACATGATAGTGCTAAAGCTTCCTTCATACTATCAAATCTAGTGATTACCTTTTCAGCCTTCTTGAACAATTTTTCTTGTTCAGCAGTCACTTCATCATTGATTTTGGAGATTGGAGCAGTTGGTTCAACCTGTGGTCTAATGTATGCTCCTTTTCTCAATTGTTCCTTGCTCCAAGATCACATCGTGAGAATAACAATCCACCATCGTTTTGAGCCGGAGTGAGAAATCCTTGTTCAACGAGCTCGCTGATGGTTGGTCCTTTCTTCTTTTTCGCTTCTTGAAAACCTGCAGATTTCTTGATAGGTTTATTCAAGGCATTCATATCGGGAACATCCTTGGAGAAGTCATCATCAGAATCATAAGCATCAACTTCATCATCATTTGCCATCAAACAAACAAGTCCATCATCGGAATCTTCATCGCTCTCATCGGAGTCTGTTTCAATCCAAGTATTGTGCTCATTTGCTGGTGCTTCTTCTTCAGCAACCATTCCCTTGTGTCGAGTGAACTTGGGAGTGAATTTAGGAGTATGGCTGCTCTTCTTCTGCATATATTCAAATTTGGGGATCGGGCAGCTTGATGCAAAATGTCCGGGTTTCCTGCAATTAAAACAAACAAGATCTTCTTTTCTTTTTGAATCACTGCTCCTTGAAAACTTTTGAGGAGCTTTGCTGGTAGATCCTTGAAATTTGTTGGTTGAGCGGGTCTTGAGAATTTTCTGAACTTTTGAAATTTCTTCACAAATAAAGCGAAGTCTTCATCATCCATGTCTAATAGCTCAGAAGTAGAAATTTTGGATCGGAGCTTTTCTCATCTTGTACAGGCGCAGGTGTAGGCGCAGGAGTAGGCGCGGCTTCTCTGTGCGCCATCATAGCCATAGATTTTGACTTTCCTTCAGTTTCACTGATTCGTTGGAGTTGAGTTCGTAAACTTTGAGATTTGCATATAGGTTCCTTAAAGTCCAAACATCTAAAGTTCCAGCGTCTTCAAGAGCGCTAGATTTATGAAGGTATCTTGATCCAAAAGCTTGTAGAAAATTTACATTCAAATCTTTGTTGGTAAACTTCATGCCAAGTGAAATACATAGATTGATAATTTCACAGTAGCGTTCATAAGTTTGCCTTAAGTTTTCACCGGGGAGTTGAGAGAAATTGTTGAATCTCTTTTGAACTTCGTATTTCTTGTTCTCCTTGCAAACGGTGTCTCCTTCAATATGCTCTTCAATAGCATCCCATAGCTCATTTGCAGTAGCACAATGCATGACTTGTTGTTTCATCGCCGTGCTTAGAGTGCTTAGAAGAATGTTTCTTGCTTGCCATCATTTGCGATCTTCTAATTTCTTCCTCGGTCCATTCTTCCCTTGGTTTTAGGACAGTAGGTTGAGCAGCGTTGGTGCGTGGATTTGGATTCGCCTTCATCGGAATATAAGGTCCATAAACGACGGTGTCATGGAGCCTTTCATCGATTGAGTTGAGATGAGTCAATATGCTGAATTTCCATACGTCAAAATGATCTTCATCAAAGACCGGAACGTGAGTGTAGTTTGCAGTTGCCATAGGTTTTGAGTTTGCCATTTAGAATCGGCACCCAAGCTGTTAAGCTTGAAAAACGAAAAATATTTTATAAAGGTGTTTGCTCTGATACCACTTGTTGGTCCCAAAGGGCAACAAGGGTATGAAAAATAGCTAGAGGGGGGGGGGTGAATAGCTATTTTAAAATTCTTTTCGTACCTTGAAAAACTCAATTGCGAATGCGCACTTTATCAAGTAAGCGTTATGAAATGCGCCTAAGTGAGTGAGTGAAATGCACAGCGGAATTTAGTAATGAAAATAGGCGCAAAGTGATAAAGGGAGCGCAACACACACACTAAGTATTTTGGCTCAAAGTGAGTGAAATAAGGAACTAAGGCAAATGATATAACAACACAACACAATTCAGTTCAATCAATCTACAATGAGTAAACAAGCAAATAGTGAGTGAAAATAATAACTTGAAAGAAATGACAAGATAATAACACAAGCTATTTGAGAGGTTCGATCAATGAAAGATCTACGTCCTCTACCAAGATGGTTAGTCTTGGATTTCTAATGGAGATCTTATATAATGAGTGAGTGTTACAAATTACAATGTTTGAGCTTATACACTAACTCAAGATCTATTACTATGAAAGAACAAATCCAAAACAATAACCGGTGTATCTCTAAAGATGAATCTAAATGATTAATCTTAAAGAGGTGCGTGTGTGTTCTTAGAATCAAGGCTCTTTAGATCTTTGAGATGGAGAGCGCAAGAAACTAAAGTGTTAAGGCTTTGAAGATCTGGGCTAAGGATGAAGGTATGAAGATGTTCTTGAGAAATCTGGAAAAACGAAGGCAATCTTCAAATCTTCAACAAATGCTTTGAGAGAGAAATCTTGAAATTCTTAGCAAAACTCAGCAACTTCAAAATGTTGAAGTTATGGGGTATTTATAGTGAACTTCAAAAAACTAGCCGTTTGGAAATCCTTGTGGATAAGATGAGCTGTCGTTCGTTGATTGGAGCATGCATATTTTATGGCCATTTTGACACTCAACATAAATGTGACCGTTATGGACACGTGTCAACAGATTAGGCGCATATGCATCTTTTATCCACCGTTGGATCATTGGCGTAATTTTGAATTCTTTTCAAGTCTTCGAGTCTTCAATAAATCACTGAGTGTTGAATAAATTCTTTGAGGCGCATTTGAGCCAAGAGGCGCATTGAGCCAATAGGCGCATAGTAAGCGTGCGCTTAAGTCAAGGGGCGCAGATGCGCGTAACATATCTTATGAAGAAATCTTTAAGCGCGCGCTCTAACTGGCGCATTGCGCGAATGTAGAAGGCGCGTGGCGCATGGCGCGTGGAGGCGCATAAGCGCGGCTCAAACTCACTGAGTGATTTTTCTTGAAACTTGATCTTCTTGCCCTATTTCTAAGCCTATTCTATAACAATGGACAACCTAAAAAATGAAGTATAAATACTTTTTACATGTGGGTCTAAAGTCCATGAAATAAAACTTAGGTGATGGATCAATCAAATCTAATAAATCCTAATACATTAAAACTGAGATATATGTGGGCATACCCAACACCATACTTTCATTTTTTTTTGTACGATTTTGAAGTAACATGGTAATAGTACTATAATTCTGTTTTTTAAAAAAAACTACTCTTCAAATTTAGTATACAAGAGGCGTCATAATAAACCATCAGGCTTTAGCCTGGTGGCCAGAGCTCATGGCTTCCATCCTGGAGGTCATGGGTTCGATCCCTCCTCCCCCAGAAGTTAGAGAGAAGTTTTTCTCTCCCTAGGATTTGTCTCCTCATAATAATAATTTAATGTAATATTATCTCAATTAGGGGGTCGAAATATCTAAGTCCATCATTATTAGTAGTAAAAAAAAAAAAATGGTTAAAATTGACACACTCTAAATCTAAAATTGAAGGGGTCACATGGCGTAAACGTGGCTTTTCAACCTACTCCCTCCATCTCTTTTTAACTTACAAAAAATGAGTTAGGCACATTAATTAAGGAAAAAGTAATGTGTTGTGAGTGTAGATGGTTGGGTGGGAGAGAGAAAGTGGGATGAAGACTAGTTAGTAGATAGTTGTTGTGAGTATGACAAGTGGGTCCCACCATTTTAAAAGTATTAAAACATTTCTATTTTAGGATTTTGTAGGTTAAAGTGGGACAACCAAATGGGTAACTTTTGTAGATTAAAGAGGGACGGAGGGAGTAGTTTCTGCCCAACAACATATCAGTGAAGGGGATACATCAAGGCTGTTGGGAGGGCCAAAATTCTTGTTTGACAATTATAAGGAATCCATAATACTCCCTCCGTCCCAAAATGATTTTGTTTGACTATTCAAACTTTTTAAGGATACGATCACTTGCTTCACTAGCCATGTTTTGATTGTGCATTTTTAAAGCTAAATTGTAGAAATAAAAAAAAAAAACTTTTTGGGATAATGAAACATGGCAAATGAGAAGATCATTTTGGGACGGAAGGAATAATAAGTACTTTCTCAAAATAAATTCATACTCCCTCCGTTTCAAAATGATTTTTTCATTTGCCATTTTTCAATATCCCAAAAAGTTCTTCCTATACAATTTAGGCTTAAAAGTTCCTAAGCACAACATGACTAGTGAAGCAAGAGTTTATATCCTTTAAAAAGTTTGAATAGTTAAACATGCCGGAAGATCATTTTGGGACGGACGGATGGAGTAATAAAATAGTGCCTTCTCTAGGTTACAAATTACTCCATCTGTCCCTAAATGAGTGTCTATTTTTAGAAATTTTTTGTCCCAAAATGAGTGTCCATTTTGGTAATAACTTTGTCCCTAAATATTTTTTTTCGAATTTTTTTTCACCGGTCTCTTTATACATTCAAAAACTAAATGTTTGTAAAGAGAATTACAAGATTATATATGAACTTTGCCACCAAATTATACAAAAAGTTATATCCCTTAAAATGAAATTTGGACATTCATTTAGGGACAGAGGTAGTACAATATTGATTCATATACTAGTCAGCAACTCTGCATAACTTTTCTCCAGTTTATATTGTGAGTGAGCAAGTCAACCACTCAATCTCAACCAGTTCTCGTTCATGTTTGTTTAGGTGTCCCCCTCTACACTAAAATAATACACATTTTATCAATAAATAAATAAATATATAAATAAATAAATAAATAAATAACCAAAAATGTATATACTTGGGCATGCTTGTCAACTTAAAATCATTTATCTATTAACATAATAACAATATATTTTGAGTAGAAATTGGATTAGCTGAAGATTCCGTTAGCAAATTAGAATCTTTGGTACCACTAATTTTCATTTTGGCAGATATTACTCTTTCTCCAGAAATTAATCTCACATTCATCTTTAAAATAAGGGTCTTATTTTTAAAATAAAAAACATAATTTTAATACATTGTAAACAACATACAAACGAGTAATTCATAGTCTATTATTAACATCAGTGTGATGCTACCAATCAAAATTTGAAGTGGTGTTGGAAAATTTCACTTGTAACATTAATTTATTATTTACAATAATAAAAATTTCATAAGTTACTAAGAATATAAGAATAAAAGATCTCATTCCAAATATCAGGAACTCCGGGAAGACACCAATGTACACAATCTGCAATTGTATTTGGATCAGCTAATTCAATTTCTGATGGTTTTTGCCAATATTCCCTGTAAATCGAGGGGTGCGCATCTTTTCTGTACGTCGAAAGTTGTGTAACTTTTAAAACTTGTACGTTCAATCCTCGTGTTTTCAGTTCCTCAATAGCTGCATTTGATGTTTGCATCATCGCAACTTCTATGTCATATTTGATGTACATTTCATCTAAAATCGGGTCCGTTTCGTTGTAGCAACTTTTGTTCTTGTCACCTCCCAAAAATATGCCCTACAAAATGTACCATTTTGTCACATAACACACTAAATTGAACAAATTCGAAGTATTAACTTTCAATATTAAAGCGAAAATTGAATTAGAGTGCATACTTCCGGTGAAACGGAGAAGCGGTTGTGAAGAATAATCGGGTCTTGGTCCGATTAACGTTTAGGTCCAACCATGATGACCACGTCTTTAGAGCCAACTCGAAGCTTTTCATTGGATTTGCCTCGATGTAGGTTTTATTAGGGTTTTCAAATGATCCCCACCTATGCCATCAACAATACATTCAATATCACGAAGAAAAAAAATTGAACTAATTTCGTTCAAAATTTTCGAGATTTTACTTACAAAAGAGTCATGGGCTCAAGCCACCACAAGTAAGAATCGAAAACCAATATATCTGCGTCAATCCAATGCCTAGCATGATCTTCAATACTCTCGACTCTAATAACTCGATCATGTATGCGATGGATGATCGGATCGTCGCCATTTGACTCTACCAACAATGGTTCCCAATAGAAGTCAATTGAGGCATTGTATTCCTTCATCATAAATAAAGAAATCAGATTTTTTCATCAAACCATATATGTATGAAACAAAATTAACAAAAACAAACTAGCTAATTAACTTACAATAGCCTTGAAATTGACCAAAGAGCCATGCCACTTTGAAATCTTTTGAGTTGGATCAAGAATCCATGAGTCAATCATGCATAGTAGGAAACCATTGGTTCTTACCCAATGAATCCCCAACAAACACTACCCTCTTGTTCCTTAACTTCTCCAATAGTATTGTTCCATTGAACCTATTCAAAACCCAAATTAGTCGATTAGTCGTATAGTTGTGTAGTTGTAACTGAATTCAGGCTATTCACGCGAGTTTGACTCTCATGGTCAACTCATGAGAGGTTATAATTGTCAATAATCATAAAAACTGAAAATGATACTCCCTCCGTCCCAAAATACATGTAGTTTAAAGGTTGAAATTTGTCTCAAAATGAGTTTGCTCTTCAGATACACGAATTCCAAGGTCGATCCCTAAGAGGTAATTATTGTCAAAAAAAAAAATCATAAAAATTGAAAGATGAAGGAGGGAAATACCTGACAAGATCACAACCAATAGGTTGCCATCTCCAATGCTGAAATTCCAAATCTGTCCTCCCAAATTTCTCACAAGCATAAGTATCAATCATAAATGGACAGTTTTGCCCATTATACAAAGGGTATGATTTGTTATCATAAACCCATTCACCATTAAACAAATCACATTCTTCATCCTCCATTGATGGATCTTCAACCAAGCTTTCTTCTATTTCTGCAACTGAAGAAGAATCATCTTCTTCTTGAACCAATCTTTCTTCTGCAAATTTGCTATCATTTCTTGTTAAAACTAGACCAATTATGACCATGGCAATCACAAATAGAGCTGCTAATGAATGGAATTTGTACTTGACTTTCCATGGGACAAACACAAATCTTTGTAAGATTTCCATTTAAAAAAAAAAAAATGAAATTTTTGTTGCTCTTTGGGATGTCAACCCAACCCACTTTGGTACTTTAAATTCTCTGCAAATGAAATATATTTAAAGAAAATATATGTAATAAAGAAGAAGTGTAGTGGGTAGAGTATTTGTTTAATTGGAGTAACAAGTTCTGGTGTCACCTTTTGACCAACAGTATTAATCAAAAAAAAAAAAAAAAAAAAAAAAGGAAAGAGAATTGAGGATAGTTGTAAGTTGAGATGTCCGAGTGAGCCCAAAGCCCGGTCCGTATACCCGCATGATAGCACAGTCCGTAGGCCCGCTTGCCATAGGTCGGGTCGAGCCTATATTTTCCTCACTGGGGGGCCATGCGTCGGCCCGTAGCCCATGAAGCCCAACAAAGCTTTGTCCACCTTTATTTTTGAGAATTTCAGTTAAATGACAAAAATACCCTGAAATAGTGTTTACGTCATATTTATATGGGATGAGAAAACAAAAAATGTGATATTTATTATGAAACACAATATTACAGTATGGGAACATGAGAGTTCACAGGGTGCCAATTTGCCATATGCATTTCAGAACCATCAAAACATAACGGCCTCGCCGTTAGATTAACGTGACGGAGACTGAATAATGAAAGAATAAAAGATTTCATTCCAAACATCAGGAACTCCAGGAAGACACCAATGCACACAATCTGCAATATTGTTTGGATTTGCTGCTTCTATTTCACTAGGAGCCTCCCAATACCTTCTATAAATAGATGGATGTGCATCTTTCCGGTACGTAGAAAGTTCCGTTATATTTAAAACTCGCATGCTCAATCCTCGTATTTTCAAGTCATCAATCACTTTACTAGCTACTCGCGCCATCTCTTCGTCCCTACCATCTTTTATGTATCCGTTTTTCAAAATCGGCTCGGTTTCGTTGTAGCAACTCTTGCTCTTGTTAATGTCATCTCCCCAAAAATATGACCTGAAAAATGTTTGATTTTTTACACAACATTATAGTATTAATAAAGAAATTTTAATGAAGTGATTTGAGTTTAGGAAATAATACATACATTTTGTGGAATGGAGAAAGTGTTGCGAAGAATAATTGAGTCTTGGTCCGATTAACATGAGCGTCTAACCAAGTTGACCATGTTTGTAAGGCCATCTCGAAAGGTCGCAATGTACTTGATTCGACATAAGTTTTATTGGGATTTTCAAAAGTGGTTCCCCACCTGCACCATGGGTCATAACCAAGTAGATAACATTTAATACGAAATAATTCGTTTCAAGTTAGTTTTTTGAGAGAGATTACTTACGAAAGAGTCATGTTGGGTTCGAGCCACCACATATAAGAATTGAAAACTAGCATATCTGCATCGATCCAGTGCTTAGCATGATTCTCGATACTGTCAACTATAATTCTACGGTCATGTACTCGATGGAAGATGGGATCGTCGCAATTCGATTCCACCAATAATGGCTCCCAATAGAAATCAATCAAGGCGTTGTATTCCTTCATCAAGAATACAAATTGATTTACATTTTAGCTTAATTAGAAAATAATGAAAAAAGAGAGAAAATAAAATATAACTAACTTACAATGGCCTTAAAGGTCATCAAGGAGCCATGCTCCTCAGAATGCTTTAGGTTTGGATCCTTAATCCATGAGTCAATCATGCAAATAAGTGAAACCCATTGGTTTTTACCCAATGAATCCCCAACAAACACAACTCTTTTGTTCCTTAACTTCTCCAACAACTTTGTCCCATTGAACCTAATTATCACCAAAAAATACTTGACCAAAGTAAGTAACCACATTCTCAATTTCTCAATATTTGTTTAGGTTTATGCAAAAAAAAAAAAAAAAAAAAAAAAAAAACACTAAGTTGTTAAGTACGGACTCATTTAAAAGCTTAAGCAGAAAAAAATAAATTTGTAAACTTTTCAAAACATAAACGAATCTGAAAACTATTTAATTGTGTCTAACACTGGTGCAGTCAAATCACACAACAATCGAATTATGATCAGGTTGTATTAGTTTACTGAGGGTACCATCATCTTTTTAACCTCTCTATGGGGCCACACTTTAGTGAATGACATAATTTGGGTTGTCTTTGTATAGAACTGCTGCGAAATTTGACTGCACGCATTCTAAATTTCCATCCATTCGAGATACAAATGGTCTCAGGTTCGAATCTTATGCAGTAAATTTGACTAAAATAACTATTAATATGGGACGGAGGAGGGAGTATACATTTTTGTAAAAGAAAAGTGCCTTCAAGAAACATGTAAATGAGAGAGAGAGAGAGAGAGAGAGAGAGAGAACCTGGGAAGATCACAATCAAGAGGCTGCCATCTCCATTGTTGAAACTTCAACTCTTTCCTTCCAAATTTCTCACAAGCATAAGCATCAGTCATAAACTCACATTTCTTCCCATTATAGTACAAAGGATATGACTTATTATCAAAAACCCATTCCCCATTAAAAAAATCACACTCTTCCTCCATTGATGGACCTTCAACCAAGCTCTCTTCTTCTCTAACAATCACATTCTCATCTTCTCCACTTAGATAAACAGCAGCCATGACTATGGCCATGAATATAATCCCTGCAAAAGAATGGAACTTGTATTTAACATTCCATCCCCCAAGAACAAATTTTTGAATCCTCTCCATTTTTTTTTCTGATTTCCTCAAAAAAAAAAAAAAAAAAAATTGGATTTTTTGATCTTTAGCTGAAATCAATTTAAATCAAACCAAACAGGCTGTTCTTTGAATTAATTTTTGTACACTTGGTATGTCAACCCACTAGTGTACTTTAAATGCTCTACAGTTCCAAGATTTTATAAAGAAATAAAGATCCAGGAACTTTGCATTTGTAATTGATGTGGCGGATTTTGTATACATTATTTATCTTATTCTCTCATATATTTTGGTTCATTTGATGTACTTTAGACTAGATTTGATGTAATTGGGGCATTATTTATAATTTGGGCCTTTATTGTAATCCGGGGTAGAATAGTTGTTTAATTTAATTATTTTCCGGATGTAATTTTTGGTGAGCTTCAACGTATGTCTCGAAGGTCAAGTAGTCAAAGTCAAGGCAAAGTTAAAGTCAATCGGATCGGAAAATACTACAGGGACCAAACTGCAAATTCTGGAAGTTGAGGGGCTGTTTGGACAATTCTGAAACTTGGAGGACTGAACTGACAATATTAAAACTCCAGGGGCTGAATTGTAAAATGTTGAAAGTCAACCCGTACCAAATTTTGGCGCCGCTGCCGGGGAGCGGTGTTATTGTTTGCGTTCTTTTTATTTTATTTTCTTTTTATTTTTTTATTTTATTTTATTTTTTTTTTTCTCTTTTAGTTGTTTACTTGCTATATTTCTAGTTATCTTTATTGCTTATTATCTTGTAGTGTGGAACCGTGCATGGTCCACACCCGTTCTACTAACGATTTGATTGTACCATTTGATCCAGAAATCGAAAGGTCTTTCAGGAAAGGACGACAGCAAAGTAGGAGATACAAGGCAATTTTGTTGGCTGAAGATATGGCGCAACAAGGTCAGGGTAACGCTGGTGCTGGTGGCGCTGGTGAAGATAATGCCGGTGGCGGTGGTGCTGGTGGAAATAATGCAGGAGGTAGACAAGCAGTACCACCACAGACATTGAGGCAGAGGACTGCACCGAATTGGAATGAGCAACCACATGCCGTCCAATTCCCTGCCTTACCTGCCGGGGTGACGTTTGAGTTGAAGCCGGGGCTACTGAATCAGCTACCGCACTTCACAGGGATGCCCGGAGAGGATCCTAATCAGCACATCTCACAGTTTGTGCAAATCTGTCAGAGTATGAAGCCGGCAGCGCTTCCGATCGAGCACCTATTGTTGAGGGCGTTTTCTTTCACACTGAAAGATAACGCGAATGGATGGTACTATCATTTGCCACCCAACAGCATCACAACATGGCAGCAGATGAAAGAGGTATTCCTTGAAGAGTTTTTCCCTCAGGACCAGATTAATGTGATGAAGAGAGACATCAGTAATATGGAGCAAAAGGCAGATGAGACCCTATATGACTACTACAACCGCTTCCACAAGCTGTGTAGGAGTTGTCGTATCACGGGTTTACTGATGAGCAGCTGATCGTCTATTTTCATGGGGGATTGACTATTCAGGATAAGAGGCTAGTGGATTCGTGCTGTGGGGGAAGCATTCTGAACAAGACTACCGAGGAAGCTAAGAGTTTGATCGAGGAGCTAGCTAAGAGCACAAGGACCCATGGCAAGAGGTCTAATGTGAGACAGGTCAGTGCAGCAGGTTCGAACAGTGGGGTGTCCAGTAAGTTTGAGACGGATATGGAGGATCTCAAGGGTATGGTAAAGCAGTTGGTTCTAGGACAAACACCGAAGCCTTGTGGGATTTGTTATGACATTACGCACCCTACAGATTCGTGTCCGTCTCTGCAGACGGGCGAGATGGAGGATGTTAATGCAGTTGGGTTTGCGCAGCAGGGACAGAGACCGATGGGTAACACCTATAACCCCAACTGGAAAAATCATCCTAATTTCAGATGGGGTACAGGTCAGCAGCAAAATCAGCCGGGTGGTCAGGGACAGCAGTTTGGTAATCAGCAGGGTTATCAGCAGCAGCAGTACCAGGGTAATCAGTACAACTCTTATAGACCACCATATCAGCAGCAGCAGCAGCCGCCACAGCAACAGCAGCAGCAGCAGAATTCTCCAGGACAGTCTACAGAGGCATTACTGAATTCTTTGGCGCAGAGTGTGTTAGCACCATGAACCAGAATTTTCAGCAGTATCAGCAGCGCACCGATGCGAGCATTGGTAACTTGGAGAAGCAGATGGGTCAGGTAGCTGATGCAGTGGGACGGATAGAGGCTAGAGATTCGAGGAAGTTGCCATCACAGACTGAACCGAATCCTAAGCAGAATGCATGTGCGATAACTCTTCGCAATGGTAAGGAGATGCAGGATAAGGTTGTAAATGAGGAACCGGAGGCAAAGGTTGAGATTGCAGAGCCAGTACAGAAGGCACCAGTTCAGACAGAGACTACACCAGAGGTTAAGGCTCCTGTATATGAGCCTGAAGTTCCATTCCCGGAGGCCTTGAAAGAACATCGAAAGCCAGAGCCTGACAAGGCTATTTACGATACTTTCAAGAGGTTGGAGGTGAATATTCCTTTCCTGGACCTTCTTCAGACTGTCCCGAGGTATGCGAAGTTTTTGAAGGAGTTGTGTACTCTGAAGAGGAATCAGAAGGAAAGGAGTAAAAAGAAGGTTAAGGTTAGTGAGCATGTGTCTGCAGTATATCAGAAGAAGTTGCCTAAGAAGTGCAGTGACCCAGGGATGTTCGTGATTCCAGTTACTTTGGGGGATGCTTCTGAGCATAAGGCCATGTTGGACTTGGGGGCTTCAATCAACGTCATGCCCTATGCGTTGTTTGAAACTCTTAAGTTGGGGCCATTGCAGGACACCAGAGTTGTGATACAATTGGCGGATAGGTCGAATGCCTACCCGAAGGGATTGGTAGAGGATGTTCTGGTTAGAGTGGGGAAAATGATATTTCCCGCGGATTTCTATGTTCTTGAGATGGAGACGGATCCAAAGGCCCCCATACTGTTGGGGAGGCCTTTTATGTCGACTGCTCGGACCAAGCTCGATGTAGCTAACGGTTCACTTACCATGGAGTTTGATGGGCAAGTAATGGAGTTCAACATCTTTGACTCTATGAAATACCCTAAGGACTCGGAGTCGTTGTGTTTCATTGATGTGGTCGAGCCATTGGTAGAAGAGGTGTTTGAGGTGTCTAACGGAGATGATGATATCAAGACCGCATTAGAGAATGCTTTGGGGTATGCTAATTTGGAGTTTGATATCTCGGATTCTATGAAGGAAGCAGTGATGGGTCTCACAGAGAGTGCCATGTTTGCTACTGCGCCGGGTCATGGTCAGATAAAGCTAGAGGTTCCGATGGAGAAGCTTGTTCCATCTATAGAGAAGGCACCGGAGCTTGAGTTGAAGGTCCTCCCTGAGCACCTTAAGTATGTATATCTAGGTGAGGGAGAGACGCTTCCGGTGGTGATTTCTAGCAGTTTGACATCGGATCAAGAGAAGAGGTTAATTGAGGTGATCCGGGAGAGAAAATCTGCGATTGGTTGGACTATTGCCGATCTCAAGGGCATTAGTCCATCTTTATGTATGCACCGGATCAACCTAGAGGAGAATGCGAAGCCGGTGAGGCAACCGCAGAGGAGGCTTAACCCGCCAATGATGGAGGCGGTGAAGAAGGAGGTCCTGAAGCTACTACAGATGGGGATCATCTATCCCATCTCCGACAGCAAGTGGGTGAGCCCCACACAGTGTGTGCCCAAGAGGGGCGGGATCACGGTCTCCCGTAATCAAAAGGGAGAGATGGTTCCAACCCGGGAGCAAACGGGGATTCGTGTGTGCATTGATCTCCGGAGGCTAAATGAGGTAACTCGTAAAGACCACTTCCCTCTCCCCTTTATTGATCAGATGTTGGAAAGGTTAGCCGGAAGGGCGTATTTTTGTTTTCTCGACGGTTTTTCCGGGTATTTTCAAATACCTATTGCCCCGGAAGACCAAGAGAAAACTACATTTACTTGCCCCTTCGGCACCTTTGCCTATCGGAGAATGCCGTTTGGATTGTGTAATGCACCTGGGACTTTTCAAAGGTGCATGATGAGTATTTTCTCCGATTTTGTGGAAAAATTTATGGAAGTTTTCATGGATGACTTCACTGTCCATGGAGACTCGTTTGATGAATGCCTTGCTCATTTAGGACTAGTATTGGATAGATGCATTGAAACCAATTTGGTCTTAAATTTTGAAAAATGTCACTTTATGGTCGAGCAAGGCATTGTTTTGGGTCATGTTGTGTCGAAAAAGGGTATCGAAGTTGACAAAGCTAAGATTGATGTCATTTCTTCACTTCCTTACCCGACCAATGTGCGTGAAGTCCGGTCTTTCCTTGGTCATGCCGGGTTTTACCGGAGGTTTATTAAGGACTTCTCAAAGATTGCTTCACCTCTATGCACCCTGTTGCAAAAAGAGGTTGATTTTAATTTTGATGATAATTGTAAGCAATCTTTTAATGAGTTGAAGTCTAGGTTGACAACCACTCCCATTATTCAAGCACCAGATTGGTCTCGTCCCTTTGAGATCATGTGTGATGCTAGTGATTATGCCGTGGGGGCGGTTTTGGGTCAAAAAGTGGAGCGTGCCTCGCATGTGATTTATTATGCGTCTATGACCTTGAATGGGGCACAAAGAAATTACTCCACTACTGAGAAAGAGATGTTGGCGGTGGTTTTTGCACTAGAGAAATTTAGGTCCTACTTGTTGGGCACTAAAATCATTGTTTATACCGACCACGCTGCTCTTAAGTATTTAATGTCTAAAAAAGAGGCTAAACCGAGACTCATTCGGTGGATTCTCTTGTTGAGTGAGTTTGACATAGAGGTTAGGGACAAAAAGGGGGCTGAAAATCTAGTTGCCGACCATTTGAGTCGCCTTGTAATGGAGGAAGACAAACCTTATAAACAAGCCCCAATCCGGGGTGAGTTTCCTGATGAGGTTCTTTGGGCAGTTAATTCAGTGGCCCCTTGGTATGCGGACTTGGTCAATTTTCTTGTCTTGAATAAATTCCCTCCGGGGATGTCAAAATCGAAAAGAGACAAAGTCCGTAGTGATGCCAAATATTATGTGTGGGATGAACCCAACTTGTGGAGGCATTGTGCCGATCAAGTCATTCGGAGGTGTATTCCCGACAGTGAGGTGTCCTCTATTCTCAAATTCTGTCATGAGTATGCGTGTGGTGGTCATTTCGGTGCGAAAAAGACCGCTAGGAAAGTCTTGGATTGTGGCTTCTTTTGGCCAACTTTGTTTCGGGATGCGGTCACTTTTTGTCAGACTTGTGATAGGTGCCAAAGGGTTGGTAATATTGGGCGCCGTGATGAAATGCCACAAACCCTCATTGTGAATTGTGAAATCTTTGATGTGTGGGGGATAGACTTTATGGGTCCGTTCCCTAATTCTTGTGGGTTTGTGTACATTTACTCGCGGTGGACTATGTGTCCAAATGGGTGGAAGCCATCCCTACCCGCACCGATGATTCAAAAGTAGTGGTCAATTTCCTTAGGAGCAACATTCTGTGTCGGTTTGGGATGCCAAGGGCCATTATTAGTGATAGGGGGACCCATTTTTGCAATAAGACAGTCGAAGCTCTAGTCAAGAGATATCATATCACCCATAAGGTGTCGACTGCTTATCACCCCCAAACAAATGGCCAAGCTGAGGTGTCCAATAGAGAGATAAAATCCATCCTTGAAAAAACTGTGAACCCGAATAGGAAGGATTGGAGTCAAAGGCTTGATGATGTGTTGTGGGCTTACCGGACGGCATATAAGACACCGATTGGTATGTCACCATATCGGTTGGTGTTTGGTAAACCTTGCCATTTACCGGTGGAGCTTGAACACAAAGCCTATTGGGCGGTCAAAAAGTTCAACTTGGACTTAGAGGGTTCCGGTGAGGAGCGAAAATTGCACTTGAGTGAGTTGGATGAGATTAGGAGAGATGCCTATGAGAATAACCTTCTTTACAAGGAGCGAGCGAAGATATGGCATGATAAGATGATAATTAGAAAGGACTTTAAGGTTGGTCAAAAGGTCCTTCTTTTTAATTCCCGTCTTCGTTTGTTTCCGGGCAAGTTAAGGTCTCGGTGGACCGGCCCTTATGTGGTGAGGGAGGTATCCCCGCTTGGGACGGTGGTAATCTCTAGTCCTAATGAGGACAAAGGATTCAAAGTTAATGGTCAACGGTTAAAACCGTATTTTGAGAACGAAGTCGTGAATACCGCGGATTTGGAGGTGGTTGATCTCCAAGACCCGGTATATGTTTGATAGCTTTGGGTCCGAGTCTTGTCAAAGACTTTAAACTTTGATGCATGCCGGGTGCTTTCCCGGCATTTGGTCTAGCTAAAGACGGTAAAGAAGGGCGGCTAACCGGGAGGCAACCCGGAATTTAATTGCTTATTTTATTTGTTATTTGTGTAAATTATGCTTTTAATTTTTATGTTTTTATTCATGTCTAGAATTGGTGCTACTAAGGGTATATTTTGTTTGTGTGGATGCAGGAAATCATGGCTTGGAGAGGCACACTTGGTCAAACTTGGGCTGGGCATGAAAAAAAAAAAAAAAAAAAAAAAAAAAAAAAAAAAAAAGTTACACGACTCGTGCACACCTACACGAGTCGTGTAGGTGGAGATACTGAAGGGGTCTTTTTGAGCACGACTCGTGCGTCCGTACACAACTCGTGTAAAAGGCTAGATACTGAAGGGGTGTAAATTGACACGACTCGTGTCCACGTACACGACTCGTGTAGCTGCTATTGTACAGATGCACGACTCGTGCACTACTACACGACTCGTGTAGATCAGATTTTGCCGCATACACGGCTCTGGACAGCCCTTTCACCCATTGTTCTTTCTTCTTTCTTCTTACCCGACTCCCCCCATCTTCTTCCTCCTCTCAAACCGCCGACCCCCATCCTCTACAACCACCTCCCACCACTAAATCGCCACCCCCGCGCACCAAATCACCTTCTCTCTTCATCTTCTTCCTCACCCAACACCATATCCAACCTCAATTTCTCCATTAACATCACTTGATCAAATTTTCTCACTCTAAACCTTAACCACCCAAAATCATCAAATTGGTTCGATTTCTTCTCCCAAATCACATTCTGAACATCCTTCTCACTTATATTTCACCAATTTCAATCTACCCCATCATCAAAGCTCGAATTCACACTAAATTTCAAGAACCCTAATTTTTCAAAATTGGGGCTTTTTGGATTTCTTTCTTGGAGCACTATTGGAGGGACAAGGAGATTGTGTGGGCATACTTGAGCAGTTAGAGGTATAATTTTCTCAATTCCCGCTTTTGAATTGTTGGGATTGGTGCAACTGTTGGGTGAAAATTGTGGTGTTTCGGTTGATATTGTTGGAAATTTTTTTATTGCATTGTGGGTGCATTGAATCGATTGTGTGGTTATTATTATTGTTTCTTGTTGTTGGTGAGCGTATTGGTGAGCGATGCTATAGGGTGATTGCCTTGTGGAAGTGTTGTTGTGCAAATTCTGGTTATCAAAGTAATGGGAAAGAAAGGAGATGGTAGTAGTTCTAGTCGGGCTACCAAAAAGTCTAGAACGTCTGGAATTGTACCACCCCCACCCCCTCCCGAGGATGCCATGTTTATGGGATTGACAAACTTGACTCGAGCCCACAAGACTAAATGGAAGAAGCTAGATAAACAGGGCCGTCATCTTCAAATAACTCGGTTTTTAGATACAACAGTTTTAACAAATCTTGGGTTGAAAACGCCGGTTAAGGAGTTGATGAAAAATGCTGGGCTAGAGGAATTTTTGGGTAAGAGTGCACCTGTTTATAAGAGATACACACTTGAGTTCCTATCGACGTTTGAGCGGGTGGTCAATAGACAGACTGGGCCGGAGATTAGGTTCCATCTCGATGATGAGGAGAGGGTGTTGTCGTATGATGATATCCGAAGTATTTGGGGAGTGAGTGGACCGGTTGGGGAGTTTGACGAGGCGGATGCGATGCATGCAACCGTTTTCTTTCGGTTGACCGGGTTCCCATTTTCTCGTCCACATAATGTTGCATCGAATCTCTCGCATCCGGCTTGGAAACTATTTTATAGGGGATTATCTATGACTTTTCTGGGAAGGGCGAGCCCGCCCAATTGAGTGTATCCGACATGGCCTTGATGAGATCAGGCTTATGTACTACCCCTTATGTGCCATGTTGGGTAGATGCGTTTATTGCAAGGTGTAAGGGTTATCTTCTTCGGGAAAGTGGCAACATCCCCGTTGGTGGAATGATCACCCTCTTGGCTCAGCATTTTATTCCGGAAGCTTCTGAGGATGCAGGGTTAATGGGTGGACCGAAATTCTTTGATTTTGCATACTTGTGTCAGTATGATTGCTTCGACCCTGTTCCTAATGATTCCAGGTCCCTTTATTTCCGATATGGAAATTCATTTTCGGTACCTTGTTCACGGTATGCGACGTTTTCTTCGGGTGACTTTGCACAAGAATGGAGAATGCCGGGGGTTATTAATCTCGATGAACACCAAATGCCAGTTGAGGAGGATGACGATGACGATATGGATGAGCAGGAGGGAGCCAGAGCTAGACAACCCGATCATCGTGCCGGGTCCGGTTCAATGGGTAATTGGGGAGAGATGAGGTCATTTCTTGATGAGCAACATCAGAGATTTGCCTATGAGGACAGGAGGACCCAGGACAGATATGTTTATGAAGACCAGAGGTTCATGAGCCGGGTAGCTTTTGAGGATAGGCGGTGGGCTGAGTATGGTGATACTTTAGAGGAGATACGGGACAGACAGATTACAATAGACAGCCGCCAGAGACAGATGGAGTCTTGGATGCAGCAGCAGCAGGGTCCTCCCGCATATGTCCCTGTGGCGGATGAGCACTACGCCATTATGTTGTCCCGTACAGAGGCCCGTGAGTTGAGGCGTGCATCGAGACGGATGCCTGCTCCAGATGTGGGTTCTAGTTCGCAGTCACAGTCATTTGATCAGTGGCAGTACCCAGATTGGCAGTGGCAACCGTGGCAATATCCCCCTCAGTGATGGTACATTTTTCCCCTTCTCTTACGCTTTTACTGTCCTTTATTTTGATTGTTGCACACACATTGAGGACACTGTGTGGTTTAAGCGTGGGGGACGGATTTGTAGTTGTATAGTATGCATTTTATTTCTAGATAGCTATTTCTTTTTTCTTTATAAAAAAAAAAAAAAAAAAAATGCACAAGAAAGAAGCCCGCTAGATTGAAAACCCGAAAGGGCAGTCTAGGCAAAAACAAGGGTGTGCAATAAAAAAAATAAAAAAAAAAAAAATTGAGAGGCTAAGTGAAAACCCGAAAGGGCGCTTAGGCAAAAGGTGAGATTTTGAGTGATGTTATCTTTTATTCACCGGTGATTGGCGACATAAGGGAGGTTCGGAGTTTCGGGTTAGGATATTTTGATGTTGGAGGTTCGGTTAGTGGTAATAGGATAGAAATCCTCGTTTTGCTTTTGGAGTTATAAGGGGGTGTTGGTGCTAAACACGAGGTGAGTTTTACGCGGGACCACTACCCGGCCAAAAACTTATTTTTATGAGGGAGACTTGTAGTGCGAGACTAGCGTGGGGGAAATTTAGGATATTTTAGTTCCCCGTGGCTTTTATGAGTGGGCCTTAGTCCGGATACGGTTTTTCACTATCTTGGAGTTTGTATCGGGCTAAGGCCATTGATCTTTATTTGATTTTCTGGAGTTATATGGGGACGGAGTTTCTTATACTCCGAGAGTTGGTTGTGTTTGTTGACTTTTGACTTGGAGGCTTAGATGAGATTAGGGGTCATTTTCTCCCATGCTACGCTGATTAGACCGGAGTTTAGAGTGGGGTTAGGATGTTACTCAGGGAAGAGTAACGGTCTAAGCGTGGGGGAATTTGATGTGGCGGATTTTGTATACATTATTTATCTTATTCTCTCATATATTTGGTTCATTTTGATGTACTTTAGACTAGATTTGATGTAATTGGGGCATTATTTATAATTTGGGCCTTTATTGTAATCCGGGGTAGAATAGTTGTTTAATTTAATTATTTTCCGGATGTAATTTTTGGTGAGCTTCAACGTATGTCTCGAAGGTCAAGTAGTCAAAGTCAAGGCAAAGTTAAAGTCAATCGGATCGGAAAATACTACAGGGACCAAACTGCAAATTCTGGAAGTTGAGGGGCTGTTTGGACAATTCTGAAACTTGGAGGACTGAACTGACAATATTAAAACTCCAGGGGCTGAATTGTAAAATGTTGAAAGTCAACCCGTACAAAGTGGGCGGCGGCTGCTGCTGATGTTTGGGTTGGATTTTATTTTATTTTATTATCTTTTTAATTTTGATTTTTGAATTAGGATTCTTTTTATTAGTTTTTATAATTAGTTTAGAATTAGGTTTGGTGAAGGGGAATCGACTTTTCTGGAAAGAGAACAACAGTACGTATTTTTCTTTTTTCATCTTGGGGATTTTGAGCTTTTTCATGGAGAACTAAAACTCCATTACTTTGGATTTGAGATCTTGATCCGGGTTTTTATTTCTATTGAGGTATTTCTTTTTTCTTTATTAATTCTTGTTCATAATCTTGCTTGTACCGTTTTAGATTAATTTCTAGGGTTTGTAAATCTGGCCAATTTACTTGTCCTCTTTATTGATCTTTGCTAGATTACTCGTTCTGTGCCAGAATTAGGGTTTTCATTGTAGCATCTCCACGAATTGTGTATGTGCCATAGCAATTTGGGGAGTAGGCAAGATTAGACGATTATCTAATTTATTTTTAGAAAGCGTTCTTGATTTTAGTCTCTTAAAACTTCATCAATTAATCTTTAGACCTTTTCTGTGCCAGTTTAGGTTTAATTTTAATTAGGGTTTATAGTGAGTGTGCCACTGCTATAAACTATTCTGAAAGAAGAGACAGAGATTGAAATACATCTCGTAATCAAGTGAATAAGATTAAAGGAGATTAGAATTATCAGTGATATTAGAATTAAAATCCGGTGACAGTATCAAATCTGAAGTGCTTTTTAATCATTGTTTTAATCACAATTAGTTTAATTTCCCGTCTAGGAATTAATTATAATCAAATCAAACCCCCAATCTGGTCAAGTGACTGTTCGCAAATAATCATCGTTCTTCGTGGATCGACCCTGACTTACCCTAATTACATTATTAGTGGCCGAGTTAGGTCTAATTTAGTAGTTGTGCGACTAAGCCTACCAGTAATCAATTCAGATGTCCCCTTGAACCAAAATGTTTTGTTTTTTTTTTTTTTTGAAAGAAAAGGATTTGAAAATGTCCATTATGGACCTTCTCCTCTAGTAATTATTTACATTAGGCCATTATTTTTGTTAATAAATTCTTTATATGTTAAATTTATGTGATTTTTGGTGTAATTATTTAATTGTATACTTTTATTGGTAACCTAAACTACTACTAATAAGTCTCCTCATGTGCGCATGTGACACGTATAACCTAATGACACTTTAATATGCAAAAGAAAAAGATGTAAAATATGGACCGATTTTCAATGAAAGAGTAATTATCGAATTGTTTGATTGTTCTTTTGAGGATTCTTTAAGATTTACTTTTGAAATTCTATGCTAATTTCAATAACATACTTTAAACTTTAAAGAATGATTTTTTAATTACAATATTTTGTTAAGAATAATATTTTGATTATAGAATGATCACAAGGACTTAGATAATTTTCCTAGTGTCTAAAATGATTGTTAAATTATATTTCAGGAACATTCTGAATCTCTACTTTTCGCACAATTTAATGGTAAAGTTTATTTATATTTTTGTAAGAGTTCTTTGTAGGAAGAGCTACTCCTTAATAAATAGCTCTTTTAAAAACAATACAATAGTAAAAAGCTCTAAAGAGTTCTTTCAAAAAAAATAAAAACCTCTAAAAAAAAAACTCTCAGTTCTCGCTTAGTTTACGTTTGTTCAATCTTTTGCAGGCCATTCAAAAATTGTTGGGATTATTCGAGTGCTGAATTTGGGCTGATCAGACTTTTTGGTATCATCACTCCCATTGTAAATGTTGTTAGTTACCAAGTGTTTTTAACCGCATGTTCGGGTTTGTAGTGCAATTTGTAATCGGGTTTCTAGTATTGGATTGTACTAGACAAGGTGATTTGTTCAATTTAATTACAATATCTTTTTAAGAATAATATTTTGATTATACAATGCTCACAAGGACTTAGATATTTTTCCTACTGTCCAAAAAATGAATGTTAAATTTTATTTTAGGAACATTTTAAATTTCTACTTTTTACACAATTTTATTTAATGGTAAAGTTTCATCTATATTTTTGTGATCTTCTTTTCAAACATTTCTTTTGTAATATAAAAAATAGTGAAAATTTTATAGTAAAAAGATATTTAAAACAGCTTAAACAATTTATATAAATTTATTGTGAGAAAGAAGTTCATATTTAAAATAGCTCCATGGACTCATGGAGCTACAAGGTCGTTGGCAGAAAAAAAAACCCACATACTATCTAACTTGATTATTGAGTAAACTCCTTTTCCGCCCCTCGTACTATGGCCCCAACATCAATTTGACACTCGTACTATTGAAACAACAAATGTATGATGCGTACTATAGTTTTATTAGTAAAATTAACCAATTTACTATTCATTTGTTAACTTTTTTTAACGAACATTATTTTTTAACGGGCATTAATTTATTTTAACAAAACTAACTTTTGGGGCGATTTTTGAGTTTTTCGCCGGATTTGCGCCGTCGGCCATATCTCCGGCACCGCAGATTATTTTACTGATCCCAACGGTCAATATGAGCGCCTGAGTTATGCGAACATACCCCAGAAATTTTACGACGATCCAACGGTTAATGAAGCGGGAATTTGATTTTTAATATAGCAAATTTTTGGAGATTTTCGCCAGTTTTCGCCGCCGGCCATTTCTCCCTCTCTGGAAATTATTTGGAAGATCCCAACGGTCATCATGTGCGCCTAGGGATGCGACCAAAGCCCAGAAGTTTCACGACGATCAAACGGTTAACGAAGTCGGAATTCGATTTTTACATATGCGATTTGGTTTTGATGGAGATAACAAAAGTTAGTTATAAATTAATGCTCGTTAAAAAAATAACGTGTGTTAAAAAAAGTTAACGACTGAATAGTAAATTGGTTAATTTTGCTAATAAAACTATAGTACGCATCATACATTTGTTGTTTCAATAGTTCGAGTGTCAAATTGATGTTGGGGCCATAGTACGAGGGGCGGAAAAGTAGTTTACTCCTTGATTATTTGTACATACTGATTACTGAGGCCCAACCCAATACATACTTTTTCTTTTCGAAAGACAACCCAATACAAATAGCAATGTCAAGAATCTCACAAATTAAAACCGCAATGCAAGGCCCAAGAATGGGGGAAGATTCAATTGGCTATTTGGTAGGTGATGGGACGGATTTTATACCTTTATTTCTTATGTTTCTATGAGATAAATAATGATTTTGATGTATTTAGATTAGTTTAATGTAATTTTCGGCTAAAATGTATTTTTGGGGTTTATTAATAATTCGGGAGTATATTAATGATTTTATATTTTTACCCGAATGTAATTTATTTATGAGTTAAAGATATCCTACAATATGCAAAAGAAAGTCAAACGGGACGGAAGAAGTAGTGGGTCTTTGGTGACGAAAAGAAATAAAAGCAAAGACCATCCACAGCCAGCAAGAACCATCCACAGCCAGCAAGAAGTTTAGTCAGTACGTGTGAGGAGTATGGCCCGAGTCAGGAGCCCGGAAGCGCGTGACGTGTTTTGTGGATTTGCTCGCAGCCAGTTTTCCATTAAATTTTTTTTTTTTTTAATATATATTTCCTTATCCTTTTAGACTTTCTGTAGGATATTTGAAAAACTAGGTTTTCTTTCTTGTTTTTGATTGGGGACTTCAACATTAATTTTAGTTTTAGGGTTTTATTTTTCTTTCCATGGAGATTTCAAAGCTCCATATGAGGAACTAAATCCAAGCTTTGGGTTTGATTTCTTGAACCCCTTTTTATCGATTTGAGGTATTTTTCTTTCATCTTTTAATTCCTGTTCATAATTTTGCTTGTTCTTAATTCTAGATCCGTTACTAGGGTTTATAAACCTGATCAATTTATTTATCTTTGTGATTGGATCTTTGCTAGCATTCTCTGTTCTGTGCCAGAATTAGGGTTTTCACTGTAGCAATTTCATGATTTATGCATGTGCCATGGTAAATTGTGAGTAGGGTAAAATTAAGCAATTATCTATTTTAATAAATAGAAAGTGTTATTGATCTTAGATTCTTAAATCTTGAATCTATTAATTTTGCGATCTAGACTGTGCCAGTTAGATTAATTTATTAATTAGGGTTTCTAGTGAGTGTGCCACTGCTAGTAACTATTCTGAAAGAAGAAACAGAGATTGAAATAGATCTCGTGATCAGTGAATAGGGTAAAAAGTGAAAAGAGATATCGATGATAATTGATTAAAAAGGTGGGGACGGAAACAAATCTAAAGTATTCTTTAATTATTGTTTTTGCTCATAATTAGTTTAATTTCTGTTTTTAGGATTAAATAATTAAATTTATTCCCCCAATCTGGTTAAGTGACTATTACATAAACAAGTAACCGTTCTTCGTGGATCGACTCTGGACTTGCCCTAGCTATATTTTTAGAACCTAGTCCAGGTTTAATTTGTAGGTGTGCGATTTAGCCTATCAGTAGGGGTGAGCAAAAAAACCGAAAAAATCCGAAAAAACCAAAACCGAAAAAACGGACCGAAAAACCGGTCCAATTAGCTATTGGTTTGGACCGGTCCTGCAAATTAAAAAACCTAAAATAGTGGTTCGGTTTCGGTTGGTGAGTGTCAAACCGATAGTTGAAACCGAACCGATAAGCTCTAAAACGACGTCGTACCTCACATAGTATATATACATATTTCCACCCCCCCTCGTCATTTTCAATCCCAGACATAAAACGAGAACCCTAAATCCCTAATCCTTCCGCTCATCTGACTGCCGATGTCGCATCTTCTCCGATTCCATATCTCGTCGTCGACAACCCTAATTCTCTTCATATTCGTCTGCACCGGCAACCATAGATCTCGCCTAAATCAACCTCGCCGTCGCCGCTGCAAGCAACGTGAGAGACTCAACCGGTGCCGAAGGAGATGACTCAACCACAACTTGCTGACTTCCAGTTCTTCACGGCCGGAGATTGATTCCGTATGTCTTTGATAAATGTAAGTCTACATTTTAAATATCTTTCTCTCTCTCTCTCTCTCTCTCTCACTCTAAAATCTACAACCCTTTCTTTGACTCTCAATATGAATTACAATGTTTTCTTTGTTCTTAGTTTCTATCAGTAGGCATGTCTTAGTTTGATATTTTTTTTTTTTTTTTTTGTGTGTGAGGGAAATGGTTGTTGTGTAATGTGTTGATAATTGAGGCATTTTGCGGTTCTTATTTTGCACATTCACAGTGGCACCGAACCAAACCGAAACCGTGGTGAAACCGAATACACCGAACCATTAAAAACCGAAACTTAACGGTTCCACGAACATAAAACCGATATCTATCGGTTTGGTCTCGGTTTTGGCCTAAAACCGAACCAAACCGACCCGTGCACACCCCTACTATTTGGAATAATATTGTACTCCCTCCGTCCCGAAGGAAGGTATGATTATTTATTTTCTTTTTTGGTGTTTCATACTTTTATTTGTTTACTCAAAATGTTCAATTTTCTCTCTCCTCTCCACTCACAATAACTATCCACTATCTCATTATAACTCTCTTTCCCACTCGCAATACCTATTTTTTTTTCCTAATCTCTACATATTTAATAACAATAAGTTTAAGACCGAGGGAGTCTACAGAATGCTAACCATTCTTATGTAGTTCAAATGCTCTCGAAAAAACATTAATATTCTTGTGATCATTGTATAATCAAATTCTTATTATTGATAATGTATGTTTGAGCCCATGAAAGGAGGATGCATAATGCTAATGTATCGTTGTAATTTTATTTATCGGCGTTGCAAATAGAGCAACATATCGAAGAAGGAAAGAAATCGGTGTTGCAAAAGTGCAACTTGTCAGAAGAAGATGAAGATCCCGGCATACAGCAAGAATGGTCAGAATGATCCAGTTTAAACAAACGTAACAACCAGCAGCAGCACGATGTGCGACCAGATGTGTTATTTGATGTCCTCACACCTGCATTAACAACTGCTGGCACAACAACTGTTTATGTCGTTGAACAAATAACAATTTTTTTTTAACACAATTGTAGTTATTATTTTTTTGCAAGTTGAAATATCTACTTTTCAAGTTGAGCGGGGTATATATACTCAATCTCCATACCAAATAAAGAATAGTATTTACTTACCTAGTCAACTTAGAAGACTTACCTAGTTAGGAGTATTTCTAATTAGGAAATAGATATGTTATTAGAATTAAGAGATCTCTTAGAATCCTTATAGAATCAAGACTTATATGTTTGGATATAAATATTGTTAGAGACAATTATCCCACATCGGGAATTAACTAGCCATGCATTGACTATATAAAAGATTCTGGGCTACTGCTTTCATTGCCAATTTATTTTGGGATGGAACCTCAGACTCTATCAAATATAAGTCTCTAGCATTGTAAACTTTGAGACGGAATAACAAAGAAATTATCTTATATGTTCTCAATATTTTACATGGTATCAGAGATGGCCCAAGTTGATGGTGGATTTTGAATTAGCTCGTATTGGGTTTGAGTTAACCCGTGTTGGGTTTGAATTGGTAAAAATGCCGACGTATTAATGGTCCACGTGTAAAGCTGACGGTGCCGGCCTACACGGGAGGGGGCGTGTTGAAGTCCCGTGTATCCCACATCAACTTGAGAATAAAATTGATCAACTATATAGATTGGCTAACGTCGCCTCTTAACAAGGTATTTTTTTAAAGGGATGAGAATCCAATTCTTACATATCCATATCCAAAAGTAGCTTGTAGATACTTGTCAATCTACATAAAAGATCATTTTTAACCGATGTGAAACTAGAGATATCACATTAAATATAATATTTTAAAAAATAAATTTTTATATAGTCCACAAATGATGATAACTGAGTCAATCCGACTTCAACATACTCCCTCCGTCCCAACACAAGTAGGACTTCTGATGTAGAGGGCGGAAGCATTAAAGAATAAAAAATTCAAATACGGTAGAATTCAATCGATACTCGTAAACGATAGGATAGATAATCGAAACTAGTAGAATTTAATCGATACTAGTAAACGATCTTCAACCTAGCAGAATTTAATCAATACTAAAGTTGGCATCCAAAAGGAATTTAATCAACTTTTAGGAAGAAGAAATAAGCTCTCAAGTTTATTCAATAAAAATCTCAATAAGAGGAGGAAGTCTGATCTCAAAGAGAGAGAAAATGGGTTGCCCCGCCTCGCCCATAAGGGGAGCAAACCATTACTTTCTCAACCAGTGGCGGAGCTACATGGAGCTCAAAGAGGGCAATTGTCCCCAAAAATTTAGTGCAAAAAAATATATTTGAGAATGTAGTGCAATTTGTTGAAATTTTGGCCCCCTTTGAGATAAAAGTAATAATACTCCATTAGAATTTTGTTTTGCCCCCATTAACTAAAATACAATTAATTTTTTATATTGTGCAATCTTTGCCCCCGCTGACAAAATTTCTTGGCTCCGCCACTGATTTTGACCTCATTAATTTTAATTTTTTACTTTAAGTAATTATTTTGAATCCTCTCTATGCTAAATTTGAATATTTCAATGGTAATATATAGATTTTTTTCTCAAATAATTCCATTATTTATAAGTATTTACCAGAGTACCACCTTTTTCAAAGTATGTACCAAAATGACCTACTTTGAGCTAATTCGCCACTGGGTATAGCGAGTTATTGTAATTCGCTTTTGTGAAAAGCGAATTGTGGTTTGACCAGATTAGGCGCGCTTTGCATTAGGGCGTTAATTAATCCTTAAGTAATTCGCTTTCTATAGTAGCGAATTGTTATAATTCGCTACTTGAAGAAGCGAATTACATTAAACCCACACAATAAGATAAGGTTTCAGTATGTGCAGCTCATTATATCTCCATCTTGTCTGAAAATAGAGAGAGAAAGAAGAAGGGACGCAAAGAGGAGATGATTTTGCAAATCCATTTCTTGAAATACTCAGATCAAGCAAAAAGGTACACCACGATCTCTATCTATATGTCATTTTGTGTTTGATGTGATTTATTTTAGGTTTTTGAGTGAATTTGTAGAGAGAAATGATAAATTTAAGATTTTGACTGTTATTATCATTTTCTAGGGTTCTAGGGTATCGATGAGTGGGTTACCGCTTATTTTCATGTGCTACTGGGGAGGGGATGATGAAAATCCATTTAATGGTCCTTTTTTGAAAAAGGACCAAAATTTGGTCTTAGAGCGATACATAGATGGACTTACACTGAGTTGATTGATCAGTTGTATGAACATATTGGGGTAGATCGAACAAGATTTCAGCTGGAAGTTATTTGTAGGTTTCCTCATTCCTTTGACCATGGAATTGCAAATTACTTTCCATTTCATATCCAAAACGATAATGGTGTGGCGTTAATGTTTGATGTTAATGCTCAATTTGGTGGGTTGAGTAACTTGCAGTTGTATATTATCATGAAGGCTATTGAGGTGTTTGATATCCGTGGGGGTGGGACTGGCATTGGTTATAATCAAGAGACGAATGAACGTTATGCAGAGGCAGAGACACTTTATGTGAATTCGCAGAGTTACAACCGAGAGCCTGACGAGGGTCCAAGTACAGAGACATTCTATGATAATTCGCAGAGTTACAACCGAGAGCCTGACGAGGGTCCAAGTAACCAGAGACCGCGTCGTAGACGAGTGCCACGTGAGGATGTTCCGGCTGATGATGATGTTTTAGATGAAGATGATGAAGATGATGAAGACTATGATGCACAAATAGATAGTTTGTTGTTTCCTGATGATGATGATGATGATGAAGAAAACAACACCGGTAGTAAGATTAGCGAGGGTGACGATGGGCCGAATGATGGGATTGAATCAGATTTAGTAGCGTACGAAAGGAGAGAGAATCGAATGCATGAGAGAGCAGACTATCCTATTTATCATGATATTGGAGAAGAAGTTGATGTGATTGCTGTTAATAATCAATGTAGTTTTCCGATATGGGATGGAGAGAAGGGTGGATTGGCTAAAGGGATACGATTTTCTAAGAAGATTGAGGTGCAATATGAGATAAAGAAGTATCACATACATTCCAATCGACGTTTTAAGGTAAGAAAGAGCACACTCCGAACGTGGGCCATTGAGTGTTTGTTGAAAGACTATCCATGCCCTTTTTATGCTCGTGTGAGTCAGAAGAAGATAGGATATTAGGAAGTGACCAAGTATAGAGGCCCTCATTGTTGTTTGTATTCTGGACTTAGTCTTGATCACCCCAACTTGGATGCTAAGTTTATTGGTCGGCATATTCTCCATAAGGTCAAGGCTGATTCTGATTTGAATGTTCAAGTTATTATTGCAGATATAAATGAGAAATACGGTAGGAAAATTTCTTACAAGAAGGCATGGTGTGGGAAACAAAAGGCCATTGGCTCAGTGTTTGGAGACGGGAAGGAATCTTATGCTCGGTTACCTCGTGTCCTAGGTGCTATTCAGAAATACAATCCTGGAACTATTGTTGAGTATTATAACCCTCCTCCACCTGGTGTATATAAAAAGTTTGATCGTGTTTTCTGGGCATTCGGGCCTTGTATTCAAGCTTTCACTCATTGTAGGCCTGTCGTGTCTGTTGATGGAACGTTCTTACATGGACGTTATAAAGGGGTGATACTCATTGCTATGGGTGTTGACGCCAACGACAGCATCGTTCCTCTTGCTTTTGTTATTGTTGAAAAAGAGGACCATGTTCTCTGGAGTTGGTTTTTACGCCTTGTTTGTCAACATATTATCAAGGGTCGTGAGGTATGCTTACTTTCTGATCATCATAATGGCATTCTTGCTACAGTTGCAGAAGATACTTGGTGGCCAAATGTGCATCATCGATATTGCTTGAGGCATATGAGAGCAAATTTTCTGAAGAAGCATCATGGTAGTGATTTGAAGCGTCTGTTCTGGGTTGCTGGTTGTGCTCACCAAGATAGAAAATTGAAAAATACTTTAGAGTTGATCCGTTTAGTTGACCCAGAAGCCATCAAGTGGTTTGAGCATATAGATAAGAAGAAGTGGACACTGGCTCATGATGGTGGTTATAGATATGGTATTATGACTACGAACTTATCTGAGGTCTTTAATGGGGTCATGAAAGGATCACGTGGTATGCCAATAACAGCTATTGTTGAGACTTCTTTCTACCGTTGTGTGGAATACTTTCACAGCAGACTGGGGTTTGCAATGAATGCATTAGGGGGTGTTACTAATAAGCCTAATGCACTATACAAATTTAGCCAAAGGATCCATCGTCGATACAACTAAAACACCAAAAAGGCTGGGTCACACCATGTTCGACCGTTCAACGTAAATAACAGGGAGTGTTTCAAGTGACAACCGGACGTCGTGGTGAAAAAGGTGGAAATACTCAAATTGTGAGATTTGATGAGCGTACATGCACATGTGGAAAATGGGTCGCATATCACTTGCCGTGTTCCCATGCAATTGCATGTTGCACATTCATGAATGTCGATGGTCGTAGTTATGTTGATCAATTTTACACTCTCGGGTCATACTACAAAACATGGTCAGGGACTTTTGAACCATTGCAGCATGAGGACTATTGGAATGTGGATGGTCGGGTGCCAATATTTGAACCAAATGATATGCTTCGACGCGATGCAAAGCAGGGACGACCACAATCAAGACGGCTTCGAAATAGTATGGACTGGCAATCTGGAAAACGAATAATCCATTGTTCAACTTATAAGAAGGAAGGACACACGTGCCGGAGGTGTCCAACTAACAGGGAATAGATTTGAATTGGGTCAAATTCCACGTCATTTCAATGGGATTATGTTGTAAGATATTTATCTTGTGTCTGTCTTCATTTGTAGTGCTAATGAACTTGTATTGTTGTAAGATATTTGAATTGTGTTTGTTCTATCATTTGTAGTGCTAATGACTTTGTATTGTTGTAAGATATTTGAATATTGTAGTGCTAATGACTTTGTATTGTTGTAAGATATTTGAATTGTGTTTGTTCTATCATTTGTAGTGCTAATGAAATATAACATAAATAAAATAATTCAGTGACCACATCCCGGTCACATAGGAAATATAACATAAATCCAAAAAATTCAGTGACCACATCCCGGTCACATAGGAAATATAACATAAATCCAAATATTACATGTCCAACAAATTAACTTAACAATCGTTAGGGAATACCTTAAAAACATTGGAAAGTGTAATGTTAAGTACTTTTTTTTAGCGTGCGAGGGCGAAGACAACAACCTAATATCATCAACAAAACAAAACATTTAGAACAAAATGTTAAGGAAAATATCCTTAGGGAGTGTAATGTTAAGGAAAATATTTCATACCTGCTTAAGAATCAGAACAGCACCAACATCTATGTCACTTCCATACTCACTTCCGTTAAGCACTTTGGGGCCAATGATAGATTCAATTGTATCAGTAGGATCCTTTAAAGTCACCTTAAGAGAGCCAGTATCTTGTGGTGTGCACTCCGTGACAACAACAACAACCTGTAGTAGTAACCAAAAAATAACGACCAATTATTTTTAAATATTAACCTTAAAAATAAATAATGTTGATATCATACCTGATCCACCCTATCATAGTTATGGCATTTCTCCTTGATGGCCTTCAACGGATAATATGTACCCTCTGCAGTGAGATAGTCCATTGCAGATAGCCAAGGTCTGCGCTGGAAATGATCATCCTCCACCGGCTCTTCAAGCTTTCTCCTTATGGCCTCTTGGGTCGACTGAGGGGGTCCCTGAGAGACATGAGCTTTTCCGGAGTGATACCGACGTACGGCGGCCTGTGCGACACTAGCGGGACCAGGCACATTATGAGGTGGTGGAGATTCTAACTCTTGTTCGATTTGAGAGAGATTAGATTGAGGATTGGAGGTTTGACCGGGATGACCGGGAAGAGGTTGTCGTCCACGATACCAGCGGGGGAGCGATGGATCCATCTGTGTCAATCAAACAACCATAATAATTGAAGGTTAAGATCAAGTAGTTTTTGTACACAACAAGCTTAGTTTGAGAGAAAAAACTAAAATTGCAAAGAAAATAGCATCACATAATCAAACAACAAGGCTAAGATCAAGGAATTTGAACCGAAATAAACAATATACACTTTCTTATATAACAAAAGAAGACTTACATGTAGTCAAATGAGTGAAGAAATGTAGGATGGACTAAGAAAATCGCCTGAATCGCCTGAGAAGAGAAGGGGGATCTGTTTTGTGTTTTTGTGTACTGTCTGCAAATTGGGGCTTTTTAATCTGATCTCAGTATAATTCGCTACTCACAATAGCGAATTATGTTTGTACATAATTCGCTTCTTGCGTAAGCGAATTATGCACAAACATAATTCGCTACTAGCGGAAGCGAATTATACCAGGATAGTTTCTCAGCAGTATGCCTGGCTTCTGGCACTCCACCTGGAAACAAACACAAACAATACTACCAGATACACCAACAGAAACAACCATAACAATATACACAGCAACACAAACAACCATAACAATATACACAGCAACACTAACAATGACAGGATGCCTCTTTACTCTTGGATTTCAACCACTAAATGGTTTAATATCAGTGTTCAATAGTCAGAAGGAGTAAACCTATTTCTAGGATTTCTTATCCTAGACCCTTGCCTAGGCAATGGCCTAGACGGAGTAGCAAAAACATTAGAAGGCCCTGCTTGTCCAACTGGCGGAGGAATATGAGGTCGAGCAGTAGACTGAGTTGATGCCGGAGGAGGAGGGAAGACTGGTCATCATCTGAATCCCCATCCTCACCAAATGGTTGAATAGGTGGATAATAAGGTGTCCCTCCCATACCCCCTCCCCACCCATCCCCATCCCCATCCCCATTCCCCCTCCCCACCCCATCCCTCCTCCCTGTGTATGACTGACCCATCCCCCCTCACCACCATGTGCCTCACCCTCCCCTTGTCCGATACTATGACCCCATCCCTCTATATGACTGCCCCATCCCCCTCACCACCATGTTCCTCACCCTCCCTTTGTCCGCTACTATGACCCCATCCCTGGGTATGACTGCCCCATCCTTGTGTATGACTGCCCCATCCCCCATCCCCCATATCATCACCCTCACCATGTCCCTGATCTCCCTGATGTCCTTCCCCCTACCATGTCCCTGATCATCACCCTCATGTCCCTCACCCTCACCCTGTCCCTGATGTCCCTCCCCCTCCCCCTCACCATGTCCATGATGTCCCTCCCCCTCCCCCTGTCCCTGATCATCCACACAACGACGACGACGAGGTTGTCTCTGACCCTCATCTTCATGGGTACGGTCAACCGGTGGTGGAGGAGGTTGACCCAGAAGTCGTCCTTCCTCTCTAATATGCATCAGAGCATGTGTGATGATGTGTCGTGTTTGAAGTCGAGACTGGTCCGGTCCTTGCTCAATAATTGCTTGTTCATTAACGACATATAAACGTTGAAAGCTTTGAATCTGAAAAAAAAAAATCAGAAAAACGTCATTTATTCTGGTACCCACCATACTTTCTAAAAAGGAATTAGAAACTCACCATCCCTTCTGTGAGGCTAGCATGTGACCGGTACCCCACATCCTCTACATGAGCAGGATTGTGAATCAACAAACGTGTGATGCTTTTGTACCTTTTGAAAAAAAAATGTTAAAAATATTAAAAATTTATGGTGCAAAGAAAGGAATAAATGTCAACTATAACATTTATTCCGGGATAGAGAGAGTATACAAAAACAATAGACACTCACCAAAGCATGTACTCATGTGTATATGAATAGTCCATATCCACCTCGTCCTCTGACCTAGGAACCACATTGAACAAACGTGCTTCCCATTGTTGAATATAGGCGGCATGGTCATCCATCAAACTTATTCTGGGTCTACTCCGTCTATCAATCTGATGCAATCTAACATCAGTGTCAACTGGCCCAGGGATGAACTGGCGCATGCCAAACTGGCGCATAACTCGATCAGGCAGGTGCAACTCCACCCTCTCGAAACATATAAGAGGCGACCTCGTCTTCCAAACAGCCTCCCCCTGCAAGCAATACCCTGGAGCAACACGGTCTCCATATGGCTCCCACACAACCTGATCTGCAGTCAAACTATCTAACGCATCCCTATAGCCGCGCCGGTTATGTCTAGTCACATAACCAAACGATAACGCCCCCCGCCAACTGAAATTGAAAATCAAAGAAAATTATACTCTAAAAGCGTAAAAAAATATATCAATTCATTGATAAGTAGTTGTCCTATCATACCTAGCCCCCAACGGGTCATCTACATCTGCCCCATATACACGCCTAACGACCGCGGCTGGGTACACCTCAATCTCTCCCATGCCCAAATCTGTTCAAAATCAACATCAATATATATAAATATATACTATAAAATGATATGGTGCACATGTATACTATATTTACATAGTCATACCTGCACAATCGGCATGAATCCTCCACACTGACTAGTCTGGGGGGAAGTCGCCTTGTAAAGCTCTCAATAAAGGATGGCAAATAGCTATAAGATCCTAGAGATGTCTCACCTTCACCTTCGAATTACTGCGATCTGCCAAGATATATGACCCTAATAATTCCAAGATATAGGCACGTGTGTACCTATCAATATCCGCTATTGTGGCATGTTCTCCCAAATTACCAATATTTGAGAAATGCTCCTTAAGCCACTTGAGATTCAACATCCCCGTCTTCAAGTTCGGGGGACCAGGTCTGACACCTAACAACTCAAAACACAAATCAACCCACTGGGCCGTCTGTCATATATGTCACCGTTCGACCAACGCCTCAAAAAGATCTCCCGCCACCGCACCAGCCTCAAATATTTCTTCATCTCCCCATCCTGTAAACTCCGTAAACCCCGCAACCCGTAATATGTTCACAACCCTTCCATCTATATTTGTTGGGGGCTTTGGACCATGTCGAAATGATATACTACAACCTCTTCACCAGCCCATAAATGAGAAGATCTATGGGAACCCTGTAAAGTCAGAACGGTGCGGTTCAAAGGACCTGTATCTACAAACGGCCCATCTCCATCCATCTGGAACAATAAAAAAAACACAATCATATAAAAGGATTAATAATATACTCCCTACGTACTAAAAAGTTCATTAATAATATACTCCCTAATAATAGAAAGGGGTGCTCCACTTATAGGTGAAAGCAACAATTAAAAGTGGCAATTAGGTTTCCTTTTCTTAGAATGAGAGTCTCATTGCAAAAAGAAAGAAAGCACAAAAACATTGTACTAACACTTATTATCGAACATTGTACGAATCCAAATAGTTAAACTTATAATCAAAGTGCAAAAGCAGGTTTCATAACATCTGTTTCTAGGTTTGAATTTTGGGACGGAGGGAGTCTTTATTAAAATCTCCAGTTTATTTTTGGGGACGGAGGGAGTATTTTTGAAAGCAAAAATACAGACAAAAATCATCAAAATCCCCAAATTCAAACCTAGATAACAAACTTAAACCCAATTTCAAACCTAAATTATAAACCTTAAAATCAAGTCCGCAAATAACACACGTTCAATATAATTCTACAAAAAACAAATCATAAACGCTACTAGAGTCCATAACCAATCGACAATCACCCAAAAAATTGAACCAAAAATCGCAAAATCCTAACCCTAAAATTCAATATTTATTGCTAAAAAAATAAAGAAAAACTTACATTTTGTATTAGGATGGGAGAAATGTAGCTTTGAATCAAGAAAAACCCTCACAATCGGACCAAGAAACCAGTCAATCGCCAGGAATCGCCGCTCTATCGCCTCTTTCTCTGCGTGGTCTGTGAGTCTGTCTGTGAGTGAATGAAGACACGGCAATTGGGGTATTCATTTAAATGTGTAATTCGCTTCCGCAAAGAGCGAATTCATTTAAATGTGTAATTCGCTCCCGCAAAGAGCGAATTAGGAGGCTAATTACCGTATATGGATTAGGCTAATGAGGTCAAAGGTAATTCGCTTTTGTGATTAGCGAGTTATGTAATTCGCTTTTCCTAGAAGCGAATTACCTCAAAGTTGGTCATTTTGGTACATACTTTGAAAAGGGTGGTACTTTGGTAAATACTTACAAATAAAGGAATTATTTGAGAAAAAATTCGTAATATATATCTATAAAAAAAATATTTATATTTTATTTTGAATATTTCTGACTTCGTTACTGTTACTGCTACACAATCCACGTTGACATTCAAAAATACATCAAAAAAATATAAAATAAAATCCTTGTATATATACGGCTGTAACGCTGTTACTGTAGGTGCGTGAGAGGGAGAAAAAGTTTCACATGATTTTGAGTTTATTAAAGTGTGCATGTCGATCGTACTAGAAGATCTATTTGTGATTTGCTATTGCTCACAATTCTTTTCATGCTCCTTACCTAATAAATTATTCTCCTCCTTTTCATTTTGAAATTTTTTTGGGGTAAACTAGTTTCTCGATAAGTTATAAAAAATCATGTTTTTATAGGGTTTAAGGTTTTAAGTTTGGGGTTTAAAGGTTAAAAACAAGAATTTTTATAACTTATGGGGAACTACTTTCCTCCAAAACACGCTATTTCATTTTTATTGCTCATTCATTTCAAAATAATATCACGACCCTCTTTGGATTTACATTAATTACTCTTTCGTCAAGATTAATGTAAACATTTTCTTTTTGATATACTATTTCAAAGTAAGTTTCATATTTTTTTTTTATATTTTCAAAATGATAAAAAAATATGAAATGTGTTAGTAGTTTACAATTTTACTCTTGAAAATGACACTTTTAGGAGGGAAACTCACTATCATGTTTCTTTATATAATTAGAGTAACACCCGTGCGTTAAACGCACGATAAAAAATACTTTGAAAAATTATAAGAATAAAATCAAATTATATTAATAAAATTTGATAGTAATTTTATTCATAAAATGATAGCTTATTATTGTAATATTTGTGTTGCGACATCGTCACTAATGAGTCTTATCACACACTATATAAAGGTATAGCATAGGCATACTTGTAAACGTATTTTGCACCTATAAATATTACTATTTCTTTATATGAAAGATCATTCTCAAATCTCATGTCTTTTACCAAATAAAACCGCCTTATAACGTGTTTTCCAAGTTTCTATTTATTGAAAGAGGTGTTTGAGCGGAAAACTGTTTTAGAAAGGGGGGCTCCATTTACTTCAGCCTTTATTTATATATAGATATAGATATGGATATAGATATAGATTAGCAATTTCTCACCCTATACCGTTAAAACTTTAATTTTTAACAAAATTTAAAAAGTAAAATTTGTCTTATAAAAATCAATCTACATGCAAAGTTGATTATTTCTAACAAATTATAGATTGTGACTATTGTTCGTCTCGGTCCGACGTTCGATTTGACATGCGGTGCGTTCTGTGGTTTATCCGGAGTCAAAAGTTCCGATCGTTTCCGCGCACGTGCTCAAATGACTCTAAAGACTTCAACGCCTTATGTCAGTATCAATTATTAATTTTTTACTATATACTAATCAAAATTCAAATTTTCACTAAATAAATAAAAAGAATCAGATAAAAAACAATTTACATGCATGCAAAGTTAACTACTTATACCAAATTAAAGAATAAGATAATGACATATTTACTCTTTGTGTCATGAGAGATTTTCAATATTACCCTTGAAAATAACACTTTTAAGAGGGAAACTTACTATCTTATTTTTATATATAATACTCCCTCCGTCCTATTTATTTTGGTAAAGTTTGACATTTTTGGGCAACACAAGTAAACTTTGATCAAACATTAATCTCAATCTAGCCATCTTAGTGAAACTTTAAAAATTATTATTGATAAATCATTAAAAGATTTATCAATGACAATTTTTAGAACTTCACTAGGATGACTAGATTGAAATTACTCTTTAGTCAAATTAATCTTAATTTTTGTGCTCATTTTTTTTTTTTAAAGTTTAAAATGGGACGGGGGAGTAAACCGTTCTAAAATTGGCGGTGCATGCCTTTGTAAAATAATGCAATAACAAAAGGTGGAGAAAGAGACACGACTATATCCCTCCAAAACCTGAATATTTATGTCCCAACTTGCATCTTCAACTTGCTTCAAAGATTACACAAAACCCCACAAATAATATCAATTTGAATACAAAAGTAGCAACTTGCTGTTTTTTTTTTCTTTTCTTTTTTAAATACTTATAGATTATTCTAAACCCTACAAATAAATCAATTTGAATTGAAAAGTAGCAAGTTGTTGTTTTTATTAATTTGTTTTTCATTTTTAATACTTTATACTACTAGTTGATTGAATAGTTATAGTAGTTGTTGCAATGAGAAACAACTTCCTCCTCAACTTGCTAAATGTATGGCTGTTTTTATTCCCACCCTATTGCATTACATAACCAACATCATCACACTATTTCACTTGTTCCGTCTCATAATACTCCCTCCGCCCCAGTGTAAGGTTCCTACTTTCCTTTTTGGTATGTCTCAGTTTTAAAGTTCATATTTTACAAAAAAACCCATCACTTACCCATCTACTTTTCACCCACTTGCTTTATGAATGGACAATTATATCCTCCACCTATTACTATTCTTGACTCAAGTTTGCTTTGATTTCTTAATAAGCGTGCAAAGTGAAACTAAGAACCTTAAACCGGAGCGGAGGGAGTAATTATTACTCTTACTTATCAGGAAAATAACAAAATGACTAATAAATATTATCAAATTTATACTATTGAAATAATAAAACAGTAATTGATAATTTGCTAGGTTACTCATTAATTATAAATTTTAAAATTTTACTAAAATAATAAGACTAATTATATTAATATTTAATCGAAATTTATTTATGTTGATCATCAAAAATTAAATATGATGAAATAGAGGATTAATAATATTGTAGTAAGATATACTCCTCCTCTACTCGAATTAAGACAGATTTCTATTTTTGATGCTCCATTTGAATTAATACAACCTAAAAATTGAAGTGTTTTATTTAATGAAACTGATATTCACACTCACAACAATTTTCAACTGATTATTCTCTACTCTACTTTATCTATCCTCATTTACTTTTCATACTCATAACACTTATTCTATAAACATTTTTTCCTTAATCCCTGTAAATCATAATTCGGGTGGGACGGAGGGAGTATAATAGGAGGAACAAAAGTCAAAAGTCGGCCATTTCACGTGAAATTTTATTAAATTACTTCAACCAAACCTCAGTTCTCATTATTCTTTACAACAACTTGTTATGTTAAATACAATGAACATTTTGAATCAAACCATTTTTTTTTATATATATGTTTTCCCAGCTAGAAATCATCCCGCTTATCTGTTCAACTTATTGCCCGCTTTAAATTAATATCAAAAGTGCAATAAAAAAAAAAAAAAGTACTCCCTCCGTCCCATTTTAAGAGTAAAAAATGGTGTGGTTTCAAGAAATAAGGAAAATGTGATGTGTTGTGAGTGTTGATAGTTGGGTATGAGAGAAAAAGTGAGGTAAAGAAGAGTTAATGAATAATTGTTGTGAGTATGATATTTAGGACCCACTTTCTATTTTAGAATTTTGATTCTTAAAATGGGACACACGTTTGAGAAATTTTTAACTCTTAAAATAATGGGAAGAGTACATTCCAAAGAAAATTATCTTCACAACCTTCATTGTAAAAAAGCTTACATTATCATTTTCCTTTTAATGATAAAAAGAAAAATCATTCGAAAATAGCTGACACAACGACGTCGTCATGTTTCCCAAAGAAGGTAGTATAATCGATTGTTCTGATCACACCGGCGATTGTTTGATCAGTTTCGCCGGTGTAAGTTCTCGGCGATCTGAGCAAGCGATTGAAGGTTACACCGAACAATGGTGTCGATGAACACGCATGTATCTTCCTTGGTGTTACCCGGCGGCACATCGACGACGTACGATTCCACGACGACCGTCCCACTACCCACCGGCGATGGGTGAAGCGTCGTCACCGACCTGTAATTAGCCAACCGGTGGTCACCTCCGACAACGCTGAAGCTGATGACGTGTCGTTCGTCGTCGAGGATTTCGAGTCTTTCCCTGCTGTTAGCAGCAGGGAGGCCGGAGATGACGTGGATTTCTCGGAGTGTACCCACGCCGCCGTTACCGACGACGACTTGACAGCTCTTTACGAAATGCTTGTACGCTTGTGGGTTGTCGAAGCGGCGGACGACGGACCATACGGTGGAGACGGGAGCATTAATTTGTTGGATGACAGCGGAACAGCACTGCGATGGGCCGACGGGGTGAGTGTGGTAACGGGCGACGGATTCCGGGATGGGGATCTCGGCTGAGGGTAGCGGTGGCATGCGACGGAGCTGGTGAGATTGGTTTGAGCAAGTGGACGATGTAGTGGTGGAATTGGGGTTTGATTGTTAATTCTGTCAAAAAGGAGGGCTGATTTTGGAGGGTTGGAAAGCATATTTGGTTTTGTTTTTCCTTGAAGTTGGATTGAAATATTTCGAATTTTTTTTTTTTGGAGATGATATAATTTGAAGTTTTGAATTGTGGTGTTGTGTGTGTATGTGTGTGTGTGTTTATATATAAATCTCTCCAATGGAGGTAGAGATTGAGAGAGAGGGAGGGGGGGGGGGGACTGGAGGTGGTTGGAGTGATCTTGAGAGGGGAAAGGGAGGGAAGGTGGTTTAATGGAAGTTTTTTCATGTGAAAGTAATTAAGAAAGGTTGCAAGTTGGTCAAGTGGAAATACCATAAGAGCCCTTTGGATTTTAAATTGCATGAGTATGTTTTTTCCTTTTTTAGGTCGTGTCAAAACAATTGAGACTGCCCAAAATATTTTTTTAAAAATATATTTATATTTAGTCAACCTCATCATTTAACTCTATTCATATTTTTTTTAATTTTCCACCACTCAATTTAGTCAATCAACATTACTATTTACACCACTTATTCTCAATCTCTTTATTTTCTACCACGCATACACTATTTTTCTATTAATTATTGTGCCAACTCCTCTACTTTAAACTTGCTTTTCCTTATTTTTAAATGATTGTCTTTTCACTATTTTTAAATAGGGTCAATATTTTATGTGGTTGGATTATACTCCCTCCGTCCCATTTTAAGAGACCAAAAATGGGTGGGTTTAAGAATCAAGGAAATTGTGATGTGTTGTGAGTGTTGATAGTTTGGTATGAGAGAGAAAGTGTGGTAGAGAAGAGTTAGTGGATAATTGTTGTGAGTATGACATTATGTAGGACCCACTTTCCATTTTTGGATTTTGACTCTTAAAATGAGACGCTCTTTTAGAAAGAAAAAAATTCTCCTAAAATGAGATGGAAAAAGTATAAAAATTTGACTATTGCAGTACATAAGTATATATTAAAAGTCAAGCTAGAGTCTTTAGGTGGTGCCATGTGGACAAGTTTTGGGTAACTCTTGCTTTTGTTGGTGCCACATCATCAATAGCATTTTAATTAGGTGACTTTTCATTTTTCTCTTATTAGCTAATAGTATTAATTAATTGTAATAGTTACTATATTAGTTAACTATTACTATTAATAATATTAGTTTATTATAATAGTTAACTATATAAGATAAGATAACTATTACTATTAATATTATAAGTTAAGTATAATAATTACTATAAAGGGTAACTATTACTATTAATAGTATTAATTAACTATAATAGTTAACTATATAAAATAATTTACTCCGTAAATATACAGTTTTCATACGCTTATATATATTCATCCTTAACAATAAATATTATTGTACTCCGTAATTAGTTGTTCAGTATTTCATCAATACAATAATCCAAGATCTCTTTGCCGCCATGAATATAGATGCTCTCGAGATAATTTACTCACGTATGTTTATTGCTCTTCAAGTGAAAAATAAATTATAGTTACTCAATGTTAAGAGGAAGTCTCTGGTGCGGCGGCCGCATGGGGTGCGGCGCCGACCAAGACCTTTTTTTTTTTTTTTTTTTTTTTTTGCCCCCACAACCTTTTTTCCTCCCACCAAAAGTAACACTTCTTATAACGAAATGTAACACTTTTGTTTTCAAATGTAACACTTTTTTTTTCAAAAATGTACCACAATTTTGATGCAATAGATTAAAGATAACATAAAAATTAACGACTAAATTGATGTAACACTTTTTATAAAGCAATGTAACATTTTTTTTTCAAATGTAACACTTTTTTTTCAAATGTACCACCCATACTTTTTTTCCTCCCAACAAAAGTAACACTTATTATAACAAAATGTAACACTTTTTTATTCAAAATGTAACACTTTTTTTTTTTTCAAAAGTAACACTTCTTATAACGAAATGTAACACTTTTGTTTATCAAATGTAACACTTTTTCCCCCAACATTAACATAGGATTGACAACTAAACTAATGTTACATTTTATAAAAAATGAATGTAACATTTTTTTTTTCTCAATTGTAACACTTTACATTCTTAAATGTAACATTATATATGAAATGTAACATTTTTTTATTGAGAAAGTAACAATTGAAATGCAAACCCAATTTTTTTTATAAAAACTGCTGTTACATTTAACAGTAGAAAAGTGTTACTTTTTGAAGATGAAAGTGTTACTTTTATCAGAACAGAGTGTTACATCTTAGCTGAAGGAGCAGCTCAAACTTTTTATGGGTAAAAAATTATATTTTTTTTAAAAAAAAATCAAACCATATCATGACCTATGTAGTTTTATTCGTCTCGTCGAGACGAACACAACGGTATTTAAAAAAAAAAATCTGAGTTATAAAAGTCAAGATATAGCATTTTAAAGTTTTTGGGTTTTTTTTTTAAGGGGACACGTGTCAAAATTTGGGGAAAGAAGGTTTTGATCTGGACAATCGGATGTAGCGGGTTTGGCTGGAGCGAGGAGCAGCGGATCCCCACCCAGCGTCGCACGGCGTGCGGCAAAAGAAGCCGCCGCATATAAGAATTGTTCCAATGTTAATACAATGAGTTCGGGATTTTCTTTTTTCATATTTAGAAAGAGAATTGATATGTAAGTGGCATAAAAAGATGCAAAAACTAACAAATGAAACGCTTAATAAAAAACTTGAAATTGAACTAAGCTTTATCTTGAAAATGATAATTTCTATTGGAAATAAATCAACGGTTTTCTAATGTGTGCTATATTAGGGCATAACATACTACCTCTGTCCCTAAATGAGTGTCCAAATTTCATTTTAAGGGACACTGAAAATCTCAACTTTTTAAACAATTTGGTAACAACGATTCATATATAATCTTGTTATCTCCTTTCCAAACCTTTAGTTTTGCCCGTATTAAAAAACCGGTGAAATTTTTTTTCGAAAAAAACGTTTAGGGAGAAAGTTATGTTAAAAAAAAAACACTCATTTAGGGACAAAGATTTTTTGAAAATGGACACTCATTTAGGGACATAGTGAGTAATATTTAATACGGTAGTGAATTTATATATTTACAACAATTTTTAATAATATGTTTATATTTTCTACATAAAATTGTTATATAATCATATAAATTCATTACCATAGTTAAATCTTGCTATCATATATCTTTAGTGAACTTTAAAAAGACCGATAAATATAAAGGATAAAATGACGCATACCAAAGAAGATAGATTTAATTTTATTTTTTTACAAACAAAAAAATTGAAAAAGCATGTTCTTATAATTCTGCATTATTGTTTTAATCTCGAACCCAAAGCTTCTTGCGATATGATAAGAAAATCCGTAACAAATACTCCTTTGTGAACTGTTACGTCACTAAATTTTATTTGTTTGTTCAATTTTAAATCAACTTGACCAGTTGCATAACTCAAATGGCAATTTTAAAACTGATATATGAGACCAAATTTTAGGTAAAATTAATCAAAAAGACCAGTTGCAGTGTCTTCTTCAAACTCAAAGAGTCAAGAACCTAACCCTATGTATACGTTCTAGTTGTTCAAACGCCCCTCAACGACATCAGTCTCACGTGTACATCAATCTCACAAAAATTTGTCATCTTATATTCAGTTGTATTTTCGGTTCAAAATAAATGTTTAATTAATACTATTATTAACTTTTGACCTCGTGAAAAATCATCTAATCACTTAAAGTATAAGAAAGTTCACTTAAATAAATATGAGAGATTCTGACATTGACAAACGGATCTAATACTCGACTCTTAAGTGAAAATAGGGATGAGAGTTGGGAGAGTATATTACCGAAAGGTCTTGATCATGAAAAGTTGAAATGATATACATATACTCACTCCGTTCCAGATAAGAGTTTCTTTCTTAAAATCTTAAAATGACAAAGAATCTTCACGATTCAGCTCACTCATTCTCTCATACTTTACTTTTACACTTACAACATTTACATCACTTCCACCATTTTTTGTTGAGAAAAACTTGTGTGAGACGGTCTCACACATAAGACGGATCTCGTTGAGAGAGTAAATGGTTTGCCCCCTATGGGCGGGGCGGGGCAAGCCCATTTCCTCTCCCATCGAGACCCGTCTCACGTGTGAGACGGTCTCACACAAGACTTCCTCTTTTTTAATATCTATTGCAAATGGGAGGTAGAAGTCTTACTCCGGGACGGAAGGTAATTGATAAGGGCTGCAATCCTTTAGGCCATTTATGCAACCACTATAAAAAAATTCCAAAATTATCTACCTTTTCTCTAAAGTGAAAAAAAGATGTATTATTACTAGTTTCAAAAAATATACTCCTTTCGTAGGATACCGACTAATTTTATTATTAATAGCCAACTTTGAATTGACCATAAAAAACACTCCTATATATATATATATTATTCAAAATGTTATTATAGTTAATTAATTAATTAGACCCTAACTAATTCCCGCTTCTGAACAGTTCTGATCAGTGTTCTAAAAGTCGCTTGCCTAGGCGCTAGGCGTTCATGAAACGCCTAGGTCCCGCCTAGGATATTATAGTTATGTCTGAATTCTCGGCCCTGCCTATATCCCGTCCAGGCGCTAGGCTCAGCTGCGGCGCCTAGCGCTTTTTAAAACCTTGGTTCTGACCTGAAAATGTATGTCGATGGCTTATTTCAATGAAAGTGTTATCAAAGGTGTTGACAGTGCAACGATAACATTTCCGGCAACACTTTACACACCCGAATTATATATCTTGATGGTGCCTCAAAAGGCAAGACCTTCTAATAATAATAATAATTCGTACATGGCCGAAAAGATTCCAATCGCTATTACAAGAATTGCTCTAAGAACCGAAGAAGATCAAACACGAAACTCTATCATATCTAAACTAACTTGAAAATCTGAGATTACAAGAAAGGAAACGTTTAGGAAGGATGGAGTATTATCGAATCAAGAAGTGAATGATCTTTGGTGCAAGGGTGTACTCGACAATGCTCGAGTTTGTGTTGTGTGTTCGATACTTTCATTGACCAACCCCCTTGCTATTTATAGATGTTGAAACACTTGGAGAACACTTCATTTGTGGCTGGATGAGTTGATAAAAACGTGGTGGAGTGGAGAGAGAGGATAAGTTGCCGAGCCTTGTGGAATAATTTGTCCACATGTCCACATTTGTAGGAACAAATTCTTGGTGCCCAAGTCCACGCATTGCCTCCTTGTACCAAAGCCTTGTACTCCCTTGTAAATATCTCAGCCTTTGAATGGGTCTAATTCCCACGTTTTTCACTTGCCCTTTATCTCCATGTTATGCGTAAAATCCATCTTTATGCATAACTTATCTTCTTTTAACTTCCTTGCATAATTCTAGCATTCCTACCATAGTATACCTGATTAATGGATCAACAATAAACAAAATTCTTGCAAACATATTGGATGTTAGTACAAAAATAATCCATGAAGATAATGTTCAAATATTAACTCAGACACTCGTCTAGTAATACTGAGACAGTGTTGGCAGCACTTGTGGTAACACCACCCGTCTGCACTAACATGACCTCCTTGAATTCAACTTCTTTTCAAAACCGGTGCAAATAGTCACTAGTAATACATTCAAAGAGGTAGTCCCCTTCATTTTTTTAAGGGTACTGATTAAACATGCCATGGGTCATCGAACCGGCGGTTCGCCGGTTCGTAAAAATCATAAACCGTTATAAACCGTATATAGACGGTTCACGGTTCCGGTTCATGAACCGCCGGTTCATCCGGCGGTTCACGGTTCATCCGGTTCGTTCAATTTTTTTTTACTTGGACTGGGCCGCTGGAGGATCTGGCTGGGCTTGGAAATTGGAATGGAAGGTTGGGCTTGGGCATTTGGGCGGCCCAAATTGGGCCTGCCTTCAGTTCATGGCTTCAGCCTTCATGCATGACAGCCTTCACCCTTCAGCCTTGTTTAGTTTAGTTGTTTCTTTTCTTTCTTTTTTTCATTTTTTTATTGGACAGAATTTTTAAAATAATACATGTTATATATGCAAGTTTAAAAAAATGAACTTTTTTTTATTGTATTTTGCATAAAAAATGAACTTTAAAAATGTAAATATCCGGATAACCCGCCGGTTCATGAACCGCCGGTTTTCAGAGGTAACCCATAGTTAACCGTGAACCGGCGGTTCACGGTTCACATTTTTACTTCTGGTTCACGGTTCGCCGGTTTACCGGTTTTTAGCCGGTTCGTTACCCGCCGGTTCGCCGGGTTATCTGACCCGGATGGGCATGTCTAGTCCTGATAACTCGTAAAATCAACTTTTACAACTTATGTTTTTTTAATTTGGGCGAGTTTTAGAACTATTCAAACCGGGCTGCATCCACCTTTTGTTATCAAAATGTGTCACTGTCACTACAATAAAAATGACTTTTAGTGACACTTTAAAAAAAAGTGACAGAAATGTGAAAAAAGTGCCGGAAAAAATGGTGTCGGCAATACTTCCCGGCACTTTTTAAAGTATTGTATTTTAAATAAAAATATTATTGAATATACCCAGATTCGAACTACGACCTCTTGCATACGAAGCACACCTTCTACCGCTAGGCTAAATCATTTTTTGTTATAAATTTTTACATACAATTATTTGTTACAAAACAAAAACTTATATTAGGGCATTTCTATTATTGTAGTCCATAAAAATATAATATAAGTAACAAATTAAAGCAAAGTTACATGAAAAATATGATTAAATTTAAAAATTAAATAAAAATTTCAAAACAAACATCTTGTTTTTTGCGGCACTTTATAAAAAAGTGCCGAAAATTAACGGCGCTTATAAAAAGTGACGCTAATTCACGGCGCTTTTTCAAAAGTGCCACTAATTCCCGACACTTTTTATAAAGTGCCGAAAATTTAGCGGCACTTGTTAGAAAGTGTCGGAATTTAGCGGCACTGATGAAAAAGTGCCGGAAATTTAACGGCACTTTTGAAAAAGTGCCGGAAAAAGTGCCGAGAATTAGCGGCACTTTTTCCAAAAGTGCCGAAAATTAGCGGCACATATGAAAGTGCCGGTAAATAAATGCGGGGAAAGCCATTTTTGTTGTAGTGTATAGAGAACGGCCTAAGTAAATTGACCTAAACTATCAGATCTTCATTAAAAATGCCGGAAATTAGCGGCACATATGAAAGTGCCGGTAAATAAGTACCGAAAAAACCATTTTTGTTGTAGTGTATAGAGAACGGCCTAAGTAAATTGACCTAAACTATCATATATTCATTATTCCTTACCCTTACAATCACGTTATAACAAAATTTTGTTTTAAACCAACCTCTCAAACCGAGGACCACAAGAAAAAAAAAAAAAAAAAAAAAGGGTATCGATAGCTTTAATGACATAATAATGTAGGGAGTGAGAAGAGTATTCACATTGTGCGGTTTAACTTCAAGAGTCATTTACTTAAGGGTTGCATTTTATTCTTCTAAAACTATAGTAATAGCTAAATTTTGTTAAGAGAAAAAAAATAAAAGAATATGTTTTCATATATACTCCCTCCCTCTGTCCCCCCACAAAGATAGTCTAATGAAATTTTTATATTTGTAATTGATAAATCACTAAGTGATTTATCAATAATAATTTGTACAATTTCATAATATTCATTAAATTGACACTAATATTTGGTCAAAACTTATTTTTGTTGACCATAAAAAATCAAAGTAACACTATCTTTCTGAGACAAAAGGATTATTTATTTATTTATTTATTAGATAAAATCTAGTCTAAGTTGATGGGTTACATTAGATGATAGTTACAAGACTGGACCAGCTCATAGGCCCATACTAAAGCCTTTCTTGTGGCTGTCAAGGACCTATTCATTCATTGGTCCAACCAAGACCCATTTTGATAGCTACTGTACTGTGCTCACTTGTTGTCTTTAGCCTTTCAAGCAATATCCAGCATCCCCACCCCCTGGCCCCTACCATTTGCCTCACGTGCACACAATTAAACACACATTCTCTAAAAATGTTAATCTCACCGTCACAGTCCCAGAGTATATGTCCACTCTTTCATTTACACAAAAATTAAGAAATTAGGAAAGTGATGTAAGTGTTGTGAGTATAAAAGTAAAGTCGGAGATAGAATTAGTGGGAGAGAAAACTAAGTTGATTGATGTTGTGTGTATAAAAGTAAAGTAGAAAAGATAAAGAGAATGTGTAGAAGGAATAGTAAAGATTCTTTGTCATTTTTAGAAGTGAACATATACTCTGGGACGGATTAAAAAAAGTACAGACATATACTCTGGGACGGATGGAGTACATTATAAAAAAATAATAAATGATATTTCTTCTGTCTCAGAATAAATGTCATAATTAATAAATTAATTTTTTTTTAATTGTCTCAATTTATTTATATGAGCAGAGTGACACCTCATATGATATAACAATGCTTGTAATTATTAGAATAAGTAATATAGAAACATAACCAAACTTCATACCTTATTTTTAGTATTTTTAGTACGATATCATTTATTTTGAGATAAACAGAAATGAAAAGTAAAAATTTTACTCCAAAACAAGAGAGTAATATTGGTCAAATTTTGTTGAATATTTTCATTAAAAATGTATACATGTTAAATGAAACATTTATTATGGACAATTTTTTTTTTTCATAAAATTATTACTCCATTTGTCTAACAATGAGTAGCACTTTTATCTTCAGTTCATTTCAAAATATTTGATCATTCTAATAATAAAATTTTATTTTTCTTTTTTATTAGCTTCAAAATATTTTTCCGCTTCCAAATAGATGATATTTTGAAAGCTAAAATTTAGTTCAAAAGATTGCCATTTTTTCGTTTAACGCGTTGAAACTTGTGACATTGCATTACATTGGTTGCACTTTTTGAGTGAAGTAGTTAATGTATGAGAAATAAATAAATAATTAATAAGGATAACTTTGACACTTACTTTATATACTTGTAGTAATAATTTAATTTATGAGAAAACCTTTAAAACGACATTTATTTGAACTAGATGCAGTAAGTGTCATGCTCTTAAGAAAGAAAGGATTTTTTTATTTTATTTTTTAGGGATAGATTGATCTAACGGTTGCTTAAGATGGCAAATGATGCATGGTTCAATTAATCACATTGAGGTGTCAATAGAGCCGTCAATTTGAGACAACTGGGCGGGACAAAACTATGATGTCCCGCCAACTATACGGGACGGGACGAATTTATCGCGGGACGGGAATTCCCCGTCCCATTCCAAATCATCTCGGGACAAATACGGGATAAGTTGACACAATCACCCGATCACAAAATAACGATTTTGAAATAAATCCAACAATACTAATACTAATACTTAGTTCTTACATAAGTATTATAACAATACTAGATAATGCATCATCACAGTTTGAAATAAATCCAACAAATACTAATACTAGTCATTACTCATTACTCATTAAACAGCAACCTGTCCAGCATTCCTCAATCTCAGGCGACTGCTGCTGTTCTTATTGTTGATGTGTATTGTAAATGCTATTGTTGTAAGAATCCAAACCCAGTGATGAAAGCATATCCTCCTCAGTAAGGTCGATAAGCCCACTAGCAATAACCTGTCCAGCATTCCTCGTATCAATTAACCCCTCAATCTCAGACGAAGGCTGTTGTAGTTGTTGTTCATGAGTATTGTACATGCTATTGTTGTGAGAACCAAAAGCAAGTGATTGTAACATATGATCAGCCTCGGTGAGGTCGAACCCAAAGGAAAAAATGTGAGCAGCCGCCTGGGATTTAAAAAATGCGGGACGTCTCATTCCATCCCGTTTTGTCCCGCGTCCCATACGGGACGTCCCGAATAGTCCCGCATTTTTTCGGGACAAGAATATACTGTCCCGTCCCGTCCCATATATATAGCGGGACGGGACGGTCCCGAATTGACGGCTCTAGGTGTCAACATACATCCCAAATTTGATTATTTCAAAATACGAGGGTTTAACTGAATATTAACTGAATCTCAAGGGGCCTGACTGTAAATATAAAACCTTTTATCAAAATACTCGACAGGAAGAAATACTGTTGGAAATTCGCGAAAGTTTATACCGAATTCCCATTTCTCTCTCTCTCTCTCTACCAATTTAGGGCTCGGTTTGAGAGGGGGGATCAAATCGCTCCGGCGACGAGAGTAACGAAATCAATTGATTAATTGATCGGAAAAGAAGATCAGAAAATGGATCAGATTTTGAATAAGGCTGGATCATACTGGTTCGCCAATAAAGCCAACAAAGAGCTCAGTTCCGTTAGCAATGAGATCAATGTACCTCTTCTATTCCCTTTCTGCGTGTGTTATGTATTTATCTGCATTTGATTTATCAATTTTTTGATCGAATTTTTTGATTCTTCGGTTTGAAGATTGTCAATTTTTCGTTAAATAGCTAGCTCCTTAATTGCCATGATAAATGATTCTTGAATATTTGTATTCTGATTTTGTACATTTTAATTTGGATAAATTTTTAAGGGATCGAATTATGGATTGAGTAGCTAAGAATCTAAGATAATCAATTTCCTATGCTTTAAGATGGGAATTAATTGGGTGTTGTTATACACACCCGTAAAATTAATGAATACACCCGTACTGTACTGTGCATCACAGTGTTGTACCATTCAAAATTTCAAGCATACTTACGGGTGTATTCATTAATTTTACGGGTGTGTATAACAACACCCGAATTATTATACTTAATTAATTGCGGTTATCGTTATGAATTATGTTGGCATTTCAATACTTTATAAATACCCTGGTTGTGTCATCTTCTTATATTAAGAGATAAATGATCATAAAACTATTTTTGGAGAATTTTTCGAACATGCTTTTCTGCACTGATTTTCTTAGAGCACGTTTCAAGGATGTAAGGCCGCAACTTTACTTCTTTAGAGAGTAGAAATGTTGCAGATAGTTCTTATACAGCATTTTAGATTGCTTGTTCTCTGAATGACTGAAAATGCAGATTAGGGATCGATAGAATTGGGATTTTTAAAAATTACAGAAATACCATAGAAAAAGAAAGGAAGCAGATTCTGGAAATGCTAACCTATGATTATAGCTTTTATTGATTTTCTGTTTGTGCATGTATCATTTATATCATTATGTAATCGAATGTTTTCCTGAGACAGTTTCCGTGAAAATTATTTAAATTATCGAGCACCCGAGGGAAAAATATGTGGTGGTGTTAAAAATTCTTGGTTGACAACTTGAATTTTAGGATTAAAAATTACAGATGTGCAATAGGTTTGAGTAGTTAAATCATCAATCGTAACAAAGTTCTTACCGGGGTAACTTAATATGTATGCACAAATATTGCATTGGCATTCTCGTCAGTGTTTTGTTAGTATAATAGACATGCCTTAAGCTTGAATTCTTACTGAGCTATTTCTTCTCATTATCTATTTGTTTTAGATTTATCATTAATATTTTGTTGTTCTTTATCCTTAATTCCACATTATCTCCATTAGTGCTAACCATGTTAGTTCTTTCATTTATTAGAATGTGTCTAGCAGTATTGAAGGAGGAGCCAAATGGATAGTCAACAAAATCAAAGGTTTGTTATAGCTTTGAACTTTTCTTGTTTGACTAGGTCTTTCTCTTGACCTTGTGCCTTCTTAATTATTCTTAGTAAGTTGGTTGCCACTTCTTGTTTTGATTATAAAGTCGATATTGATAGTCTGTTAAAGATTGCAAGCGTAATCATCAATAGCTTCTTATTCTTTGGGAATATGTGGTGGTTGAAAATTGTTCGGCTCTTCACCTGATTAAAATTCCTGATATACCGATCAACACTTTCTAAAAGGAGTTTGATACTGGAGATGCCCTTTGCCTAAAATGTACTCCCTCCGTCCCATAATAGATGTCACAGTTTGATTTTTAATCCGTCTCATATAAATGTCGTGTTTCTAAATAAGGAAAGGTACTTGGTTCACTTTTATCATTGTACAAGCTATGTACTAACTAGTAAAGCACCTTCCTTTAAAAGTTGACAAGTCAAATTCAACATTTATTTTCAGAGGCACTAAAACAAATTCCAATTCCTCCACAACAAACTGTCGGCCTAACCAGCTAATTCAATGTTGAGACCTTAAACTTATTGAAATTGATTTCTTGATTCTACTTTCTCGCAATTTTTTCCTGCCCCATTACTTCAGGATAAAAAATCAATTGTAGGAAATCATTTTCTCCAAGTTATTTCCCCAATACAAAAGAGCCTTGTTTTATTATTTCAGAAGAGGGTAGGAAATCATTGACAAGGCAAATATGTTGAATCCACAGGGAAAATGCAAAAGCCACTTCCTGAACTGCTTAAAGAATACGACTTGCCAGTAGGAATCTTTCCACGTGATGCCACTAACTACGAGTTTAACGAAGAGACGAAAAAGATAACTGTGTTCATTCCATCCATCTGTGAGGTGGGATATAAGGACTCGTCCGTTTTACGTTTTAACACCACTGTAACTGGATATCTGGAAAAGGGAAAGTTTGTGGATATAGAAGGAATGAAAACGAAAGTGATGATATGGGTTAAAGTGAGTTGCATTTCATCTGAAGGATCAAAGCTGAATGTCACAGCCGGGATGAAGAAAAGCAGGAGTAGAGATGCTTATGACGTTCTTAGAGATGGGGTTGCTGTAGAAAAGTTCTAAGGATGACCACACGTTGGAAATTACTGTGATTATATGAAAAAAAATCATCCTAATTGAGGTCAAACCTGTTGACTGATTTCTCAAATTCTGTTGATGTAACTATGAACCTGTATGATCAAATCTCAGGTTCTTACTGTGTGTTTTGAATGAGCTGAATATTTTTGTATAAATCTCTGTTTCTCCTTGATGTAATTTTGTTCTGACAAAAACAATAATAGGTGCATGTTGGCACTCGAAAATTCATTTGTTCGGAGGTAAAATGGAAGGCAATTCAAGATAGGAATTTGTCGGGGTAAAAAGAAAATGTATGCACCAGCCGGGAATCGAACCCGGGTCTGTACCGTGGCAGGGTACTATTCTACCACTAGACCACTGGTGCTTGTTGCCCATAACTGAATAAATTACTATACAACTTCTTGTTATTTGGTGGCTTACCAAGCTGAAACAGACACCAAACCTGATGAGTAAATAATCGGTAGTTAGGATTATTTATTTTGCTGGGTAAATATAAAGTCACAAAAAAATCTCATAAAATGATGTGTCAAAATTTTATTGGTGCTTTTAATTAGTGTGTAGTGGGTCCACAATCGATACGACCAATAGAATATCGCCACCTCATTTTGTAGACTTCTTTTGTGCCCCCTACCCTAGCATTACCCTATTTTGCTTGAGACATTGCTCGGCTGACCCTACAAAAGTGCCAAACCCTTTACCGTCAATCGTCATGCATATTGTTTGCAAGCTGATGCGGCTAAATCTTCACTGCACGTCATAAAAATGACCGAACAAAAGTTACGTGATAATAGATCATGCTTAACATTACTAAAGAAAGCTTTGGAAATCAAAAGATGATGCAGATTATATGTATTAATATGGTAGCAACAGAGTTCAAAAACTCTAATGAATTGCTACAAGATTTTATTCAGACTATTTTTTACAAGATTTACATGGTAAATTTCTATATCATCCCCAATGTTAGAAGATAGTATGAAATTCCCTCATATAGGCTCAACCGCCGTTTGTATTGTTTCCTGCATTGAGTTGTTGAAAGAAGCTCTTTGCAGCTTCGTACGTAGACCAACAGATTGCAGCAGCAGGCGCGTGGAAAAGCATCCTCGGGCTCCAACCTCTCATAAGGCCACTGTATCCGTCCCTTTTCATGATCGTACCAATAACTTCACCAATCGAGCTACTTGAAAACCGGTCACATCCACAAACACCCTGTGTATATTTGTATCAAGAATCACACGGCAAAGTTAAGCGATAGTTGATCTAAAGCACTGGCGAAGCTACTTGAAGGTCATGGGGGTCATCCGACCCCTTCAGTTTTGAAAAGTGTTAATTTTAGTACCTTCAAATTTTATAAAATTGGTTTTTTACTAAATTTGAACTAAATTCTTATATTGACCCCATAACGTGCAAATTTGAATACATCATTTATAATATTGTTTCCGAAAATAGTCTCAACCCCCATTCAAAAAAAAAAAACTGGCTTCGGCACTTATCTAAAGCATATACAAGTCCATGTCAGAAATATTTTCAAGAGATCAACCAAGATGAGCAGTTGCTCACGAGTCAACTCAACTCATCTAGCGATTGATTCACATTGATTTTTGATTGTTCACTTTTTGAGGCAAATCGAGCTGACACAAGCTCAACTCGACTTTGACTTATAGCTTACACATCCTCTTTCCCTTTCAAGTTTCAAATCTATTTGGCATAAACTAAAACTAACAAATTAGACCTTACACTAATGTTCAAGTGTTTACACTCCCTCGTCGAAATATTCATTTTATTTGCGATTTTTCATTGTCTCAAAAAGTTCTTCCCATTTTTTAATTTGAGCTTAAATGTGCATAAACACAACATGACTAATAAAACAAGCATTTATATCCTTTTTAATAGTCAAATGAGAAATTATTTTGGGACGGAGGGAGTAATATAGAAATACTCGGCATCATTTTATCAAAGAGAAGTGGCAATACGATCCTAACCTGACACTGCAACCGAGTTTTGACAACATCAAGCGGAGTGGTAACAACCGCAGCCAAACCACCGGCTGCCGCTCCGGCAGTAGCATGAACCACCAAATTCTCCTCATCCCCACCGCTCTCCGGCGACACCTCCATCAGCCCCCTCTTTGCCGCCTCGTAAGCCGCGAAATGCACAGCCGTAAACGGTGCATTCATCACCACCGTTGTTCTGTAAGCTGCATAAAACCCTCCAATTCCTTCTTCCATGAATACCCTCTTCACGCAATCCCCAACTCCCTTGTACGGACTGTTCTTCAATTGCAGCCTCTGTTTCACGACGTCCATCGGCGTAATCACAGCGTCGCTGCACACGGTGGCGCACACACCGGAAACCGCGTGTGCTAAGGAATTGTTGTGGTTTTTAACCGATAAGGATTTCTTGAAGAATTCGTAGACGGAGAAGTAAACGGCGTGAGCAGGTCCGGCGCCAAGACCCATGGCGGCGATGCCACGGTAGAGTCCGGTGGGACCTTCTAGCTTCAAAATTGAGGATAGGGATTGACGGAGGTTGAATTGGATTGAACAGGGTGATGAACCGATTGCCTGCATACGAGTCTTGAGAGTGTCTACGGGGAACATGGCCATGTGTTCAACGGAGCCGGCGATTGATCCGGCGACCATGAATTGCCAGAAAATAAGGCCGTCGTGGGTGGGTGGAAGGAGGGAGAGTTCTTGGTTTTGGTTGTGATGGAAGGTTGGGGCGGCGGCGGCCATGGCGGTGGTGGGAGGAATGGAATTGAGGAATCAATGTGGATTAAATAACTGAGAATTTGGATGGATGGCTTTATGATTGAGAATCAAGTTGAGAAGAATGTGAATAGGACATTATCAATGTGTTTTTTTTTTTCAGCCTCTACTCTAGAAGAAAAACAAATGTGATCAAAGGGTAACGGTTGCCGCTGCGATAGGAGTAAGGTGGCGTTTGTTTTTTTTAAGTGTTACGTCCTGAATTCTGAGTTAACATCTGAATGGGACGATAGTTCATATTTAACTTTGGAGAAAAATTTAGAAAAAATTGGACTGTGTACAGTTCATTAAAATGTACTTGATTGTGATAAAATAAAAAAATTCATTGATGTATTAACGTTGTGCATAATAGGCCGATCACTTAGTTTTCTTATTTTTGTCCGCCTCCTAAAGATAGAGAGCGATGTGTGAGAGTGGAGATGGTCATCAAGGCATGGTAGGGGAGCATCGCGCGCTATCCACAAGCTTTATTATTTGTACACTAGTATATAGTAGTGACATTTCTGTACATTGAGAGAGTCTTTAGTATCGTTGTCACGATATTTGGATTTTCATAGAAAGCAAAGAAGAATATCAAAGGGGAGGATGGTGGTGAACCATCATGTCCTCGTCGACGCGTGGTGGCCATAAGGTACCCAATCTTGGTTATTTTCTATCTACAAAAGAAAATCAAAGTAGTCGTAAACATCACAGAAATAAGGGCATATCTGCATAATAGGAGAAGTATTTATCATTTAGACGCTTCTCCAATTTTATGGTCTATTTCAATTTCAATTATCGCATTCATGAATTTATTTAGAGATGAAATTTTATGTGCTATTTATGTGTACTATATCGTGTACCAATGATAATCTAACGTTGTAAATTATTAAGGCTGACATCATACTAATATTATCAATCATGCATAACTGTCGAATTATTAATACATCATGTGAAACATAAAAGTGATAAAAAAAAAATCGTTTATTCTAGATTTCTTAAAATATTTCAATAATCGCATGTCCATCCGGCTTGCACGTGCATCTAATCCGGCAGTAGAAAGACTCGATCGATATACCTCATTTCTCCAAACTAAATTAAATATGGCCCAAGCCCATTCCAGCTTAAATTAACTTTCTTGGGCTGAAAATTTAACAAAGTTCAACTCAAAAAATTTCTTGCTACTTGTTGAGTGTTTAAATGGTTTGAACTTCAAAGTTTAAACCAAATAGCCCAAGATGCAAAGCTAAACTAGGGCTTTAACTTTGTCCATGTTCGCTCGTCTATTATAAGTCAAGTAAACTTCAAACTATGACGGACTTCGATGAGAGAGGAAATGAGTTTTTCCCGTCCCGCCTATATGATTGCAAATCATTTCATCTCTCAACAAGACACATTTCATGTGTGAGACTGTCTCACACAAGTTTTTATCAATTTCGAAAGTTAATGCGCACAGAGTTTACTATTAGTCTTGAGATAATAAATGGTCAAGATCTTGGCTAGCTTCTCCCTCACCCCCCCCCCCCCCATGATTGATTTTATGGTCTGTAATTTTAGAAATAACTAACCAAAGGGTTTTCTGGCTTAGTGGTATCCGGGTGAGTGTGTAATGGCCTCCCGTAGGGGAGGTTCTGGGTTAGATTCCTTCTTGGGGGATTCAGATGGCGCGAGACGTTTATGGCAAGAGGATTACCAAATGGCGCAGCACGTCTGTGGGAAGAGGACTACCAAATGGCGCGGGACGTCTATAAGAGATTTCTGAAAAGACAATATCATTCGATGTAATAGGTTCTAACGTGGTGAAATTCCACTAGAATTCGTACTAGACTATGGCGGTAGATCTGTAATAGACTTAATAGGACTTTGTGATGGCAATTGCCTTAAATATGAATGATACGTATAGCTTGTCAAAAAAAAAAAAAAAAAAAAAAACTAAAACAGATCTACTTACGGCCATAATTTTTTCTCAAAATTAAAGACAAATAAAACAATTCATATTGAAATTTTATACTCCCTCCATTCCATTTTAATATCAAACGAAATTTTGAGTTCAAAATTTAAGAAAGAAAATGTTTTATTATAAAATACTCCATCTTTAACATAGTTGTCAATCCCGTACCGGCGAACGCACCGGTTTGCTCACTGGAACGGTACGTACCGGTACCGGAGCACACCGGTGCACCGTTCCGGATGTACCGCACTTTTTAATAATGTATAATATCGTATATTTTTTTGACAATTACATAACATAACTTTTCAAATCCTATAAAAAATAAATATTTTATGTATATTTGGTAAAACAACATTAATAAGTATAATAAAATCTGAAGAAATAATTTTTTTAAAATAAATGTTCATTTAAAGTCAAAAATAAGTTGCGTTCTGCCGGGACGGTGTATACCGGCCGGTATGGACTGGTACGGACCGGTTCAGAGCGGTACAAAAAACGGAACGGTGCATACTATATCTCGCACCGGTTTTTGATCGGAACGGTGCGTACCGGCCGGTACGGACCGGAACGGAACGGGATTGACAACTATGATCTTTAACCTACAAAATTGTCATTTTAGTTGTCTGACTGAATCTACAACATCTTAAAATATAAACTTTTAACACTTTTAAAATAATACTCCCTCTGTCCCTAAACGAGTGTCCAAATTCTCAAAATTCTTGTCCCAAAACGAGTGTCTTTTTTGCCAAAGTCAGCCACTTGCACCTGTTAAATTACTAATATACCCTTACTTCCGTTTTTCAAATAGTTGCTTTACTCCGTTAACTTTAACTGAGGTGCACCTGATACTTGCTAAGCCATCTTTTCTTTTTATTCTTTCTTTCTTTTCCTTCTAACTTTTCTCCCCTGTTCTTCCCCCTGCTCCCTACCCCGCCCCCATTTCACCTAATTTACATACATTAGCCGATCAATTGCATTGCAATGAATCAAAATATGACCTGCATGAAAGAACAGATATGGAAGGGATATAGGGGTATAATAGGAAGTTCGCATATTTAGTCCGATCTTACAAAATGTCCCATGTTTTGAGATTTGGACACTCATTTAGGGACTGAGGGAGTAGGTCCCTAGACTTACAACAACTACCCACCGACTATTTCCTACTTTACTTTTCCTATTTTATCCAACTATTTACACTAACAACGTATTACTCATTTCAATTTTTTCCTTAATTCTTGTGCCCAAACTATTTTTTGAAAATTAAAGTGGGAGGAAGGGAGTATAAAGAGTGGGGTAGAATATTGAGATTATAAAAAGTGGGGTAAAAAATAGTTAGTGGATAGTTATTGTGTGTATGATATGTGGGGTCTAACAAATAAGAAAATATTAAAAAAAATGGTTCCACTTTTGAATTTTGAAGTTTAAATTGAGACAATTATTTGTAAAATTTTTGAAGAAATAGGACAGTATTCTTATTTGAGAAGTTATAAATTGGAGTATAAATTTCCGACAGAGAAATATATACCAAACAGAAATAGGGAAAATACGGGTCAGCTCTGATACCATGATAAAGGTTGAGGTTCTATAGCAAAACCAATTAATAATAGGAAGAGTAGCCCAGGATCCTTTTATATGCTGGCTAGTTAAATCCAGATATGAAATAATATGAATGACGACTAGTAGTGTGAACGCAAGAATGAAAAAGCCAGGTTGGTAAAGATGCCTTTTACTAATAATCCATGACGTGGAAAGGATATTTCACTAGATTCCACCCTATTCAAGATAAGGCACAAGCTCACCACACGCCCGTACACTTGTCCCAATGCAATCCATCCACGTGTCAACCAATCAACGGTCCATAAAAAACCCGTGCCACACTTGACCACCACCACTCTCAAAATCCGCCATCTCCGCCTCCATAAAACCTCAACAATCTCCATTGCTAACACCTCACATTCCTCCTCCAATCTTCTCTCTCTCACACACACAACACCACAAAACACACACTAGTGCCACCAAAATGTCTTCAATTGTAGCATTCAGTGCTCGTTCCGGGCCGAAAATCGGACCCTTTTCGGGTCCGAATTCCGCTACCAATTCATCTTCTTTGTATGAATTGGTAGGGTGTTTGAAGAAAAGGGGAAGTGGGTTAGTGGTTTGTAGTTCGGGAGGGGTAGGGAATGGTAATTTGACACTTACCGGGGTAGTGTTCCAGCCATTTGAAGAGGTGAAGAGAGATGAGTTCTTGCTGCCTATTGCTCCTCAATTGTCCCTTGCTCGACAGAGGTTCGTCGATGAGTGCGAATCCGCCATTAACGAGCAAATCAAGTGAGTTCATCTTTAAGTTTTGTCTGTGTTTTGTTTTGATTTTGTTTCATAATTCTATGTTTGTTGTAGTAGCAGTTATGGAGTATTGATTTTGTTTCCTAATTTTATGTTTATTGTAGTTATGTGATTTGAAAGTCGAAACTAAATGCGTTTAAAAGTCAACTTTCTTGATTTTCTTGCCAACATAATATTTGACCTTACGTTTAGGGATAGTGGATAGTTTCTTAATCTGTATTCCAGGTCAATATGACATTTATTTTGAAATAAAGGGCACACAGGGGAGGATCCAGTATGTAACCAGGGTGGGCAGCTGCCCACCCTGGATTTTCCAAAAAATATTACCGAGTAATTATTAAAAAAAAAAAAAAAAAACACTTTAGGGGTGTAAGTTGTCATTTTTGAAAGAAGAGGGGTGTAGAGTGTTAAACATAAAACAATTAAAAAAAAAAAAAAAAGGCTAAAACAAACAAGGCACACAGAAGAACGGACATACTGATTTTTTTTTTTCATTCTGAGTGTTTCATTAGAATACTAATTATGAGAAATATTTTCATTTTGAGTGTTTCATTAGAAGTGTTAAGTATAGTATTCTTATGCCCGATGTCTTTCTTGGTGCATTTTTATAGTGTGATTTTAATTTTTTTGTCAATTAAAGTTTTAAGCCGACCTGACCGGACCCAAAAAAAAAAAATCGGGGGCTCAGCCCCCGAACTCCGAAAAAAGTGCACACCCTCACCTCAAATCCTGGATACGCAACCCTTAGTAGGATATTGTTATGCATAGGGATGGCAACGGGTCGGGTTCGGATCGGATCAGGCATGATCCGAATCCGATCCGAAGACTGGGAACCCTTGACCGAATCCGATCCGAAGATCCTTGATCCGCGCCCCGATCCGTGCCCCAATCCGATCCGAGCCTTTCACCTTTTTTTTTTTTTTTTTTTTTTTTTTCTTTTTTCCAATTAACTCAGCACAACATCCCCTTCCGAACATCCCTCCACAATTCATCAAAATTTAAAATGCTTTGGTTTCTAAGCTACCAGCAAAAATATACACCCTTAGAACACTTGAAGGCATTTATTTTTCAAAAATTAACCCTTTTAGTCACTTAATCAAACAAAACCCAAAATCAGAAATTCATTGGCTAGGAATTGTTACATTACCTCAATAGATCTGAGATTCGTTCGAAATGTAGTAGAATACGACGGAAATTGATATTTGGGTTTGACGGATTTGGGCAAAAGTTGGACATCGTTGAGAAGGAGAGCCGAGAGAGGAGTTGAACGGCGTCACGGGCAACGTCTCATAGAGAGGATCGAACAATGGCGCATAGAGAGAGAAGAGGAGAACTGCGCTGGGAAAGAGAGAGCAGTCCTTGTGCCCTAATTTTGAAATTAGGATTAGGGTAAAGGGGAGGAATTGAAGTTGCATTTTACTTCGGCGATGGAGGTAACGGCGAGTCGGCAACGGCGAGCGGCGACGGCGAACGGCTATGGCGATTGGCGAGGAGCGGCAACCGGGGTCTGGGAGAACAGACTATATGATTGACAGAGAGAAATAGAGAAAGAGAACGAAGAGCGGCGTGTTTTTTTTATTTTCTCAACCCTAATATTAGTATATATAGGTAGGGGTGTAGTGTAAATGTTAAAAGTAGGAGGGGTAGTTAGAAAAATTTCATGTACAAGTATTTCGGGTCGGGTCGGGTCGGAGGCACTGACCGAATCCGACCCGAAATCCGAACGGATCATAAAATTGCAAATTGAACCCTAAATTTTCGGATCGGAACGGATCGGGTTCGGACAAATTGCCATCCCTAGTTATGCATATAAGTTCATCTTTTACGAATTTACACAATATAGAATCCGAGACCTGTTTGCTTTCAAAAAAAAGAATCCGAGACCTGCTCAGTATGACTACTGATATTAGTGGCCTATGATCGACGGCCCTCATTAAGCCATGTCAATTCATGAAATTGCGTTATGGCTGTACTTTTTTTTTTTTTTTTCAAAAGTATGTCGAAAATGAATAGATAAATAAGACCCCGTAAAATGACCAATAAGACCCTCCATCCTTATCGTTCCAGTCCTGGACAACACGGAGTCCACTTACATAACATAAGTGACAGCTATGCATTCAGACTGCGCAGACCACATAGTGTAGTGTAGCATATGAAACAAAGTTAAGATCTCATGCTCGAGTCCACTTGTCCCGTTTAGATTTCCTAATCAAAAAGATGATCTGGTATTTCGACTGCGCAACTGAAAGTCGATTTCCTGTTGAAATGATTAAAAATATCATAGCTCCTTGTTCATTATTGATTTAAAAGATTTATGTGGTTGCATAACAATAAACATTACTACTTCTACTTAAAATCATGTTCAGAAGTTTCTATTACTTGTTCATATTCAGTCTCCTTACTATATATCTTACCTTCTATGATGATGCAGTGTGGAGTACAACGTCTCTTACGCATACCATGCCATGTATGCCTACTTCGACAGGGACAACGTCGCGCTTAAAGGCCTTGCCAAGTAAAGAAACACACAGAATAGTGATTCCTTTCAAACTCGTATTCTTGTTCATAAAACCTTGTACAATCTAATTCTTGTTCTTGTTTTGATTAGATTCTTCAAGGAATCGAGTGAGGAAGAAAGAGAACACGCGGAGAAACTTATGGAATATCAAGTACGTGTACTCGCAAAAAAAAAAGTCCTCCGTTCCAAAATGATAGTCTCGTTTGACTTTTCAAACATTTTATGTTTACATTATACATTTTGGAAAATCTGTGATCTTGAAGCCTTCATTTTTATTTTATTTTGAAATGGGGCTAACTTTTTGGGACAAATAAAGAGGGGAAATGAGACTATCATTTTGGGACATTGGGAGTACAAAAATATGTTTCCCGGATGATGATTTTATCGTGAGGTATGAATTTGGATCTGTACTTGTTTTGATGAATACAGAACAAGCGAGGCGGGAGAGTGACACTGCACGCTATTGTCGGGCCTCCTTCTGAGTTTGATCATGCTGAGAAAGGCGACGCACTATATGGTAATGACTTTATTTCAATTTTTCCGTCACTCATTCTAGTAAAAGCTTTCTGTTTTGGAATCAAGTGGTGCTTGAAACGAGCTCTGATGATCCCCCTTTTTTCTTTAATCAGCAATGGAGCTTGCATTGTCGTTGGAAAAGATGACAAACGAGAAACTTTTGAACCTGCACAGCGTAAAGATCCTCTAATCAAACATATATTTCATCTCGTGAGTTCAAAATAGAGAAGAATATAGATATGAATGTGTGTGTTTTTTTTACTGCAGGTTGCTGATCGAAACAATGATCCTCAGTTGTCAGACTTCATTGAAAGTGAATTCTTAACTGAACAGGTAAATTTTTTGCTATTACTACTTCTAATTCAACAACTTTAACCGCTCAATAAAATGCTTATATACCATTTGTGATTTTTCACTAGGTTGAAGCAATCAAGAAAATCTCTGATTATGTTTCCCAATTACGACGCCTTGGAACAGGGCACGGTATGAATTTTTTTCCCGCAAAAACCATTTTTGTTTCCCTTTCATTATTTCAAGTCTCTTACTATGTGATCGTTTGGGAAATTCCGCTGCAGGTGTGTGGCATTTTGATCAGGTGCTTCTTAAGGAGGTTTGATGCTGCATTATAAGCTATCTTCTCGAGCAAAGCCTGTTCTTTCTTTCTGGGAATTATATGTGTTGTAGCTATGCAAGAACTCGATACTATATTTTGTCCGTTTGTCGTAGTAAAAGTAGTAGCAGCAGCCAGTTCTTGAATAATCGGGGAGCGAGCTCTTCGCTGTTAATTTGAAAGCGTACTTTTTTAGAATGGTTTCCTATGTGTTGTTCTTGGCTTCCGCTTTTTTTCTGATTTTGTGTCAATAACTTGTTAGTTAAAGGGAATTTAAGATGTTGGAGAATGCTAAAGTTTCTGTATATTCAAACTATCGAAAAATTCGTGGATTAGATCCTTTTCGAACGTCACAATGACGAGAGTCTCGTGCACTGACACAACATTTGACTTTGTATTGTATGAACCAAACTAGAGACAAAAAGGAATCATAAACAAAGAGGGAAGCTCACAAATGGTAAAGTTGTTATAAAAGTTTTGCTACGGTCCTCATATATGCCACATTTTCACAAACTCATCTAACAAAAAGTTCAAAGTTTTTCTCACAATAGTAAAGCTCTTTTTATAACACGGGTAATGTCAATACCACACGGCGAAGACGATAAATTACTTTTGTCGTCTCGTCTCTCAAGTTCTCAGTTTAGCTTATACACAATTTTTCATGATCAACATCACAACATGTGTCATTACTTGCGAAAACCTAGTTTTGCCTAGGTTTCAACTTATATTTCTCCATAAAACATGGCTGAATTGTACCAAAAAAAGACAGATGAAACATCCCCCTTCCATGGACAACATTTCACATTTGTCAAATTTAGGATTACACAAAACATCATCAAATCCAAATCAAACAACTAACAATTGCAAGAAAGAGGGAAGCTCACAAGTCCTAAATCATTTGGAAGAAGCCATAGCCTTCTACATCTTGCACCTCCAACCTCAATTCCCCTATGTATTTTGATTCAAGGGCAAGTCAAAGGGAAGGTCATAGAAGAAACCACCATGGATAGGGAGCAAGAGGAGGCACAATTTCTAGGGTTTTGCGGTATCATCAAAGAGTCCTTCAATGTCATTTCCTCGTGGCGTAAATTCTTTTCCCAAATCACCCTCGCCCTCATCCTCCCTCTCGCCATCACATTCGCATCCCACATTTGGATCTCTGAACTCATCTTCGGAAAGATCGTAACGAATGAAAACCGGCTCCTCTTTACCCGAATGGGGAGTCCCACATACAACAAGATCGTCGACAACATTTCTTCCGAGGTCACGGCTTTTGTCGTCTTCACTGTCCTTTACTACATTTTCCTCCTCGTTTTTTCACTCCTCTCAACGTCTGCTGTCGTTTACACGATAGCATGCATCTACACGGGAAAGGACATAACATTCAGAAAGGTAATGAGCGTGGTGCCAAAGGTTTGGAAGAGACTCATGGTTACATTCTTATGGAGTTTCACAATCGTTTTCGCTTACAACTTCTTATCGTTTCTGTTCCTCGTGTCGTGGGGTACTTACATCGGAGATATCGGAGAAGTTGGTTCGTTGATTTACTTGGTCACGTACCTATCAGGATTGGTGTATATAGGCATCGTGTGGCATTTGGCGAGCGTGATTTCGGTCTTGGAAGATCTCGACGGGCTTAAAGCCATGATGAAGAGCCAAATCTTGATCCGAGGAAAGATAATGGTTTCCGGGAGCATTTATGTCATGTTCAACTTCTCGTTCATGATCATTCAGGCAGCGTTTATGGTGCTCGGGTCAGAGGATATACAGTTGACTTTGGGAGGTCAAATCGGGTACGGGATCATTTTTCTGACGATCCTAGTAGTTCTCATTCTCTCTGGTATCGTCGTTCAGACGATTATCTACTTCGTCTGCAAGTCGAAACACCATGAAAACATAGACAAATCCTCCTTGGCTGTTCATCTGGAGGAGTATCTTGGAGACTACATGCCTCTTAGAGGAATGGATGTACAGTTAGAACAAGTTCATGTTTAAGGATTTTTTTCATTTTGTCTGTCAGAAATACTCAGTTTTCATATGTTCTACTGTGTTTATAACTAGGTAATAATGTAGTAGAATTTTACCATGGTAAATGTCCAAATAGATAGAAGCATATTTTCATAAACTTCGAATAGTCACCTGCAACATTTATAACACGACGACAAACACAAGCAAAGACTAGAAAACTAATACTACCTCTGTCCCTGAATGAGTGTCTAAATTTCATTTTAAGGGACACTGAAAATCTCAACTTTGTTGTACAATTTGGTAGCAAATATTCATAAATAATCTTGTAATCTCCTTTCCAAACATTTAGTTTTGCACGTATAAAGAAACCGGTGAAAAAAATTTCAAAAAAAAACATTTAGGGAGAAAGTTATGCTAAAAAAAGACACTTATTTTGGGACAAATATTTCTTGAAAATGGACACTCATTTAGGGATAGAGGGAGTACTAATTTAATTCCGTCTCAAAATAAATGTCTAAAAAATTCAAATTTGTTTTTGTAAATTCATTTTGGGAAGAGAGGTAGGTAATAACTAATATGCAAAGAGAAATGGTGCAGGAACAAAGTCACCGAATTTATAACAAAAAGCATCCAACAAAAAGTTCAAACCAAATTGCAGAAAAGTAAATAGCTCAAAATTGTACCGACATAAAGATAAATAAAAACCAAAAACAATATGAAATTTCTCAAGGCCAAGTCTAAGGTAGCAGAAACATTTGCAACAACCTCTATAACCGATAATCGATACCTTATGCTGTGGTACCAGATTGTGCAGCAAGCCTCTTCCTCGCCTCTTCGATAATAGTAAGCTTAATACCCTTACCCTTGGGAAGAGAAACCCATGGCTTTGTACCCTTTCCGAGGGTAAACACATTGCCCAAACGGGTAGCAAATTCGTGACCGGTCGAGTCTTGGATGTGAACGGTTTCAAAGCTGCCCTTATGCTTCTCCCTGTTCTTGATGACTCCAACTCGTCCCCTATTCCTTCCTCCAGTAACCATGACAACATTCCCGACATCGAACTTGATGAACTCGGTGATCTTGTTTGTCTCCAAGTCTAGCTTGATGGTGTCGTTTGCCTTGATGAGTGGGTCCGGGTAGCGGATGGTGCGACCATCGTAGGTGTTGATGTATGGAATGCCCTTCGAGCCAAACTGGACTGAACGAACCTTGCATAGCTTAAACTGCAAAAGAGATGGCTCAAATTTAAGTTTTCATATAAAAAGCACATTCAAAGTAATAGCCGATACTGACATGAGTTATACTCCCTCCCGTCCCAGACAGATAGTGCTATTTGGTTTTTGATGGTTAGCTTAAGAGAAATTTGACCAAATATTAATGTCAATATAATCATCTCAACAACATTTTAGGAATTGTAACTGATAAATAACTTGATGATTTGTCAATAACATTTTTTAGAAATTCATTAGGATGATTAGATTGACACCAGTGTTTGGTCAAAGTTCACTTGTGTTGACCATCAAAAGTCAAATGGGGCAAATCTTTCAAGGAGGGAGTACATAACAATCAAGGCGTAAGGTAAGTCACAAACCTTGGCTTCTTCGTCTCTGATGGAGTGTAACCTGAACCGGCCCTTGGTATCATAGAGAAGACGGAAGTTCTCATTGGTCTTGGGGATTGAAACAACATCTGATAATAAGAAAAATTGAACATTTAAGAACTAAGATCCCTACAGGTTAGGAAAATATACCATCAAAAACAGCAATGCATAACCAATCATGGCATGTTCCTGCATTTATTACCCACTAACACGAGGGTCCTTAAACATACAAAACTCAAGAACGTCTCTAAAGAAAAAAATACTATGACATCCACAAGATAAGAGGAGTTTGCTCACCCATAAAACCAGCAGGATAAGTCTTATCGGTCCTAACTTTGCCATCAACAAGAATATGGCGTTGCATCAAGATAGCGATGACTTCACGGTAAGTGAGGGCATACTTCAGCCTGTTTCGTAGAATGAGAATCAGGGGCAAGCATTCCCTTGATTTGTGGGGTCCTGATGATGGGCTTGGGTGCCTGACGACAAGAAGAATGAACAATTAAGACGAAATCAACTAAAACAAGGATATAAACAACATAAAAATTCATAATCTAAAACAATCAAAAAAAATACTTACAAATGCGCCACCTAGCTTGTCAAGCATCCAATGCTTGGGGGCATTGAGCCTCTTCAAATGCTTCTTCAAGCCTCTAGCCTGCAATAATATATCACAAGTTTAGGAATATTAGTACAACAATTCAAATACTCTGAAGGAATTGAGTACAGAAATCACATGAAATTTGTACAGCTAAGAATAGTAATTGTAAATGTTATGACTTATGACCCCATCTAGTTTCTCAGATATTTGAGCATACCAAAGATGTTTTTACAAGCACAAGTAGGTCAAAGTATAGAGGCTAATAATTGAGCATTCATTTGGGTCGTAGGTAGTGCCATTTTGTTTCTTTAGCAAAGACAACTGAGAAAGTTTCATTGAAACCAGGTAGGGATGATATAAATGTTATGATAACGCTAGGAGAAAGGTGTATCAGGGATCAATTAGTACTCTTATCACAAAATCCCAAACGTGTCATCATGCTGATAGAGAATGTATGTTATCACAAATGGACAACGGTCTCTATGAAAGGAGACGTCTCAGCCCATTCAAACAATTAATATACAAACATGGCTTCTGCTCGAACAAGAGCTACAATTTCAATCCAAGGCTTGGATTCAATGCTCAAAACACTACCATAGTGTGTCCTACTATTCTAAGCAGTTCTCTATGATATCGAATCAGTAAGTCCATAGTTACATACAAAATCAATGCCAGACGAATACAATTAGATCAATCAGCACTAAAAAAATCAGAATGAACATTAAAACTCGATTCAAAACTTACATTTTTATTCAGTGAAAACAAATCATGCACAATCAATAATAATAAAACAATTTTAAAAATCAAAACAAGCACAAACACGGTCAACGATCAATCCAGGCATTCAATCTAATTAAAATCAAAAAAAATTGCATCAATGGTGAAAAAACACAGTACAATCACACATACAAACACGTTAATGAGAAAATGAGCTGACCATGGTTGCAGCGGTGGGAGGTGGAGATCAAATATCCAAACGACTGCGAGGCGGCGGCGCCTCTCCCTCTCTCTCTCTCTCTCTCTCTCGTTCGCTCCTACTGCCGCAAAGTGCTTCGCATTTGAAGAAATGGCAAAACCCTAGTTTGTGTTATGTACACAAAAGATAAAGGGTAGTTTGGGTAATGCGAAAAGAACAACGTTTGTGTAACGGGCTTGGACTCCATACTTTCTTAAGATTTACGGCCCAAGTATTAGATAACAATTGGGTTATCAACTTGAGTGAAGAATAAGCCCAAACGATATTGTTGAAGGGAGTATTATTTATTATTATCTCTGTCCCTAAATGAGTGTCTAAGACACTCATTTAGGGACAGAGATAATAATAAATAATACTTGTTAAGTTGAAATTCTCATTAAACCCCTTAAATGAAATATCAATTTCAAACTACCCATTTCCGTTAGTCACGTGCACGGCACATGCCTTTTAACTGACTTTTTAACGAATTCCGTAAAAAAAGCCCTAACTGGCGAAAATGACAAAGTAGATATAACAATGGCCAAATTGAAAAAACAACATCAACGTTGCAAATTTGAGAAATGTTAAGAACCAAATTGCAATTAACCCTTTTTTTTATCGAAATGGAACTGCCATTAGATTAAGGGCAAAAGCACAAAGATATAAGTAGGCTCTCTACAAATATTAGAGGCTCAATCAAAGTATAATCATCTATAATAAAATAGGAAGCGCAAAAACTGAATCATAAAGAATCATAAAGAGTGGCTGACATTAATTCTCACACCCACAGCGATTCAGGCCAGTTACAGACGTAGTCTCAGCCAAGTAGCAAGCAGTTCATTTGTCCAGGTTTCTCCCAATCGCCTCTTCTCTGATCTCTCTGAAGATGGTTCTAGAATCCATCTGCTTTCTTGAATCCACCCTCTTCAAAGTTCAAGACCTTATTTGAAGCCTATATCCTGTTATCCCCCAAATCACAGCCCGATATCGCCTCTAGCCTACGTACAGGTTCGGTTCCTCAAAACATCCCTCTTTTCACTGCCCTTCTCCCTCTCTCTCATTCTTTCTTCTTCTTAGTTTCTCTCTCGCCTCAGTTAAATTGCCACCTGGGAAACCATGAGCGTCTCCAACGTACGCTCCCACTCCAACACGACTCCCGAGCACCACTGTGCATCCCGCCGGTCGGGTACGATGTCGTTCTTATATGTTTACCCCGTTATTAACCTACCTGTATCCAGGCGCGGATCTTGTAGTGTGCCTACCATTGCCCAGGCAATGGTAAAAAAAAAAAAAAAAAAAATTTTTTTTTTTTTTCATTTTGAGTAAATAAGTTCATAACTGTTGCGCCTAGATACATAATGTTTAGGTAGCTTAGTTGGTTGAGATGTTAGTTTTTTTGCCAAGTGACATGGGTTCAACTCCCACTAGTTGCAAATAGTTCCAATTTTTAAAAAAAAACTCTAATAGGTGAGCTTTCTTCAAAGTTTTTGTAAAATTCTTTTGATACCACTTAAAAATATTTTTTCCCTCTACTATGATTTTATTTTTAAAAACATCAATGTAAAAAAAAACAGTTTAAAAAAATCTTAACCATCACTTTAACTGACATTAATATAAATTTTTTTAGTTGTTCATGACATAAGCTTTCTTGTTCAAATTCTAAAAAATAAATAAAAATCTTGACCACTTATGTTTTTAAATTTGCTCATCATTTTTCATTTCTATTTTGTCGATTTATCAACTATTATTGTGTGAATGATTTTTTCTTTACTAGCTATTTTTAGAATGGAGCATCGACTTTTCCAATAATTCCCAAAATTTTACTTAGGGTAAATTGCCTAAGTATTTTACTACCTCCGTCCACTTGAAAAGGTTGAAGGTTTATATTCCTTTTGAGTTGTCACATTTGAAGGTAACTTTCGCCTTTAAGAAGCCCTAATACCAGAGTACACTAAAAAAA
>JAOWBW010001288.1:47341-99201 GCA_026119855.1 Campanula takesimana | reverse complement strand
ACCGCCCCGGGTTCCGCCTCACCGGTAAAGACGGCGGCGCTGAGGCGGAGGCTGTGTCGAGTAAGCCAAAACCGAAGCCACAGCCTTGGCTCATCGTTGGACTTGGCAACCCTGGAAAGTGTACAACGGGCACCGCCACAATGTCCGTACACTTTCTCTCTCTCTCTATCTTTCGTTGTTGAATTTCGTTCTTTTCTGTTAGACATGTTTGGGAACTTATTTCAAGGTTTTGATTTGGAATTTGAACAATAAAATGAATTCGTTGGAACTAGAATTAATCTTCCAATTTCAACTCCAATTCCAATTCTACACGTTGGAATAGATTTGAAAATTAGCCTATTATATAGGAATAATTGTTTAATTGTCTCAAGAAGTTAGTCTTAAAGGGCATTTCCATTTAAAAACCAAAAGAAAACGGTCAGCAGAGCAGAATAAGGTGTGGGACGATGCTAGCTTCGTTTTTCTCTCTAACTAGGGCAATGATTACTATCATATGACGTGCATAGTACTAGTTCAGTAAACAACTCTGTCAGCAGAAGCTCTGTTGTATACTATGGCATTGCTCACACTAATGTTTGTCTGTGGATTGCAACTCTAGCTAGTGAACTTAAGTATGTGTTGATGATTGTTGTGTAATTGCAAGATGCAACATTTTTACTGAACCTGAAAAAATATCTCGCTTTAGTTTATTGTATTTATGTTTTAACTTGTAAAAACTCGGTGTTAATTGAAGACGTTGAAATGATCTCCATTGCTTGTTTAGTTAATACACTTTCAGCTGTTATCTGTGTTTTTAACTGTTTTAGTCGCCATTACTTTTGAGGGCGACGTTTTATCCTGCCCATGACTCATCATTCCTGGATTAAATGGTGTTTAATTGAGCGTGGAAAGAACCACATGAAACTTATTAGTAGAATATTTATAATGGCCCATTTCATAGATATTGTGCTTACGAAAAAGACACCGGTTCTACAAGAATGTGAGTCTCTATTAGTGATTTTCTAAAATGGAGGTGTTTTCTTTTTTGGCGTATTAACTTTTTCAAGTGACGAAAAAGACTCGTTTTCTTAGGTCTCCCCTACTCCTCACCATCTTATCACTTCCCCACGCTTCGAGGCTCCTAACCGCTACATCAATTGGTCTCCATCTCATATGGAAAAACAACCTTAGGCAAATCTTCCTCATCATATATTTAATGGATCAACTCCTACTTTATCCCTACTCACCTCATTCCTCTTATCGTATTTTGTATGGCCATACATCCACCATAACGTATGCATTTTTGGCACATTTATCTTATAAACACGACACTATTTCACTGTCCAACACTCAATGCCATATAACAGTGCATGCTTAATTGCCGTGTGGTTGAAGCACCAGACTAATGAAAAAAAGTCTTCCAAGAATTAAACTTTCTGAATGTGCTTACTAATTAGGCATTACTGCCTTCCTTTTCGGTGTGGCTGTTACTGATATAAAGCCAATTTAAATTCTGAAGCATGTCACAACTTCATTTACCTATGTTGGTATGTCATGTCTGAACCTTCTATGTGATTTGACCTCTTTGTCATGATTTGCAAGCTTTTTTACGAGGACAAAAAAAGAATTCTTAAGTACTCCCTCCGTCCCATAACAATGTGCACAAATTGGGGGTGCACGGGATTATGGAGAGTATATAATCAAAAGTATTGTGATTTGTGAGTGGAAAAGTGGTTGTGACTTGTGAGTATGAAAAGTGGGATATGATTTGCTAGCGGGGCCACAACTAAGTGTGTGAGTATGACAAGTGGGGTAGGGTAAGTCTAATTGTAATAGTTGTTGTCAATTTTAAGAAAGTGGGACTTATCAAAGGGACATCCAAAAGAGAAATTTGTGCATATTGTTATGAGACGGGGGAAGTACATGAATGCTCTTACCGCATCTCTTTCTCTCTCTCTCTTACTCACTCACTCACTCAGTGCCTCTCATATTATTGGATTGTCAATAGGTTGGCTTTGAGATGGCGGACGCAATCGCTGACGCTGAGGGGATCTCCATGGGCAGTGTTTCCTTCAAATCCTTTTTTGGAAAAGGTTCAGTTTGATTGACTTGCACTCTACAGAACTGATTTTATGTGCATGATATTCAAATTTTCAAGGGTGTGCGAGTGTTAGAAATTAAACTCTAATTTACTCTATCTTGTTTTGCCATAAGGTATTGTGACAATTTTTTTTTTAATTTATGGGCAATGCTAGGGGCACAAAAGAAGTCTACAAAATGATGGATACAAAATAAGGTGGCGATATTTTATTGGTTGTATCGATTGTGGACCCGCCACACTCTAATTAAAATCACCAATAAATTCTTGACACATCATTTTGTGAGCCAAGTTTTGTGAGTTTTTTTTTTTGTGACTTTATATTTACTCTTAATTTATTTATGATACCCTTATTCATTTATTGTTGTCTCTTTTCATTGCAACTGTATTAAGGTATAGTTTTGTCATTTATGGTTGCTGGTGCACCTGTTTTATCAGTTTCCCTTGTGAAATTGATGTTTGACCAATGTGTTGTATATATATATTATTTCACTTAGAAAGGACCTAGTTGACTATGAACAAAATCAGAATGTGTTTTTCTTTTTTCTTTAATAAACACTAATTTGTGAGCATTAAGTTGTCAGGTGGTTGTTTTGACTAGCCTCAATATAGTTCAATACAGAAACAAAGGTATGACTAGACTGATTGTCACAGACTCTGTAGAAATGCAAGTATTGTACTGATAATTACCCCTAGGTTTTGCTCAAGAATTCTGCAATATCGAGAGTTTTTCTTTGGAAATTTACAAGGTCTTGCTAGTCTTAGCAAAAAGTTTTCGAAGGATACTTGACCTTTGTCCCTTGTTTGCGTTCAAATTTTGTAATATGCTACACAACGATTCTATCAAGTTACTAATGCACCTGCATAAAAATTCTTGGGTATGTTGAAATCTGATGCTACATGGCAGATTCATCAATAAGGTTCTTGGTGCATTCATGTCTCTTCACATTCATGAACTGTCTTGGTTCATGAATTATCTATTTTCATTTCATTTTCTCATTCATGTATTGTCTAAATTAGTATCTAGATTATTCCTAAAAGTATTATAAATTGGACATCCTCTTCATGTTCAATCAATTTTGTAAGCACAGAGTGCAGTTTTGGTTATAATATAAAGTTGTTTCTTTTCTCTTCCTGTTAAGTTGTCCTTGTGTGTATTCTAGTGGATCTAGATACACTGAGTACCATTATCGTGCTGAGTTCAACTTGGCACCAGAGCTTGGTCGATCTTTCCTTTTGAAGATCAAGTCTATTCATTTTTTTATCGAGATGGAATATAATGGTGGTCTGAACCATTTTGGAGTGGAGAAGCTATTTACTAAGAAGAATGAGGCTAGACTTCAATTCTTGGAGAATGAGCTTGCAAACACAACTCAAGGTAACATGTTAGTTTTTGATTACTTTCTAAAAAAATATATATATGTTCTGAAATTGCTGAATTGACGCCAAATGAGGCTATTACTAATGATATACTGCGGAGGCTTTTGATTCGGGGAATTAAGAAAGAGTATATGCCATTTTTGACATCAATTCAAGGTATAGTTATTAAAGGCCCTAGGCGCACCAAGGCGCAAAAGGTGTTCCTGGAGCCTAGGCACAAGGCGCCAGGCGGGCGCGCGCCCGGGTGACGATGCCTGCAAAAATGCCTTAAAATACTAAAAGTATAGTATACATTATATAACATGAAGATAAGCAATAAATCAAATGCAAGTAGTAAATCAAACATACGTTATAAGTCATAAAAGAAACAAACATAAATAGATGTTCAAACAAGCATAAAGAGAAGTTCAAACAGAATGACTCTAAGTCTAAATCCTATAAAATGATAAGCAGTTGTTAGTTTGAAGGAGTTTCTGGTGATTGCTACACTTATACAAAGTTATGGTGCATGTACATGAGAGAGTCATGGGAGAGGAAGAGTAATAGTCACGCATTAGGTTTTAATTACAATTTAATTGATGGTCAATTGTTGTGCCCGGAGCTAGGCGCACCCAGGCTCCAAAACTAAGCCTCTCTGTGCCCGGAGCTTAGGCGCGCGCCTTTAATAACTATGATTCAAGGTTGGGCAAACCAACCTTCAATTGAAGAGTTAGATTTTCTGCTCGTTAATCAGGAGGCTTTGGTATTGCAAATGGCTGGTGTTACTCTTCCCAAAAGTGTTTCAACTTCCACAAATGAGGAAGTTTTCTTCTCTAAAAACCAGCGAGGGGGTAGTCAACAACGCTCTTACAGAAAGAATGAGCAAAAATAACAGAGGAGAAGAAGGAAGAAGATGAACGGTTTGGTGATAGGAAGCCTCAGTATCGTAAGAATTTCAAATGTCACAACTGCGGTGAATTTGGTCATATCCAAATGTTTTGCAGATTTAGGTCTCATGAAGCTAATCTTGGAGCCACAAATGAAGAAGAAAAGGGCGGTCCTGTTCGTGACTGGGACACTTGCTTTGCTACTGCAATCACACAAGTAAGAAATGTAGATAAGAAACTAGCCTCATGCGGTGAAAAACAAGAACCTATGGCAGCAATGGCGCACACCAAGGAGTGGATTATTGACTCGGGTTGTTCTCATCATCTTAGTGGAGATAGCGCATTATTTTCTGATCTCCGGAAACATTAAGGAAGTGATGCAATTGTCACAGCAGATAACTCGGTTCATGCGGTGGAAAATGAAGGGAGTGTCAAGGTGGAAACCTCTGGAACTACATCAGGAGATCTGATCCTAAATGATGTTTACCATGTTCCAGGTTTGAAAAAAAAAATCTCATCTCTGTTTCTCAAATATCAAATCATGGGAATTATGTTTTATTTGGTCCCGATGATGTTAAAGTCTTACAAAACATCAGGAGTTTGGATACTGATGTTGTTGTGAAGGGGAAAATGATTAAGTCCTTATATGTTCTATCAGCTAGTGATTCTTATGTGGAGAAAACTGGTCAACATGACAATGCCCCTCTTTGGCATTCTCGATTAGCACATGTTGGCTATGATAGATTGCAGCAAATTTCCAAGGGAAAGCTAGTTGACGGCATCCCAAATTTTGAAAATTTTTGAGTAAATGTTGTTTGTGAAGGTTGTCAGCAGCTAGGTAAGGCGCATCGCCTACCATTTGGAAAGTCTTTCATTAAGAGCAAAGAACCTCTAGAGCTGATCCACTCTGATGTCATGGGTCCTTGTAGGACGCCTAGCTATGCGGGATTCCGTTACATGCTTGTTCTTGTGGATGATTTTACTCGATACTCATGGCTCTATTTTATGAAAGAAAAATCTGAAGTGCTTTCTCACTTTAAATTTTTCAAAACAATGGTCGAACGTGAATTTCAAATGAAAATACGTTGCTTGAGAACAGATAATGGAGGAGGGTATATGTCGGATGAATTTTGCCATGAGCATGGAATTAAAAGGCAGATGACATGTGCTGGAACGTCAGCTCAAAATGGGGTAGCTGAACGTAAAATTAGGCATCTGGCTGATGTTTGTCGAAGTTGGATTTATTCGAAAAAATTGCCTAAGCAATTATGGGCAGCAGCTATGGATTGTGCCAGTCATGTGATTAATCGGCTCCCTCTTCGCACCATTAAAACGAAGTCTCCATATGAGATTTTATACGGGAAGAAACCTTCTGTTTCTTATTTTCGTGTGTTTGGTTCTGTTTGTTATGTACATGTGCAGGATTCTCAAAGAACCAAACTTGATGCTAAGGCAAGAAAGTACATATTTGTGGGATATGATTCCCAAAGAAACGTTTGGCGATGCATGGACCCAAAAACGCATAAAATTGTGACTTCTAGAGATGTTATTTTTGATGAAGTCTCTTCTTATTATGGGTCAAGTTCTCTTATCCCTTTTGCAGCTCCTTCTACTGGTGATGAAGGCAAAATATCTGAAAGTGAAGTTCGCTCAAGTTCCTCTAAAGAAAAGGCGAACGAGATAGATTCAAGGGGGAGCGTAGAACCACAAATTATGCAAGAAGTTCTAAGACCAGACCTTAGAAGATCAACAAGAGAGGCGGGTGCTGGAAAAGTACAAGGATTATTTTTGTAATATAGTGGAGTGTTTCTTTGCTGGTCCTTATGATGATCGTGAACCTTGCCGGTATAAAGAGGCGCACGGTGTTGCAGAATGGGAATTAGCAAATGAAAGAAGAGATGGAAGCCTTATTAAGGAATGAAACTTGGGATTTAGTTCCCAAACCTGAAGGTATTACACCAATTTCATGTAAATGGGTTTATCGTATCAAGAAGGGTGACAGAAGCATTGACCGATACAAAGCAAGGCTTGTGGCACGACGCTTCTCTCAAAAGTATGGGCTCGATTATGAAGAAACATTCAGCCCGGTGGCAAAGGTGACTTCTATTCGAGTTCTTTTGTCATTAGCAGCTTGCAAAGGGTGGAAATTATGGCAACTAGACGTGAAGAACTCATTTCTTTATGGAGATGTTGATTGTGAAATTTATATGGATCAGCCACTTGGATACAAGTCAGAAGAACATCCAGACTATGTTTGTCGCTTGAAGAAGGCACTTTATGGGCTTAAACAAGCTCCACGTGCTTGGTTTGGAAAAATTGCGGAATACTTGGTGTTTTGTGGATATACTCCTTCAGATGCAGATTCCAGTTTATTTGTCAAGAAAGCTTCGGAGTCACATGTCATAGTCTTGTTATATGTGGACGACATGATAGTTGCAGAAAACAATGAAAATGAAGTTGCAAGATTATGAGAGGAGCTTGCTTCGAGATTTGAAATGAAGAATCTGGGGGAACTTTCTTATTTCCTTGGCCTAGAGGTGATGGCATGCAAGGATGGGATCTTCCTTTCACAAAAGCAATACGTGAAGCAAAATTCTTGAGAAGTTTAAGATGCAAAATGTTAAGCCAATGGCTACTCCAATGGAACAAAATCTGAAGCTCAGCATGGACGATGGTAGAGAATTACAAGATCCTCATGTTTACAGAATGCTTGTTGGGAGTCTGTTGTATTTAACAATAACGAGGCCAGATATTTCTTTTGGTGTTGGAGTGGTCAGTCAATTTATGCAGCGTCCTAGAACAACACACCTTGATGCGTCGAAGCGCATTCTTCGATATCTATTTGACACCAATTATTATGGTGTACTGTATAAGCGTGGTGCTGAATTTTTGCCCAAAGGATTTGTTGATGCTGATTCGGCAGGAGATCCGACTACTCGACATTCAACATCAGGGTACGTGTTTTCTGTTGGCTCAGCAGCAGTTTCTTGGAGTAGTAAAAAGCAACCAACGGTAGCATTGTCCAGCACAGAAGCTGAGTATAATGCTGCTACCTATGCTACTCAGGAATGTGTTTGGCTTAAAAGACTTATAAGTGACATTCTATGTCCAATTAAGGAACCGGTGGTCATTGGGTGTGACAACCTAAGCACAATTCGGTAAGAATCCAATCCAGTTTTTCATGCAAGGTCAAAACATATTGAGGTTCATTATCACTTTGTTCGTGAAAAGGTTCTATCCGGAGAAATTAATCTTGTCGAAGTTGACTCGAATGACCAGGTTGCAGATATTTTTACAAAAGCTTTGCCAAAAGCGAAGTTTGAGAAATTCCGTGCTCAACTTGGTTTAGTTTCCAAGCTAGCATCAAAGGGGAGTGTTGAAATCTGATGCTACATGGCAGATTCATCAATAAGGTTCTTGGTGCATTCATGTCTCTTCACATTCATGAACTATCTTAGTTCATGAATTATCTATTTCATTTCATTTTCTCATTCATGTATTGTCTAAATTAGTATCTAGATTATTCCTAAAAGTATTATAAATAGGACATCCTCTTCATGTTCAATCAATTTTGTAAGCACAGAGTGCAGTTTTGGTTATAATATAAAGTTGCTTCTTTTCTCTTCCTGTTAAGTTGTCCTTGTGTGTATTCTAGTGGATCTAGATACACTGAGTACCATCATCGTGCTGAGTTCAACTGGGTATTCATTTTGAATGATGTTTATGTAGCATATTCGGGGCAAAGCTAGTAAAAAACCCTCTTCTCGTTACTTTAGGAATACCAATTTAGTTTCCTTTGTGGTTTTGGAAGTAGTATTAACATATATAAAGCCTTGTACTGTCTTTCGTTGAGGCATAGATTAATACTCCCTCCGTCTCAAAATGATTTTCATACTTTTTTCGTAGTTATTACGAAGGTACTTTGAACAATAAATTTGGATTTTTTTAATTATCCTAATGAATATCTAAAACTTGTTGTTGATGCACCTTCAACAATACTATCACAAAAAACTTTTAGTTTTTCATTAGGATATTTAAATTAACCCAAACTTATCGCTCAAAATACCTTCGTACTAACTACGAAAAAAGTATGAAGATCATTTCGGACAGAGGGAGTAATACAGAATTTTCCCAGCAAGTACTTGCTTTCTTGTGTTGAATTTGCGTGATTCTAATCCCTTCAGTGCTCTTAAAGAATCCTAGTTGTGACGCCTACGGTTGCCTAGGTGTGAGCTCAGGCTTTTCTATATTTTGATATTTTATTGGGTAAATCACAAAATAGGGCTTAAACTTCTCGGAGTGGTACCAGTTTAGGGCCTATGGTCCAAAATTTAGCGAAATGGGGCTTAAGGTGCAAAACATTGATCATTTTAGGGTTTTTTAACGGAATTCGTTAGAAAAGTCAGTTAAGTCACATGTGCTTTGCACGTGATTGACTGATTTGATTAATTTCAAATGGAAATTAATTTTGAATGAGAATGAAAGTTTGTAGAAATGAAAGGGGTTAAGTTGAAAAATTAAAATCATGTTACTATTGAAAGAGACCAATCTATGTTACCATTTCTTCAACCAAAAAGGCTGAAACAACCCCTCCTCCTCCGATGGCAACCTCCATCGCCTCTACCTTCCCTCCTACAACATGTCACCTTGTTTTCCTCATTTCATTCTCCCATTTTATTTCTTCAGATCTGAACGCCCTCCCCATCTTCTTTTCTCACATTTTCGATGACTACATAGCCACCGAAAGTCGGATCCTACAACTCCATTGCCATCAGAGCTCAGATCCGACAACTCCATAAGCACCAGAGCTCAGATCTTATAAACCCGTCACCAAAGCACAGATCCACAATGTTCTTTCCCCTATCTCTCTCTTAACATCGTGGATTTGTGCTTTGGTGACTGGATTTATAAGATCTGAGTTCTGGTGCTTATGGAGTTGTCAGATCTGAGCTTCGATGGCAATGTAGTTGTAGGATCCGACTTCCGGTGGCTATGTAGTCATTGGATATGTGAGAAAAGTAGATGGGGAGGGTGATCAGATCTGAAGAAATAAAATGGGAGAATGAAATGAGGAAAACAAGGTAACAGGTTGTAGGAGGGAAGGTAGAGGTTATCGGAGAGGGGGGGGGGGTGTTCAGCCTTTTTGGTTGAAGAAATGGTAACAGAGATAGGTTTCTTTCAAATAGTAAAATGATATTTTTTTTTCAATTTAACCCTTTGTATTTCTACAAACTTTCATTCAACTCATTCAAAATTAATTTCCATTTCAAATTAATCCAATCCGTCCATCACGTGCAAAGCACATGTGACTTAACCTACTTTTCTAACGAATTCCGTTAAAAACCCATAATATGATCAATTTTTTGCACCATAAGCCCCATTTCGCTAAATTTTGGACCATAGGCCCTAAACTGGTACCACTCCGAGAAGTTTAGACCTAATTTTGTGATTTACCCTATTTTCTTTTACTGCTTAATAACCAGAATTTGCATCATATTAGCTTTTGTTCTGCATCAGTGTTCCACTCCTTTATGCATTTCGATGACTCTAGAAGTACTCCACACCTGTCAAATTTGGGAACACATAATTTTTCGTTTGTTCTCTATATCTCGATATGAAACCATCTTGATAGTTTTAGTTTAATTATGAAACTTACCAACGAAGTATCATGGGTGTATGAGTTGCAGCTTCTTGTCTATAGCTATGCTGTAATTGATCTATTGGGATTTGTTTTTTTCTCGTTGTTTTAGGTTACATTGGGAATACCCCAGTTATCCTTGCCAAACCTCAAACTTTCATGAACTGTAGCGGTGAGTCTGTAAGTAAGCTAAATTGAGAAAAAAAAATAAAAAATTGTATTTTAATCCCTTTTAATATCGCTGTTTGTTATCCTAACTTGATTTCTTTAAAGGTTGGACCGCTTGTTTCATACTACAAGATTCCAGTTCAGCAAGTACTTCTGGTAAACTTTCTTTTTACTATGTTCAACAGTTGGCTCCAACATTACTTCATACTTTAAACCCTTATCTTGGTTTGTCATCTGCAGATTTATGATGACTTAGATTTACCATTTGCAAAGTTACGATTATTGCCCAAAGGTGGACATGGAGGACATAATGGGTATGTAGCATGCACTATTACTGTTATAATGAATGTGTGAATTTCTTGAAAGCATATCTCTTTGCACTTGGTTTCTGAATCTGGTAGCTTCAGATGGATGTCCTGTTGTTTATAGAAGTGCGAAGAGTGGGGGACGGGAATGGGAGAGGAAGAGAGTAAAGAGCATTCTAGGCTATCTCCCTACATTTCAAAAAACAGTTGTTTGTTCCTTACTTCCTTTGTCCCAAAATGATGTTCCCACTTTTTTGATGTTAGTAAGAAGGAACTTTGAGCAATAATTTTGTTTAATTTAATTACCCTAATGAAAATATAAAACTTGTTATTGATAGTATTTATGATGGTGTATCAATAACAAGTTTTGTATCTTCATTAGGATTAATAAATTAAACTAAAATAATTGGTCAAAGTTCCTTTGTATTAACACTAGTACCGTGCCCGTGCCGATGGCACGGAGCCGGAAAAAAGATAACAGATGTTTTTTGCGATAGCTTACGTGATGGGGAAAAAAAAAAGGCTATATGAGTTCTCAATCATGTACGCATAGTATATACTATACTTTGTCCCACAAAAATCAAAGTGACAGATGTTGCTACTTTATATATTTTTGTTAAAAAAAAAAAAAAACTACAATATCAACGGTGAGCACACCCATACAATTTAACATAACAGTCTGAACTTGCTTCCTGTTATAATGAAAGTCATTCAACGCTTTGTGTGTTAACCCATCCATTCCGGACCCGGAACCGGTCAACCGAGTTAGCTCCACCCTCCACCCAACGGCTCCGATCAAGGCCACATACACACATTCATCGTTTGTGCGGCTAGGATGATTTCAATTTTTTGTGGGTCCCACCGAGCTCGGCCACATCTCAACCGTTGGGTGTAGCTAGCATGACGTGACTCCAATCGGAACCATTGGGTGGAGCTAACTCCCCGGTGGAGCGGTTCAAAATCCATCCATTCCTACAAAATCTGAGATTCAACACGTCGAATACATAAACAACGCAAGAGTAGAGCAACAAAGATCGATTGCCAGCAATCTTATCTCCAGCTCATTTTCGTAGACCAGATGTGAATAATAGAAATAATGAATAAAAGATCACTAAGAAATCTCTAAGTCACAACTATATTACACTAATCACATTGAACTTTGAGATCAATCAGCAAAGAATTTCCAGTCGCTAATTTCCCTATAGGCCCACTCCATAATCGACTGTATTCATGCGGCAAACTTTATATCTCACAGAAGAGTTTCAACTCCTGGGATCTCGATTGAATGAACCCAAAAAATTTACCAAAAATAGCACCAATTAGATACTCAACTTTAACTCCAAAAAATTCACCAACTAAAAAGCTTAACAACAAAAAATTCCCAACTCACACAATTGATGCATACATATTCGTAACCATTAAAATCCAAATCCAAATACATCGACCATAGGAAGAGAACAAACCTCACCTTCAATGAACGACCAAGAGGGAGAGCGTATCTAAATGACAGAAGGTCAGAAGTAATCGCAAACGGTGAGATATCCTGGGTTCAATTTGCTGGCGTTTGAGTCGACGGCTGTTTGACGAAGAGCAGAAGGGGGAGGGTGGAAATCAGAAACCGTCACTTGTGAGCCGTCAGATGTATTTTCAAGAATTGATCCTAACCGGTAAAATAAAAAAGAAAAAAATCAGAAAAAATGGGAGCTGTTGGATGTGTGCAGTTATCGTTTAATCCGAGCCGTTCTTTGTCTATTTTCATTTAACGGTTATTACCGATGTCTTTTGTATTATAGATAAAAAAAGTGGGCACATCATTTTGGGACGGAGGGAGTATTAGATGCTTCGTCTCTATACTTCTGCAGCATATCAACTTGACCATCCAAGCTTTTTCAACTGGGATTTAGCTTATCCAAATTGAAAAGTTGATTTTGTTGTTTCATATGTGGAAGAAGTGTTAAAAGGGGTAGGTGATTCTTGACTAGGAATGGTCAAACTTAAATGAAAAATTTCTTCTTATGATATACTCCCTCTGTCCCTTAAATGAATGTCCAAATTTCATTTTAGAATGACAAAGATTCATAAATATTCTTGTTATCCACCCAAACATTTAATTTTGCAAGTATAAAGAGACTAGTGAACAAAAATGATAAAAAAAACATTTAGGGACAAAGTTTCTTCCAAAAAAGACATTCATTTTGGGACAAAAATTTCTTGAAAATGGACATTCAGTTAGGGACGGACGGAGTAAAATTTTTGGACATTCATTTTGGGACAGAAGGAGTAGTTAAGTAACAAGGGTACCTCTAATGCCAACTAATTGAACTCCTCCATGTGAGAGAATTATGAGCTGCATTATGGTCATTAGGAACTGTTGACATTAAAATTCATAAGCATTCAGATTTTTATGTTGTCCTTAAGAGAGCTAGCGATTTGTCTTTATCAAAAAATATGTATTCGAGTTGACCACATTAGCAAAATTGATGTCTTCTTCAGGATGAAGAGTGTGATTAATCACCTCAAAGGGAGCCGTGATTTTCCTCGTTTGAGAATAGGTATCATGCTGAAGATATTATTTCCAATTTTCTTTTGTAAATGATAAATGCATTATATTTGATGAGCTGTATAAACTTTGCCACAGGCATAGGAAGGCCCCCAGGAAAAATGGATGCCGCCAACTTCGTTCTTAGACAATTCAATAAACAAGAACGTCAAGAGGTATTTAGTTCGCTGTTTTCTCCATATAACATCCTCACCCAGTCCAAAAATGATTGTCCTAATTCTAAAGAAGTTACCCTCTCAATCCTGTAATAAATTTCGCTTTTCGGTCAACGTTCAATCAAAACTGACCAAAAAAGTCAAATTTCAACGTTTATGATGGGACAGAGGGAGTAATAATCGTAGAGTAATTTACATAATTTACAAGCAAGTAACCGATTAACCATAAACAAATGGGACAATTTTGTTGGGCTGGAGGAGTATGAAGTAGCTAAATAATTTTTTTTTGCTATGTTTTTCAGTTGGATTTTACATTGCAAACTGGTGTGGAAGCCATGAGGATTCTTTTGCTTGAAGGTTTCAATAAAAGTGCAACCTTTGTGAATACTGCCAAATCCTTGGAGTCTTTTCGATGAAAAACTGCGTCTTTGCACTTCAGTTTCGAAGTTAGTTTCATATAAATGATTAATTCGAGAGACGGAGATATATCTAATGGTGGATAACTTTGATTAATAGCACGTGGAAGAACCCTACCAGATACCGGGCACGTATACTCCCTGTCATGGCCTTCTGTTTTGATAGTAAAAGTTTCATATTTTCAAAGATTTCTTTAGGTGGTGTTGGCACGGAACGTTTTGTGGTTCAATTTTTCCATTCAATTTCTATATTTTCTCCCATGTTGAATCAATTGAATCAAAAGTGACACACATAGAGGAATGAATATATAACATTTGGAATTCTATATGGTTTTCAGGTTTGAATTTCGTGGCATTCGAGTTGCTCTTTCAGTTTCTAGTATAAGCCCAGAAACGAGTTGCCAAACACTCCCTCAATATCCTACTCCCTCCGTCCCTAAATAAATGAAAGTTAGTTTATGGAAAAAGTTTGTTCCTAAATGTTCTTTTACCAAATTGTTTTTACTAATCTCTTTATACTTTATACTTGTGAAATTAAATGTTTGTGAAAAAAAAAAAAAAAAAAAAGGATAAATCACACTTTGAATTTTTGTCACTAAATTATTGTGAACCTACATATGCTAATAATTTTAAATGTGGGTAGTAATTCTTACTACAACAAAAGCACATACCACTTTTACTGATTCCTGCAAGAAACAAATTTCTTTCAAGCGAGACCCCGTTGTAAAATCTCCTTTATACATACCTCTAAAAGTTAGAGGATCCGCCATTAAAGTGGGTGCACAAATTAAAACAGTACGAGTAATAAGTAGGAGTGATAATTATATTCTGTAGCTAATAGACAAACACTTATAATTCACTTTGACCAAACATCGATGTCGATATAGTTATCTATGGTTGATACTAGCCTTCACCCTCTATCAAATACTTCAATCTCTTTTAGAAAATTTGTCTCATCTTGACTTTTTATGATCAACACAAATTCACTTTGACCAAACATTGATGTCGATATTATTATCATAGTGAATATTAGAAATTGTAATTGATAAATCATTAAGTGATTCATTGTGATCAACGCTAATGTATAGTCAAATTTAACGTGTATTGAATAAAAAAAAAATCAAAAAACAAATAAAACTCTTCGGGTTAGAAAGAGTAAATATAGTTTAATAATAGGTGTACCATCTCAATCTAGCATTCTACACACCATGACGGTCTAGGCGTCTAGCATTCATTATTTTCTACTCATTCCGTTTCAAAATACTTTGCACTAATATATTTTTTAGTGTTCCATGAGTAAGTACCTTTTCCTAAAATATTCAAATTTTATTATTTTTCTATTCTCTCTAATCCCAATTGTCATACTCACACACCAAATTTTGGACCTCACTTGTAAATCCCACTCACAACCTATTTCTCACTCAAAATACTTTTGAATTTATATAATCATTCTTTAGTTCTCGTGCATCTTTAAAATGGTGCAAGATGTTTTGGGACGGAGGGAATAGTCATTTATGTGTGCATGCGTATGCGTATTATTACCGACACTAGCATCGATCAATCAATTTGCTGGCATCTTTATCTCAATAACCCCAATCAAAATAGCATGTGAGCACCTCTATCGCAATAACTTCAGTCAAAACAGCACGGTGGCGGACTTAGGAATTTTTTTTGAAGGGGTCAAAATTATTTTTATTAGTGTAAGTGGGCAAAAAAAAAATTAGTGACTTTTTTTTTTACTGAAAGAAAGGGGTCAAAGTTTAATTTATTGCACTAATTAATTTAAAATTTACAAAAATTGCACTAGTAAAAAAAATTTGACGAACGGAAGCGCGGCCACCTTAACCTACAAGGTAGGTCGGCCGGTGAAATAGCATGTGCATGCGTAACTTGTCAAATAGAAACTGAAACTGAAACTATTTATTTTTCTTTCGAAATTGAAACTAAGTTGTAAAAGAAAAATATAATCTCACGAGCATCACCACCATTTATTCTTTCTGCACAAGATACCCAGAAGGTAACTCCATAGCCTTCCAGATATGCTGTTGTGTGAGCAGTGCAATTTTCTTTCAGTACGTAAAAGGTAAAACTAAGTTGCGGACCTCCTCACGTGTAAAAAGAATAATACTGAATCCGACTTATTTTAAATTGCAAAATTTGTCATTTTGATTGTCGCGTAGAAATTGCAAAATCCAAAAATAGAAAGTATTTACCCACTTAAATACTCACATCAACTAACCGACCAACTATTTCCTACCTCACTTTCTCTCCTACCAAACTATCTACACTCACAACACTTCACTTTTTCCACATTTTCCTTAATTTTCGTGCAAAGACAGTTTTGTGCAATTTAAAATGAGACGGAGGGATTATATATTGTTGGTTCTCTATTTGATAACCTACGCTCTTATATACTCTCTCTGTCCCAGCATAAGTAGGTCTTCTTTCATTTTTAGGTCGTCCCAAAACAATTGAGACTGTCCAAAATAAAAATGTTTTAATATATTTATATACAAATAACCCCACAATTTAGTCTCACTCATTCTCTCTCTTCATTTTTCACCAATCAATTTATTCAACAACACTACTATCTATATATCCCACTCATTTTCTCTCTAAATTTTTACCACACTGTAGGTAGACACCTCGACCTCGCACCCCCTAAACCAAAAAGCGTGGGCTGCTCACACACACACTACTTTTCTTTTAATTATTGTGCCTACACTTCTTGTCCTACTTATGCTGAGATGGGGGCATAAGTTAGTCAATGGTAATTTAACAACGTTATTTAAGTATGTAAAAAAAGTAAAACTCAAACCGATTGAAGAAAAGAGAAAAACCAAAAACCCAAAAAAAAAAAAAAAAAAAAAAAAAACACAATCGGTGGGAGTAAAATACGTCTTACACCAAAAGTAGAAAGTGAAGTCATTTTTGGTTAGATGTCAATTGTCGAGGGCACGGGTTGTTATGAAAAGCGTGTAGATGGCCGTTACACAATTTTTTGTTGGGTTAATTGCAATTTGGTTCCTGGCTTTTTCTGAAATTTGCAATGTTGATGCTGTCTTTTCAATTTCGCTATTTGGTATACTCATTTTGTCATTTTGTTGCAATCCGACTACAAAAGTAACTGTGTTAGTTTTCTAACAGATTTATGTCATGTGACTAGTACATAACGTTTTAAGATGTTTGTGGAGCTACACATATCTGATTGGTATGATTTTTATAAAAAAAACAGAAGCTAATATTTAAATTTACAACATATATTTTTTTGTAATTTTTTTGCAATTTTTTTGGTGAACTAGTTATATTATATTAATTTGTAATTTTAAAAATGAAAATATTTAAAAAATAGAAGACATGAGAAAAATAATCTGAAAAAATTACTATTTCCCACCATGATATACATTCTTTCCTGGCGTTTACTTTCCTCCACCCCTACTGCACGTTCCCGCATCACCCCTTCCACATACACTCTTCCCTCGATTCATCCTCCTCTTCCTCTTTCTTTTTTTCTATCAAATATTTAATGAGTTGATAATCCATATATAGCATTTACTTCATATGAAAAATATTTGGGGCCAATATCCTTTTTAGATTATTATTTCAAGTGTTTTCTTTATTTAAAATTAATATTTAATATAAAATAATCCAATCACCCGAAAAATTGCCAAAAATATATGTTGTAAATTTAAATATTAGTTTCAATTTAAAAATAGAATCATATCAATCGGATATGTGTAGCTTTAAATGTCCCTTAAAACGTCATGTGTTAGTCACATGACATAAAATCTGTTAGAAAACTAACGCCCAGTTACTTTTGTAGTCGGATTGCAACAAAATGACAAAGTGAGTATACAAATTGGTGAAATTGAAAAGACAGGATCAACATTACAAATTTTGGAAAAAGTCAGGAATCAAATTGCAATTAACCCTTTTTTTTTTGTTCACAGCCGTGTCCAAGTTTTCAGCCATGTTTAAAGGATGAATGAATGTCTAATAGTAACAACTTATCCATTCAAACTCATAATTCGGTCGCCAACTCCAAGTTCTCATTTTTCTATTTTTTTTTTCTTTCTCTTGTTCTTTCTTTCTATTGTTCTTTCTTTCTTTGTGGTAGTAGTTACGTTCGGCCTATTTATGTCATTTGATTAAAACTGATACTCCGTATAATGCCTTGAAAATTGTTACTAATGATATGAAGAACATAAACAGAAATTACAAACAGAAATGAGAAAATCAGAAACTGTATGAGTTGCTTAGTTTGTCCGAGTCTTGTGAGAACACTCTCCTTAAGACAAATTCGCCACTCACCAAAGTTGTGCTTGAGGATGTGTTGGACTCATGCCTCCCTGGATACAACGGACGGACCGGACAGGTGCTCCACAAAAGAACCTCCGACGAACTGTCGATATGCTTGAACTAAGTCACCCAAGAATTGCTAGAGGGCCAAAGAAAGCGAGAGCAAAGAAAGAGAGAGAGAGAGAGAACTGCTTGAAGGTGTTTTCGAAATGGGTGTGGACTGCCATTTTTATACTACTCAAAAGGATCCCATTTAATTGGCACAATTAAATTGGAATAAATGAGTTAAAGGGATTTTATTTCTTGCTGTTACAAATCAAGTAATCAACACATAAATATCTTTCCGTATTTTAAAGAGATAATTTAATGAAATACTTTATTGTTATGTTAGTATATACTACATTTGCAAAATTATGATTTCATTAATTATTATAATAGCACAAATTACAAATAAAATACTTATGATACTGCCAAAAACGTACCGTATCAGCCTTCCTCTAGCGGTTCGGATAATTCCAACAATAAGAACTTCACCGTTCGGATCTGCGCACAATGCACAAAAGTAAACTACGCCACCGGCGAAGGCCCTCCGGCGTGAGAGTAAGAATACGGGTGGTATATGAGAATAGAGAAATCAATTGACTAGTTTTTGAGCCAAAGAGTTCATTACCCGTCTCTTGTTGTGAGGACCTGTTTATATAGGCGTGGGTGAATGAGCCCTGACTTGTTAGAAAAGCCAGGGAGCCCGTATTGTTGTGGGACTCGTAATCCTTGGAGATAGACTCCTGATAAGGATGATGATATCTCAGTTATCTTGTAAAAGAGATATCCTTGTTTAGATAAGGGTTCTAAGGGCTAAAGTTGTAATAGAACTTTGTATGTGGACTCCTTGTGATAATGGGAGGTTTAAGATACACCTCGGCCCGTCATCTAGCTCGGCTCATCATAGAGACCGACTAGGGATTAGGCCTCTTAGGACTCGGCCTAGGCAAGGGCTGCCTGCTCGGCCTGATTGATGTCGGCCCATAAGCATGAGCTTCTTGTGAATGGGCCTTTCGGTATAGGCCTTTTAGGTGTGTGGGCCCACAGAATATGGGACCCATTTAACCAAGTCGGTTTATGTCGCTCAGTGGCCCCCGAGTTTCTATCTCGGCATGCCGAGTAGGAACTAGACTGATCATTTATTGCAGCTTCATTTATTGTTGATTTGACAGTCAGCCGACAAATCCTTATTCCTTTAGATTTGCTGACCTTGTCTAGATTTATTTCAGGTGAAATCGTTGTTCTTCTTGGACAACGAAACCTTCATTAATTTCTCCCCAATTATGACTGAAGTAAGTGCACTACCCCTTTGTATTCTGGGGATATATATAATCCACCCCTTGGTATTTTGTTCGCCAAAATTTGTTCCTTCTTTTTCCTTCAAGATCTTTCAAGAAACCTTAAGATGGCACCAAAAAGAGTGTATGACGACGCATTCCCGGAAGAGGTGGATTCCGATACAGAAACTTAGGCTGATGGTTCAAGTTCATCAAGTGGCAGTGATTCCGGATTTCCCTCGAAGAAACGCTCATCCTTCCCGTCGGAGGAGTCGTCGTCCGATAGTAATGAAGAGTATTCAGAACCAGACCCTATCTTTAGCGAGAATGAGTTCTCTGATGATGGTGATATGGCGAAGGGGATGATGAAGACGATGATGAAGGATCGGATGAGGATGATGATAAAGACAATGATAACGTTGATGTTGATGACCAGGGATACGACGGAGATCAAGAATGGGAGGAGGAAGATGAAGACCAAGATCAAGATTGTGACCTTTCTTGAATTTCTTAGTTAGTATGTCCAACTAATTTCTCTTTTGATTTTGTATAGATCAAGCCCCCGACCATATTGTGGGGGTCCTTTTTGATGGTGGTACTAGAACTATCTTTTGTGTTTATGTATTTGCTTGCATATAATGGGATTTTAGCCTTCCTGTCACCGTTGCTTTTGTTCTCCGTACATCATAGCTTTGCATCTTTAATTTGATTAGCAATCCAATGAGAATTCGAGTGTTGATAGGTCTCGTCTTGGATACATGTCCGTATATCTTACTCACTTGAACTTGGCGTCAACTGTTTTGTCAAGATGCCGGTTATGCGTTATGCCTTAAATATCGAGCTCTCAGTCTCTGGGCTAAGTGATCTCCTTGTCTCATCATTCACTTCTTATAGCCTCTCGACCCTCAAACTCGTCACGTTGATGGGTCCAGGTCGGCGTTTTTTATATTCAATAACTTTTCACCAGTTTTGACGGTTAAGTTGCCTCAAAGTTTCCCCTTTGACTGTTCATTGTCAGGTGGCGTGTACGGTTGATTGAAAAGACACCCAATATTAATGAGGGGTAATGATAAGGCTTAGTGGGGAACGTGCCAACCCGTGTGTAAGTACCCCAATCTGAAATGACCAAATTAGAGGAATTCTTGGCACCATTCAGGGACAAACTGATAGGGCAGGACCTCACTAGGATAAATTTGGAACACAGGGACCTTTCTGGAATTAAAAATTGGAAAAATCCAGAAGGCGCCATCGCTAGCCGTACGGCTACTTTGGGAGGCCACAGCCCCTATAAATTGAACCCCTTGCTGATCATTCCAGAGGGGGGAGAAACGATTATTGTTAGTGTTACTCTGCTAAATTGCTCCAGAGAGTGTTTTGAGAGTGAAAAGAGAAAGGAAGATTTGCCTAACTAAACATAGGTGAAGCCACCTTCTCCCCCATCCTTCTCTTCATCTTATCTCTTTTGTTTGTTCATATTATTGTTGTTCATCTCTTAATTCTTGCAAGTCTTGTCCATTCAAGCAACTTAATTTCATTGCAAGTTTTGTCCTTCAAGCACTTTAATCTTAATCTTATTGCAAGTCTTGTCCTTCAAGCACTATATATATATATATATATTGTTATACATTATGGTCCAAATCATGGATGATTCAAGGTGCCCTTCACACTTTGTGTGAAAGTGGTTCTAACCTAAGGATGATCATGGTTTGTTGAATTTCTTACTTAAAACAAATTAAAGATCTATTTTAATGAAAAAGACACATGTTTTGGTTGATTATGTTGTTCATTGGTAGCAAGGATGGTCATTTGGATGATAAAGTTTCAATCTTTATCATCCAAACATTGATCTAGCTTCAAAATCCCCTTTGGGGTCATAAAGATCAAATCTTTATGTCAAATAATATTGTCCCAAGGTTGTATTTGGCTTAAGGATCCACTCTTGTGGTGAAAGTCCAAATCTTTATGTTGATTTTGTTTTGTTTTGGCAATGATAATCATGTGGGATGATAAAACCTTAGTGTTTATCATCTTACCCTTTTGATTTAGCTTTGAAATCCCATTTTGGGTCATAAAGATTGAATCTTTATGCAATAATTTGGTCCCTAAGAGGTTAATAATGTATAAAAATGTCATCTTGATGATAACGTTTCCATCTTTAATCATCAAATGGTCATTTTGTCTCATTTGGCCATGTTCATCACCTTTGTATGATTTTCTCCAACGATTGCTTTGATCACACCTAAATACTCGTTTTGGGGTTCAATTGATGATCATTAGGCATAGGAATGATTTTGTTTAAGTTTGTTGTGTTGAAATAAAACTGGAATCAGAATTGTTTAAGTCGAGTTTTAGCAGAATGCTCTGTTTCTGCCTGGAACTGGACTGTTTCTGAACAAACTGTAAAAATCCCAAGGAAGATCATCCCATCCATACGGATGGTTTGGGTCAGAGGGAAAATGACCTTTTTGCCCCTTGTTCTGTTGTTTCTTGTGCAAATAAAACCTTCTTTTTCAGTTAAAATTGATAAACAGTCAAAAACAAAGATTTTCCGTTAAAACACACACACACGCATGCACTTTTGTTAATTAACAAGGGAGACTCGGTTTTGACCGAGGCGGCTTGGGTGACGTAAAACTCTTCCCAAGCCGTAACCTGACCTCCGAACCTTTTGTCTCTAACCTTTTTCATTTTGTTGGGTTTAAAATTAACAAAGTGTGGCGACTCCGTTAAATTGTGCCATTGTGTTTGGAACCATCCCGGATTTGGACACGTGTTGACCTTATCGCGGGGCGGGGATCCTTACAGTGGCGACTCCGCTGGGGAAAGTTTATTTCCGGACTTCTTTCTAGAAGATCCGGGGGCATTCTTGTATGGGTCAAACTCCCGCCCCCGTTAGTTGACCTTGTGCATGCTTTTGTGTGTTTCATGTTTCTGTTTGAACTTTTTTGAGTGGATCTGTTCTGGAAATGCAATAAAATGGGGCTTGGTGATCAGAAGTTGGAAAAACTGGAAAAAATCTCAACCCTCTTGTCTTAGCCATACGGCTACTTTGGGTATGGGGTCAGAATGTTGCAATTTAACCATTTTGTGCTGGAAGCAACAATCTGAACACCCCCTTTTCTTCTGCTTGTCCAGGTTCCAAATTTACAGTCTTATTTGTGCACATTACCTCTTTTTCTTTGGCCAAAACTTGGTTCTTAAAGCTTGGTTATGCACAATCTTTTGGGGAAAATAAAATAGGTTTTCAAAGCCTCATTGTGCATAACCCTTCTTGAAAAATTTCTTTGTTTTCAAAACCCTTTTTTGTTGTGCACAACTTGATTTGTACAAATGGCTTTCAAATGAATTGCTCTTCTTGTAAAAATGTTTGGTTTTCAAAAATTCTTGGTTGTGCACAATTGTTACATGTACAAAGTTTTGGTCCTCACTTGTTCATATTCTTTGATTGATTGCTTGTATAAATTACTTATTCCATGCTTGTCCATATTTGTTCATATCTTGCTCATGTCTTGTTCATAATATTGAAAAACGGATTGAAAATTTCTATTTTTGACTCAAAAGGGAATATAGAATGACTTCACACAACGCGCACTTGACCTTGCACGTTCCAAATACCCTTTAAACCCGGGATGGATGCCAGATGCAGCTCGATTGGCGCTCTTGTTCCCTTCGAGCGCACACGGGTCCATTCCACCTCCCCTTCCGAGCTGAGTCAACCACACATGTCCGTGACACACAAATATCGTGACTTTGGTTGATTTTTGGTCTAGTTCAGGTTGCCATTGTCATTAAGCACGTGTCCAAAGTCAATTGTGGCCAAGTTAATGCCCAGGTTACGACTCCTTGATGTAATGCAAGCGTAGCCTAACCCGCCTTTAACCCGTGTGTTAATGACGACCACAATTAACAAAGGTCATGTGCTAAAGATAGGGTAACATCGTGTCGTTAAGCCCTAATGAACGAGTCATGTTAATCATCCTTAAGCTCATGGTCGAGGATTGAGACACCTCATTCAAAATGAGGTCGTGTCAGAATATCGGTGCAGCCTTCGGAACAGTCTCGATCCCGACTGGGGCTTAATCATGATTAGGATGACCCGCACATCGGTAACCTTGCGACGCACTAGACCTTAGGATCATTTCTTTTGGTCGGTGGAAGCCGCTTGCCCTATAGGACCCTCGCCCGGGACAGTTCGTCCTTAGGAGTGCGCAATACAGGTGAAAAACGAGGGGTCTATAGACGTAGTGATGACATCCACTGATCTAGGAATTAGAGTAATTGCGAAAAAGAAGAGAAATATATTCCAACCATTTAGGAAATAAAAATGCTTTTTAAGTAAACTTGGATGAATAAATAATTGCACATTGCATGACTTTGCTCCGTTTTTACTTCTTGGCCTTGACGCATTGCATTCTTGCGTTAATGAGCGTCATTTCGTTAAGTCTTTGGACGGATACCCGTTATCCTTCAAGACTTCCATAAAGGCGTTTCATTAAGCCTTTGGATGGATCCCCGCTATCCTTCCAAGGTTCCCGTTGTGATCCCGTTGTAATCCCGTTATGATCCACGTTGTGATCCCCGTTGTGATCCCCGATGTGATCCCCGTTGTGATCCCCGTTGTGATCCCGTTTGTGATCCCCGCTGAAACCTCTGTTAAACCCCTAGGTGTTGTCCCCTAGGTCCCCATTTGTGATCCCCGCTGAAACCTCCGTTAAACCCCTAGGTGTTGTCCCCTAGGTCCCCATTGAGATTCCCGTTGGAACCTTAGGTGTTTTCCCCTAGGCCCCCATTAAAATTCCCGCCAAACCTTAGGCGTTGTCCCCTAGGTCCCCGTTAAGATTCCCGTCATGACCTTAGGCGTTGTCCCCTAGGTCCCCGTTAAGATTCCCGTCAAGACCTTAGGCGTTGTCCCCTAGGTCACCGCTAAACCCCTAGGAATAGTCCCCTAGGAAGTCAAGTCTTTGAATGGATCCCCCGTTGCCATCCAAGAAGTCTGTTACAACCTTGTAAGTAGACCCCCGTTTGAATCTCGGATGGATTTAAGATCCCATTTGACCCTGTCCACCTTTTTACCCCATAGGTCTTAGCCTAGCGGTCATTCCCCATCAGTAGCATGAGCATTCACTCAGTGTTTACCCAAGCCTAAAGCTACCTTTTGTCTTCCCCGTAGCTCAGATGAAGTGGAAGAGAGCATCATGTCGCCGCCTAGTGCGTGTGGAGTTAGAAAGTTCCCTTGTCACTACAACTCCTCCGATCCGGTACCTCAGAAAGACCGCTTTGATGGATGGTAGTTTGGGAAACGACGTTGCAGACAACCCGGATATCTTGACGAAAGGAGAGCCGCTCCAAACTCTAGAAGCCTCCGGGGCTACGGAGGAAGTCATCACGAAGAGCCACAAGGAAACACGAAACCCGTTCAATGAGTCGATGAGACAAAGAGATGTCACAACTGATGGGCCCTTCACCAAAGTGACCAACCATAATGAAAGGGTGGAAGCTACCCGACCTCCGGATTGTAACCGAAGATTGCCCCCTCCATCTCAACAAAATACCGAGGCCTCCATTTCTTCGCCCCAACACGCCGTCATCCATAACGAGCCTCTCACTCAAATCTCCCTCACTCCGCCTCATCCCAAATCCAACATCTCCCATGAGACACTTCTTATAAAACCCCAAACACAACCCACTCAAAAGGCCCACAAACCACTGTTCACACCGGTTACGCCCCGAGCATCATACTCACAATACCATACCCTTCGGTTTAATGCCATCAACCAAGTCACCGGAGCTCAGTCACTGTTTAGACCATATGTGGATACCCAACCATGCATCACTAACCGACTTCCACCGGATTTCCCGATAAGATTCCATGGTGACCCGTATCATTTCTGCAATCGGAGACCTCTTGGACCACGAGCTCATTGCATGCCTCCAATGTATATTCCTGCAAGCAACCAAGATTATGGGTATGCCTACACCCACGTACTTCCACAGAATCCTCATGTTGCACCTCAGTCGGGTACGTTGTTGGGAAAAAGAAAACAAATGGAAGCTAAATTTGAAAGGACACTCGAGGGGCACCCCTTTGCATTGAGTAACGGTGATTGTCATCCCCACCACGCTCTGGTCAATAATGAAAGAAAAGCCAAAGGCCGAGCCAAGCTCCATTTTACAAAGTTTGAGGATTTCGGAATGCCCATAAGCAAAGTGTTTGAAGGATTGGTCAAACAAGGCCTCATGTGGCCCCTCGAAGATTTCCGGCCAAAGAATCTTGAAAAACGATGCGACAAGACCAAAAGGTGTTCCTTTCACAACTACCATGGCCATGATACCAATGATTGCACCGCCATAAAACGCATCATCTCGAAGCTAATCGAGAAAGGAAAGCTTGGACGCCCCCACGCCCCCGGCACAGCCAATGACCCGAGCGTCAAAATGCTCGAATTTGTGACTTCCCCGATGGTCGGTAAATGGAGTGATGTACATCCCAAGGAAAAGCAGCCCGCGGTTGACAAAGTTGTCAATCCCAAAGTGGGAGAGCCTGTTTTGGAAGAGTTGACAAAATCAGTGTCCCAAATGATGGTTCCTAAACTCAGCAAAGCCGAAATGATGGAAGGCGTTTGGAAAGGATCAACGGCACAGAAAATGTCTGAAGGGCTGAATGCCCCGGGTTGGGAAATGAATGGTGCTGCGGCTGCCACAGTAGAGGATGGAGTTTCGAAACCCCTTCCATCAATCTCCCCTTAGGAAAGGTCTGTTTTCATCCTTAGGAAGAGTCCGCTGCTTTTAGGATGTGTGGTAAGCCCTTAAGAAGAGTCAGTTAAGGTGTCTGTTAGCTTTAGTTAGAGTCTTGACTCCCCAGTTGATGCCATGCGGTGTCCATTCTGAGTCCATTGACAGTTTTCTTAATAAAATTATTATTATTATTGCCTTGTCAAAAGTTTGCAAAAATGAGTGTGAGTCTTCAAACAAAAAAAAAAAAAACTTAAAATAAAAAGATCAAGTTTTTCCTAAAAGGCTAATCCGATAATGAAGCATTTTTCTTAAATCATGGTTATAATTTCACCTTGAGGTTTAATATGCTAAAACTCCTTCGCGGTTCTGTCCATCGGAAAAATCGACCAAGGAGCCCACACCTGAATTGGCGTCCGAGACAACCATCCACGTGAACAACAAGGAGAAGCCCGTGCTTCGGAAGCCCAAAGGCGGCTACATCAAATGGAGGTCTCTACCCTCGTCGAGTGTCATGCACAAAGGTTGCACGCCTTGAAAGGAAATCACCAAAAGGAGATGGCCAGAGCAAACTCCCAACTCATGAGTAGTAGACGGATCCGGCAATTACAACGCCAAGCCAAATGGAGACCTCGCGACATCTTTCCTGACGACATGGAACCCGAGTTCCCCGTAGAAGACATGGAATATGCCGCCGACGACCCCTCCAACAATTGAGGAAGAAAATGGATCATCGTGCTTTATGGGAGACCATCCCTTAAAAAAAAATGAGTCTTCCAGCCTCGTAGGATCTAGACTTTCACCAAAAGTCCGTCCCAGACTGTGTCTTTTTATTTTTACAAAGGTCCATACTTGGACATGTATGTATAAAGTTATCTAAATAAAAGAGTCATTTTCCTTCTCTTCTCTTTAGACTTGAGACATTATTTGCAATATACACTTACTCTTGAAATTGCCTTGCTTGTTATTATCAATTGATTGCTACGTCCCTAAAATGATGAATTGACTTCTAAGCATACTAGTCAATGACGACTCATTAAGGACGAATGGACCTAACACAAATGAAAAATGCTAAATGCAAACAATTAATCTTGATGTGAATAAATGTTGTGATCAATTGGCATGAAGAGACCATTAATGGCAAACCTTCCTCTATACACACCCCCTATACACATCCCCGATACACAACCCGATACAAATTCTTGATGCACATCAAAGGCATCCCGAGACGATGAAAAGACAAGGATGTTGTTGCTCAACCACCAAGATTCACCCGTGAACGCACGTGCGCAGCCAAGCAAAGGACTTCCCGGATCTTCAAAGTCAAAGTGAGAAGTGACGGACATTCCACCAGGAGGCTACAAATGAACCAATGCCCAAGAAAGCAAGTTGGGGCTAATGTTTCTCCTCCCTCTCTCTCTCTCTCTCAAAAAATAATAATAATAATAATAATGAGAAGAGAGAAAAGAAATGGATAATGGAAAGGAGGAAAGGAAATGGATATTGGTGAAGAAAGAGTCTGCCTCAAAAGCTCACTGTAAAAGTCCACCTCAAAGAACATCCCGAGGAGTTCACCATCAGCAAAGCAACAACATCCTTCAAAAGGACACCAACTTCAACAAAAGATGATCCACGGCCGAACTACGGCGACCTGAGCTCCTTAAACTGAGGGGAACGTAGGCAACCTTCGGGTCCGGTCACAGCATGAGAAAGAACGGTCAAACCATGGCTTTCCCAAAGAAGCCAAGCCTCTCCCCCTTGGTCCCATCAATGACCAATTTACCAGACAAGGACCAATTCCCCATAAACACCTTTTGATCTTGCCATTGATCGAATCTTAATCCTAATTGATCACAACATTTATACATGTTAAGGCTAATTGCTTGTTATAATCTTGACTTAATAACGAACATGGTCCATCCAAGCAATCATTTTGAAAATTTAACCAAGACAAATTTCAAATGTCTCGACAAGTCTTCTTCTCTACATATTAGGAAAGAGATAAACACTTATGTTCTATCAAGCAGGGGCTTCCTCCTATTTCATGATACAATTGAGGGACTCTCTCCTGCCTAAATAAATACCCCTGCATGTTTTCTCCAAAAGACATCTTAAGTCCCCGTTCCATCGAGTCGGCTGGATCACTCATAAAAAAAAGCACCAAAAGAGTAGCCCGCTAGGTTGAAAACCCATAAGGGAGGCCTAGGCAAAAGACAGGGTGTGCCATAAAAGACGCAAAAAAGTAGCCCGCTAGGTTGAAAACCCGCAAGGGCGGCCTAGGCAAAAGAAAGGGTGCGTCATGAAAAAGGGATGGGTTCCTAACCCCACTTCAAAGGTCATGTTGGGTCTACGCCAACGCCAAAGGTCAAAAGATGATATTGGGTCTACGCCAGCATCAAAAATCGAAGGACGACATTGGGGCTACCTCCACACCAACGACCACAAGGGCATGGGGCTACCTCCACAAAGACATGGGGATACCTCCATAAAGACATGGGGCTACTTCCACAATGACATGGGGCTGCCCCGACATCGATGACAATGAGGACGTGGGGCTATGCCGCCACCGACACCAATAAGGACATGGGGCTACCTCCAACATCAACAGCGAGAAGGACATGGAGCTACCCCAATATCAATGACAAAAGGGTTCTCTATACCTGATCACTGCTAAGAAATGGACAAAGCTCCAAGGGACTTTATGCATGACAAACCTCATGGTTAAGTTAAAATAAAAAATTTGACTAACATGCTTCGTAAAAGATTTGCCTTTAGGAATAAGCATCTTTAAGCTTGCCCTTTTGGCCTCATTTATCAAAAAAAAAAAAACAATGTTTCAAGCAAAATGCTTTTGATCTCCTCTCAAAATGAATGGACTTTTTCATCCACAATGTGTCTAAAAGGTCACCCATAGGCTTCCCCCGGGGTAAAGAAAGTGTGTCAACCTTCCTGTAGAGTTGAGTTGACCAAAGTTCAAACTTTGACCAAAGAGGTCAAGTTAAAATTTTCCCGGTCAAACTCCCCAAAGATGGAGTTGACCCAAGTCAAGCCTCGACCCAGAATGGTCATTTTAGGATAAAGTGTTTGTCCCCGGCAGTCCAAAATGACGTAAGACCATCCTTGTTAGTCAACCATCTCGTAGTTAGTGTTGACCAAACCTCTAGGATTGACCGAGTGAAAGTCAAATCCGTTGTTGTCCCAGTAGTCAAAGATGACGTAAGACCAGTCTTGTAGTCAACCCTCTCCCATAGAGCCAAGTTGACCAAACCTTTAGGATCGACCAAGTGAAAGTCAAATCTGTTGTTCTCCCGGCAGTCGAAGATGACGTAAGACCAGTCTTGTAGTCAACCCTCTCCCATAGAGCCAGGTTGACCGAATCCCTTGCCTCTGACCGAATGAGTGTCATGCCCAAGTCCTTGCCTCTGACCGAATGAGCGTCATGCCCGAGTCCTTGCCTCTGACCGAATGAGTGTCATGCTTGAGTCCTTGCCTCTGACCGAATGAGCGTCATGCCCGAGTCCTTGCCTCTGACCGAATGAGTGTCATGCCCGAGTCCTTGCCTCTGACCGAATTAGTATCGACCGAATGAGCACCATTCCCGAGTCCTTGCCTCTGACCGAATGAGTGTCATGCCCGAGTCCTTGCCTCTGACCGAATGAGCGTCATGCCCGAGCCCTTGCCTCTGACCGAATGAGCATCATGCCCGAGTCCTTGCCTCTGACCGAATGAGTGTCATGCCCGAACCCTAGCCTCTGACCGAATGAGTGTCATGCCCAAGTCCTAGCCTCTGACCAGATGAGTGTCATGCCCGAACCTTAGCCTCTGACCGAATGAGTGTCATGCCCAAATCTTAGCCTCTGACAAAATGAGTGTCATTCCCTAATCCCTGCCTCTGACCAAGTGAGTGTCATGCCCAAATTCCTGCCTCTGACCAGATGAGTGTCATGCCCAAATTCCTGCCTCTGACCAGATGAGTGTCATGCCCAAAATCCCTAGCCTCTAACCGAGTGAGTGTCATGCCCAAATCTCTAGCCTCTGACCGAATGAGTGTCATGCCCGAGTTCTCCACCCGACCTTTACGGTCACCCTTAGGCTTGAAGACGCTAAGTTCTCCACCCGACCTCGACAGTCGCCCATAGGTTTGAGTAGCCTTAAAATCTCTCACCCCTCTTCCGAACTACGTTAGGCTTGATTCCCCACGAACGGGATACGTAGGAATCCTATACCCCTAGGTCCAGCCATCTGAAACAAAATCGGCCCTAGCCGTCCCCCCATCAGATTGGGATGCTTTATGTATCGACAACCCCGCTTCTCCAAAGCGACGTTGCCGAGGGGCTCTGTAAGTACCCCAATCTGAAATGACCAAATTAGATGAATTCTTGGCACCATTCAGGGACAAACTGATAGGCCAGGACCTCACTAGGATAAATTTGGAACACAGGGACCTTTCTGGAATTAAAAATTGGAAAAATCCAGAAGGCGCCATCCCTAGCTGTACGGCTACTTTGGGAGGCCACATCCCCTATAAATTGAACCCCTTGCTGATCATTCCAGAGGGGGGAGAAACAATTATTGTTAGTGTTACTCTGCTAAAATTGCTCCAGAGAGTGTTTTGAGACTAAAAGAGAAAGGAAGATTGGCCTAACTAAACATAGGTGAAGCCACCTTCTCCCCCATCCTTCTCTTCATCTTATCTCTTTTGTTTGTTCATATTATTGTTGTTCATGTCTTAATTCTTGCAAGTCTTGTCCATTCAAGCAACTTAATTTCATTGCAAGTCTTGTCCTTCAAGCACTTTAATCTTAATCTTATTGCAAGTCTTGTCCTTCAAGCACTATATATATATATTGTTATACATTATGGTCCAAACTATGGATGATTCAAGGTTCCCTTCACACTTTGTGTGAAAGTGGTTCTAACCTAAGGATGATCATGGTTTGTTGAATTTCTTACTTATAACAAATTAATGATCTATTTTAATGAAAAAGGCACATGTTTTGGTTGATTATGTTGTTCATTGGTAGCAAGGATGGTCATTTGGATGATAAAGTTTCAATCTTTATCATCCAAACATTGATCTAGCTTCAAAATCCCCTTTGGGGTCATAAAGATCAAATCTTCATGTCAAATAATGTTGTCCCAAGGTTGTATTTGGCTTAAGATCCACTCTTGTGGTGAAAGTCCAAATCTTTATGTTGATTTTGTTTTGATTTGGCAATGATAATCATGTGGGATGATAAAACCTTAGTGTTTATCATCTTACCCTTTTGATTTAGCTTTGAAATCCCATTTTGGGTCATAAAGATTGAATCTTTATGCAATAATTTGGTCCCTAAGAGGTTAATAATGTATAAAAATGTCATCTTGATGATAAAGTTTCCATCTTTAATCATCAAATGGTCATTTTGTCTCATTTGGCCATGTTCATCACCTTTGTGTAATTTTCTCCAATTATTGCTTTGATCACACCTAAATACTCGTTTTGGGGTTCAATTGATGATCATTAGGCATAGGAATGATTTTGTTTAAGTTTGTTGTGTTGAAATAAAACTGGAATCAGAACTGTTTAAGTCCAGTTTTAGCAGAATGCTCTGTTTCTGCCTGGAACTGGACTGTTTCTGAACAAACTGTAAAAATCCCAAGGAAGATCATCCCATCCGTACGGATGGTTTGGGTCAGAGGGAAAATGACCTTTTTGCCCCTTGTTCTGTTGTTTCTTGTGCAAATAAAACCTTCTTTTTCAGTTAAAATTGATAAACAGTCAAAAACAGAGATTTTCTGTTAAAACACACACACACATGCACTTTTGTTAATTAACAAGGGAGACTCGGTTTTGACCGAGGCGGCTTGGGTGACGTAAAACTCTTCCCAAGCCGTAACCTGACCTCCGAACCTTTGTCTCTAACCTTTTTCAATTTTTTTGGTTTAAAATTAACAAAGTGTGGCAACTCCGTTAAATTGTGCCATTGTGTTTGGAACCATCCCGGATTTCGACACATGTTGACCTTGTCGCGGGGAGGGGATCCTTACACCGTGGATCTACGGGTACGGTCGGGTCGGATTCGGGTATAACCCAGTTGACCTGAAATATAAATTCAAATTCCCTCTTTCATTTTACTTTTTTGAATTTTCACCAAGAGAACAGTGCACTCACCATCGGCGAGTCTTTGAGAAAATCGATTTCTGCTGCAAGTCCCCTCAATCCGTTTCGATCATCTCTATTAGCACCATCAGCTGACCCTTTTTCTCCGATTATATTTTCGACCAAGGTACTGTTCCGATCTTTCTTGCCCTTTCTGCCTTTTTCCGCCATTGTTAGGGTTTTTAGAATTGTAAAGCTTCAAGATTTTATCCTCTTGCATTTAGATTCTGGGTAAACTGTAGCGATAGGATAGCCTTTCTTCTTCCTGTTATGTCGGGTACCCCTAATTTTGATCCTGACGCCATGTATGGCTTCTATGAGCGAAATAATAGGATATATATATTGTCGGAGGGGATATGGAAAATGTTGTCTTTACATCTTACATCCTGAAAAATATCTCATCTTAGTATAAATAGTTCACACCAATTATGTAACACACACTTTTCACATACTCACGTCTGATACTCTCTTTTTCTCTGTATCTTCCACTCATTCATTGTACCTCCACAAAAGCTTAATAAAATTCCATCATTCGAGGTTTTATGCCGGCGAACAAGTTGTTCAAGGGCCTTCCTCGTTAAATCATTTGTTCATACATCTTGAATTTCAAAGTTCTTTATTCCATTGTACCCTACTCCTTTATATTTGTCCAATTGTCGAAAATTGGCCAAAACAGTAATGTTTTGAAATATCCAAGAGAAAACCCCAAAATCCTTTACATGGATTCATTTTTATTATATTTAATTTTTGTAATAAACTAGATAACCTAGTAAATCAAATGGCGATTGGTGACCTGTTGTTTTTTAATAAAACCCCCAGGGATGATGTGAGGTATCCCACTAGTCTGTATGCCCCAAGAGCTCTTAGTGGTAGTGCGGATGGCATAGTGCTCCTCAATACCTTTGATGCCATTGTTTAACACATTTTCCTTCATTATGTTAAGGACAAATCGGTTTTCCGATCTTGTTTTGAGAGTGCTACCTCCTCGGCCCCAGTAGTCGATTCAGGGGGGAATATGGCCTTATCCAGGATTCTTGATGAGTCTAACCCCTCTGTTTCCTCTACAAGTATGGACGGGGAGAGTACCTGGAAGGATAGTCGACCTCTTTGATGACAGAGTCACCAGGCCAAGACGTGGTGCTGGAGCTGAGAAGGCAAATAAGAGTAAGGGTAAATCAGGTCCTATCGTAGATAAACATCCCAAGTTGGGGAACGAGATACTTGAAGTTCTTTATTCTTGATATGGCATAGACCGTAAGGAGTATCGTCTATATTACAGTAGGGCCGTCCCCCTGGATTCCGATGAGAAATTTCATAACTTTTACTATGACCAGGCGGTTGTTTCCTTCTTTTACAAATAGTTCTAGCTAGGTTTAAGACTCCCTCTAGACCCATTCATCAACGAGTTTCTGGAGTCTTGGGAACTTATGCCGGCTCATATTGGTGCAAATGCCATCAGGTACCAGGTTAGTTTCATTGTCTTATGCCGCAGTCTCAACTTTGAGCCATGTTTGTCTGCTTTTGACCATTTCTTTAACGTGAGCTATAACAAAGTGACGAGGACTCTGACCATAAAATATGACCCATCCAAACCCAAGATCATCTCCCCCATTTCCAGGACTGTTAGTAAGGTGTCGGGGTGGAATACTCACGTAATTAGGGTCGAGTCTCATTTTGGTTGGGATTTCGATGTTCCCGATTATGTACCGTGTCGCCCTCAAGACGTCAATAAACCTGAATGTAGTGATAAGTTGATCACGAAACTTGAGGAATTTGCCAATCTGGGTACGCTGGATTGGAGCGAGTTAGAGAAGGATCCACGTTATTATGTTCAGGCTGGGTTGATGAAGGGTCCTATTGACGGTATCGTCCCCAAAGTCAATGTTCTGAGGGGGAATAGGTTTCCAGATTGGATTGTTCACCCAAATTTTGTTTTCCTTCATGAGTGTGTGCGTTTCCAAGAGTAGAACAACGTTTATCTTAAAACTGAAGACACCATAGGCTGTAATTCTCGAACCTTATACTTTTTTCCCTTCATGGTTTTTACCATTCCGTTTCGATATGATTTTCGTCTTTTGTGCAGTTCTGACTATGGAGCAGATAAACGAGATTGAAATGGAGGAACTCGATCCTGTTGAGGCGGATAGGTTGAAGAAGAAAAGGTCTAGAGCTGCCGCCTTAGAAAATCGTCATGACGATATGGACGCGAGGCAGGATTTACTTCAGAACAAGGAAGATTCCGCGGTTCCAATGTCAGACCGATTTGTAGAGGAGGTTAGAGATGGTGTCGAGGCAGTGGTCCCCGAGACCGAAGAAGCCACTCCTGACAGCCAGACCCAGACCCAAGACCAGGGCCAGGGTACTCATGTTATGATCGAGGTGGATCAAGGGGATGTTCGTCAAAGCCAGAAAAGATCCAGGGAGGTCCGCGCCCCCTCCTCGAAAAAGGCAACTCCATCCACTCATGATTCCGCCTCTGGCTCGGTCTTGCCTGACGACGAGGTTAAGCGCTGGGTGGAGAAGTTTAGTGGGGTTCCCATTTTGTCAGGGTTGGACGTGTCGGTCCGCTCGGGTCTTCCTTTGAAGAAGGGTGGTCCAGTGATCAAACGGGCCATAACACTATCGAGCAACTGGTTGCCGAGAGACCCACTTCCCAACAAATGTTGAACCGCAAAGGCTTACTTCTCAGCAAGGTAAGGCTTCTGGATATCTCGGCTTCTTTCTGTTTTTCTTCTCACTTGATCATTTCTTCTTTCTTCTTTGTAGCTCGCCTCCCTTGCCCAAAATGACTATACTATGTATCGGCAAGCTTATGAATCTCTAAAGGAGACTGAAGCCGAGGTGGTGAAGCTCAAAGGTTCTGTTGATGGTCTTAACGATAAGGTAATTATCTTGGAGAAAGAAAAAGCTTTTCTTGATGCGTCGTGACGTCAATCCCAGGAAGAGGTAACAAAGCTGAAGGAGTCCCTGTTAGCCTCAAAAAAATGAGGATGAGGAAGAGAGGAAACGTGCCGAGACATTGGCGGGAGAAAAGGCCACAGTTGAGGAGAAGCTTGCTCTTTTGGAGGACCAGTATGCTCGTTTGGAGGAGAGCGTAACTGACAGGGAGAAAGCTGCCGTTGAAGCTTATAAAAGGGGACCCCAGTTTAGGGCGGATCTGAGTGACAGAGTCGGCACGGTTTATATCGATGCTTGGTCCAATTTGACTCATCTTCTGTACATTGATCCAGAAGTCAATGTGCCGTTGGAGAAGTATGCTCGTCTCTTTCATCAGGATGCATACAGTATTGAAGCTAGGGCAACCCATTTTATCTCAGTTCGAGACGTTCTAACTGTCTGAAATGATGAGATATGTCAGCCGGTTTAGGCTATGTTCATAGGCCGTGGTCGTTCACCATTATGTGCCGTGACGAGCATTAAGTGCTCGGTTGTGAAAGAACTAATTGTCATAACTAGTCTCAAATTGTCGTGGGAATTCAGACGCCATAGCCTTGCCCAAATTTGAGAGGACTAGCTGTCAGAATTAGGTTCAAAATGTCAGGAGTCGAGATGTCTTAGATCTTAACTCAGAAAGCGACCCTGCCCGTCATGTATGCTGTGGCCGTGCTAGTCTTTGAAACTAGGCTTTAAGGGAAGTTGGGCGTATTAGCCCGATTCCATATGGCGGTATCGGCATTGTCAAGTAACGCTTAAGCCGTGCTTGGTGTGATGTGAAACCAACGATGTAATAAGAAGAAACTTTATTGATGAGATCAAACTATGACTATTTAAGAACTCAGAAGCTGAAAACTAGAGACCGAAAATCTAATCTAGAAAGCAACAAAAGATAGGTAGGTGCTGAAGAGTTACTGATAATATTTCCTCAAGTGTTCCGAATGCCATGGGTGTTTAAGCTCTTTTCCTTCTGGAGTTTTGAGCATGTAGGTCCCCTCTCAGATGACGTGAGTAACAATGTAGGGGCCTTCCCAATTCAGAGAGAGCTTATTTTGTTGGGCCTTCAAGTGTGTTGACTCTATGTTTCTGAGTACCCAGTCACCGACTTAAAAAACTCTCTTCTTTACTTTGCTATCATGATAGGCCTTGGTTCTTTACTTGTAATTAATCATTCTGAGCTGAGCAGTCATCCTTTTTGCTTCTACCAGGTCTAGGTCCAGCAGTCGGTTGTACTCATTGACAACCTCATCATAATTTGTTACTCTAAAGGTAGGTAAAGCCACCTCAGCTAGAGCCATCGCTTCAGATCCATAAGTTAGTGCAAAGGGAGTCTCCCCAGTCGGCCCCCGAGTGGTTGTACGAACTGCCCATAGAGCAAGGGGGAGATCGTCCAGCCACTTTCCTTGGCTTCCTTCCAGACTCTTGGTTAGGGCTCTGAGTATCAACTTGTTTGCCGCCTCGGCTTGTGTTAGGTACTAACAAAGTGTTTTGATGAAGATTGATCATTTAACTAGATAAAGTTAAATGGTCTAAAGTGTCAAGAGTGAGAGTTCAAAATGTTACACTAAGATCCCTCTAAGTTTCCCATATTTTCAACAGTGATTTCCAACACCTGCCAAGGCCACAAAATATTCAAAACAAACCAAGAAGAGCCACTTTTGAAGAGAAAAGAGTTGCTGGAAATTTGTAAAAAATCAGCTCTGCGTACCTTCACAAGAAAATTCATATCAAATTCTTCAAAGCTCCGATTGATAAACCGTTTGTTTCTGTGTAATCTACACACACAGATATTTCCAACAAGACCTTCCCCAGAAGCTGAATCCTTATGAGCAAAAAATGACATCTATTTGAAGTGGACAGCTTACCCAGAAACCATGATAGTAGACCCGGAAACCATGATAGTCGACCCAAATCTGGGTTGACACCTTCCACGAAAATCACAATATCTTATTCTCCTGAAGTCGAAATCTCAAACCGATTTTTTCTGAGTAAACTAGACTTATAGACCTTTCCAGAATATATAGCTACAAATCCTACAACCTCGTGAATAAAAGTAGTTTATTCATCAAAATTGAAAAAAAATCTGGCCAAAATTTCTTGCACCAAATTAACATGTTCTATGTCATCTCTTTTTGCTTATGGAGCTATAAAGCAAGCCATTAAGAGTTTAAAATGACCAATAATTTACCAAAAATGGGGAAATTATTAGGTCCTAACAAAGTGTTTTGATGAAGATTGATCATTTAACTAGACAAAGTTAAATTGTCTAAAGTGTAAAGAGTGAAAGTTCAAAATGTTACACTATGATCCCTCTAAGTTTTCCATATTTTCAACAGTGATTTCCAACACTACCAAGGCCACAAAATATTCAATATTAGACTCAATGGAAAGATAATTTAATGATGTACAAGAATATGCAATCAATTTTCGCATTAGAGCTCCGGAAGGAAAGTTATGTCCAAATTACTAGAAGGGTGAAACAATGAAAATAAAAGTCAAGGGTGCTAAGTGAAAGTTTTATTATTCATGGCATAAGCACCAGAAAGAATTTGCAGATTATTTTCAAAGGATGAATAGTGGTCTTTTCCCATTTCCCAACATTGACTCAACATTGAAGACTACCAAGACCAAGACTAATATCAATTCTTTCTAACGGCTATTTCTCCTTCTCTTTATAATTGGAATGAAGTCTTCCAATTACTTGTGTGCAATACACCAGTGTGCATCCAGCACCATTTATCCCCCTTCCTTTCAAAGCTTTAGTGTGTGCAATAAACACCAATTTCACACACTAATACTTTTTACCCATGAACCCAACCCAAACCTTTGATAGTAGACCCATGGTGTGTGTAACCAAAATGTACACCTATTCATATACCACACCAAATACACTTCAAACCATCCAAACATTGAGGGGGAACACCAACGATCCAAGAAGAGCTTCCATCCGACAAATTCAAGTGTCATGCAAAGGAAGAACTACACACATTTGTGAACAATTTTTTTTTTTATGCTACGCAACTAGCATGCTTAATTAGTGAGGCTAATTAAGTTGGAAAATTCCGAGGTGATTTTCTAAACAATTCATGTATTGTCCGAGTGAAGGGAGTATAGTGGATTGTTTCCAATTGTTGAGGATGATGGGGTGTGGATGTAGGAGATTTTGCTACACTCCGAACCATGTTAAAAATTCTTATCTCTTTTCTCTTTTACTTCTCATCTTGCACTTTCATTTTTCATATCAACTATTCTTTCTTGCTTTATTCAAAACTTGGTTGATCATTTAGACAAGATAAAATTGATATAGTAAATAGGAATATATATGTTAGACAATATCTATAAGGCCATAGAAATTATCTATTCCGATGCGCATAATTCCTACTCATTTTGGCCTTTAGAATGCAAGAGAAAATTGTGACCTTTCAAGATAGTTGACCTTCATCTCGAAGATAGTAGACCTATCTCAAAGATAGTCGACCTTGTTATCTCATTCCTTTTCAACTATCTAGTGTCATAATCTCTAAACAGGGACTTTCAATTGGTTTCAGAGCCTGGTTCTTAGAGACTTTAGTGTCTCCGAGCTTAACATCTCGTGAAGATCCATGCTTATATGCCTAACATATTTTTGTATTTGAACACCCTATTTGAGCATCTTGGATCATGACCCAAAATTTCCTTTGGTAAGACAAAGCGATGTCACGAGTTAGAGACTCCTATGGTAGTTGCTAGGGGGAAGCTTGATCACCTTCCTTGGGCTCGATGGCACTGACCGGCAAACACGTTGGCATCTTTTTGGTGTAGCCCCTCATGCCCACTGACTGCTTATGTTGGGCTTTGAATGGCTACATTTGGGAAATTCACCTTGTGCTTCATATTCTATTTGATTATCTAGAATCATATTTGTGCTTATATTTATTTATTTGATTAAAAAGAATCATTTACTTCTTCTTCTCCTTTGTGATTTTAGGAGAATGAAATTGAATGCTCGAAGGACTAGTGGAATCTTAAAGCTTAATCAAAGTCGAAGCAATCTTGGATTCAAGAAGAACACACGGTATCAAGACAAATTTTGAGGGGGAACAACATTTTAAGGCCCCAAATCTTATCAAAAAAAAACCAAGAAGAGCCACTTTTGAAGAAAAAAGAGTTGCTGGAAATTTGCAAAAAATCAGCTCTGCGTGCCTTCACAAGAAAATTCATATCAAATTCTTCAAAGCTCCGATTGATAAACCGTTTGTTTCTGTGTAATCTACACACACAGAGATTTCCAACAAGACCTTCCCTAGAAGCTGAATCCTTATGAGCAGAAAATGACATCTATTTGAAGTGGACAGCTTACCCGGAAACAATGATAGTAGACCCGGAAACCATGATAGTAGACCCAAATCTGGGTTGACACCTTCCACGAAAATCGGATTATCTTATTCTCCTGAAGTCGAAATCTCAAACCGATTTTTTCTGAGTAAACTAGACTCATAGACCTTTCCAGAACATATATCCACAAATCCTACAACCTCATGAATAAAAGCAGTTTATTCATCAAAGTTGACAAAAAATCTGGCCAAAAATTCTTGCACCAAATTAACATGTTCTATGTCATCTCTTTTTTCTTATGGAGCTATAAAGCAAGCCATTAAGAGTTTAAAATGACCAATAATTCACCTAAAAAGAGGAAATTATTAGGTCCTAACAAAGTTTTTTGATGAAGATTGATCATTTAACTAGACAAAGTTAAATGGTTTAAAGTGTCAAGAGTGAAAGTTCAAAATGTTACACTAAGATCCCTCTAAGTTTCCCATATTTTAAACAGTGATTTCCAACACTACCAAGGCCACAAAATATTCAATATTAGACTCAATGGAAAGCTAATTTAATGATGTACAAGAATATGCAATCAATTTTCTCATTGGAGCTCCGGAAGGAAAGTTATGTCCAAATTACTAGAAAGGTGAAACAACGAAAATGAAAGTCAAGGGTGCTAAGTGAAAGTTTCATTATTCATGGCATAAGCAGCAGAAAGAAGTTTGCATATTATTTTCAAATGATGAATAGTGGTCTTGCCCATTTCCCAACATTGACTCAACATTGAAGACTACCAAGACCAAGACTAATATCAATTCTTTCCAACGGCTATTTCTCCTTCTCTTTGTAAATTAGAATGAAGTATTCCAATTACTTGTGTGCAATACATCAGTGTGCATCCAGCACCATTTATCCCCCTTCCTTTCAAAGCCTTAGTGTGTGCAATAAACACCAATTGCACACGCTAATACTCTTTACCCATGAACCCAACTCAAACCTTTGATAGTAGACCCATGGTGTGTGTAACCAAAATGTACACCTATTCATATACCACACCAAATACACTTCAAACCATCCAAACATTGAGGGGGAACACCAACGATCCAAGAAGAGCTTCCATCCGACAAATTCAAGTGTCATGCAAAGGAAGAACTAAATCACATTTTTGAACAATTTTATTTTTTCTTTTATGCTACGCAACTACCATGCTTAATTAGTGAGGCTAATTAAGTTGGAAAATTTCGAGGGGATTTTCTAAACAATTCATGTATTGTCCAAGTAAAGGGAGTATAGTGGATTGTTTCCCATTGTTGAGGATGATGGGGTGTGGATGTAGGAGATGTTACTACACTCCAAACCACGTTAAAAATTCTTGTCTCTTGTCTTTTTTACTTCTCATCTTTCATTTTTCATATCAACTATTCTTTCTTGCTTTATTCAAAACTTGGTTGATCATTTAGACAAGATAAAATTGATATAGTAAATAGGAATATATATGTTAGACAACATCTATAAGGCCATAGAAATTATCTATTCCGCTGCGCATAATTCCTACTCATTTTGGCCTTTAGAATGCAAGAGAAAATTGTGACCTTTCAAGATAGTTGACCTTCATCTCGAAGATAGTAGACCTATCTCAAACATATCCGACCATCTCATTCCTTTACAACTATCTAGTGTCATAATCTCTAAACAGGGACTTTCAGCTTGGCCATTACCTTGAGGATGACTGACTGATGACTTTTTGTATTTCACTCCTAGCCTGTTTAATTCCTCAGTAAAAGCATCAGAAAACTGGAGCCCGTTGTCGGTTACAATGGAATGAGGGACGCCGAACTGACACCATATGTAGTCATGGATGAAGTTGATGGCGTTTTCTTCTATAATCTTTGCCAGGGGGCCACTTGGTGAAGTAGTCGACCGCTACAATCATGAACTTGTTGCTCCCTTTGGCCAAGGGAAAAGGCCCAATGATGTCAACCCCCTACATATCGAACGGCCATGTCGGTATAACCAGAGACTATTCCACCGGCGGTACTCTAGGTAGGTCAGAGAAGCATTGGAACTTGTCATATTTTTTCACGTAGGCATGGGCATCCTCTCTCAGGTTGGGCCAGTAGTAACCGAGTGTGATTACTTTATCGGTAAGAGTTCTGGCCCCTGGGTGTCCTCCGCAAACTCCCTCATGTACTTCATCCAGAAGCTTATCGGTGTCCTTGGGGGAGACGCATCTCAGGAGGGGCTTCGAGAATGACCTTCGATATAAAATATCGTTCCAGACTATGTACCTGGCCGTCTTCTTCTTTATCATCTTGGCCTCCAACTCGTCCTCTGGTAGCTTTCCTTTCTCGATGTAGTCCTTGTAGTCTTCAATCCACGTTCTATCCTCGTCATCAAGAATTAGGATCTCTAGCCTCTCGTAAGCAGGTTGGTCGGCATAGATGATCAAGGGATTGGACTCTTCTGACGTGGCCATTTTGGATAACAAGTCGGCCTCTTGGTTGTGCTCTCGTCCTACTTGCCTTATTTCCCAGAACTCCAAATTCTTAGTCAGATTCAGGACGAGATCTTTGTATTTAGTCAGCATGTGGTTCTCGGTATTATATTCCCCTTTCACTTGGTTCACCATGAGTTGGGAATCACTATAGGCCACTAGTTTGTTTGCACCGAAGAACTTTGCCCTTTCTATCCCCAAGATCAAGGCCTCATATTCTGCTTGGTTGTTTGAAGCTGGGAATTTGAACCTGATGAAGTCACGGGCCACATGCTCACCGCCTGGACTGGTTAAATACACTCCAGCTCCACTTCTCTCTCAGGTTGTTGACCCATCTGTGTATTAAACCCAATAATCACTTGGAAAATCTTCTAGAGGTTCTCTGTCCATGGGGAACTTCCTCTTCCTGGTTGTTGACGTGTGTTCACTTAAGAACGCGGTCTCTACTAGAAATTCCACTAGAGGTTGTGCCAACAATGTCTTCCTCGGCTTGTAGGTTATGTCAAACTCGGTAAGTTCAATTGACCAGTTGAGGAGTCGGCCTGAGCTGTCCATTTTATGGAGTATCTTTCTGAGTGGTGCATCGGTATAAACCGTAATGGGATGCGCGGAGAAGTATGCGCGTAGCTTTCTAGCCGCTATCACCAAAGCGTATGCTATTTTCTCAGCATTAAAATATCTGCTCTCGGTACCTGACAAGGCTTTGCTTACATAATAGACCGGCTTCTGAATCCCATTGTCTTCTCGCACTAACACGGCCACCACAGCTCTATCTGTTGCTGTAAGGAATACAGAGAGTATTTCTCCCATAATTGGACTGCTGAGTAGCGGAGGAGAGCCCAAGTAACCTTTCAATTGTTGGAATGATGCTGAGCATTCTGGGGTCCAGGCGAAGTCCTTAGTTCCCTTCAAAGCTTTGAAGAACGGGAGTGACTTTTCTACCGACTTGGCGATAAAACTTCCCAGGGCGGCCACTCTTCCATTAAGCCTTTGGACTTCTTTCACACACATTGGCTCTTTCATGTCGACAAGAGCCTGGATCTTCTCCGGATTTGCCTCAATGCCTCGCTCCGACACCATAAAGCCGAGGAATTTGCCGGCCGTGACCCTGAAAACACATTTACTTGGGTTGAGCTTCATGTCGTTAGCCTTTAATTTCTTTATGGTCTCGGTCAGATCTGGGACATGACTTTCTGATTTGGTCATGATTACCATGTCGCGATATAAGCCTCCATGTTCCTGCCGATCTGGATTTGAACACCTTATTCACCATCCTCTGGTACGTTGCTCCGGCGTTCTTGAGGCTGAATGGCATCATTACATAGCAGTAGATTCCTCCAGCTGCTTAGAATGTTGTCTTCTCGATGTCGTCCTCGGCCATCTTGACTTGATGGTATCCCGAATAGGCATCAAGGAAACTCAAAGTCTGGTGTCCAGCAATGGATTCCACCAACTTGTCGATCCTTGGAAGAGGATAGCTATCTTTCGAGAAGGCCTTGTTGAGGTCGGTAAAGTCAACGCACATCATCCACTTACCGTTCTGTTTTTTAACCATGACGACGTTAGCTAGCCATTCAGGGTATGTCGCTTCTCTGATGATCCCGACTTTCAGCAACTTATCCACCTCGATCTCGATTGCCTTTTCTTTATCTGTGGAGAAGGCCCTTCGTGCCTGCTTGATTGGTTTAAAAACTTATCTACTTCTATTTTGTGGAGAGCAATGGCTTCTTTAACTCCAACCATGTCTTCTACCTTCCATGTAGACATGTTTAAGTTGCTTCGGAGTAGGTTGATAAGCTCATCTCTTTCTTCCGGGGGGAGTTGTTTCCCAATTCTTACCTTTTGTTCTGGGTAGTCGGGGTTGATAATAACCTCGTCTAGTTGGTCAACTGGTCTTAGCTCAGGACCGTCCCTGAACTCTAAGGTTTCCACAATGATTTGTTTGACTCTATCCTTGTCTTTGCCCTCTAGGATCAAATTCTCCATATCTAGGAGTCTGTCTATCTCGGCATCCATGTGGTCGGGTATTATGGTCCCCCGAGCTTGGGACGAGGGCAAGGTTTGAGCCACTCGGCTCGTCTGAAGCTGTATTTATTGAGATGCAACCAAATCCATCCAACCCATATATTACCTCGGTCTCGGTCGTAGTATTGTCGTTGTCAAGTACTACCCATTCCTCAGGCATGTCTACTGTTATCACGCCGATGGGAGCTAACGTTGTGATCGTCGTCGACTTGGATATGGTGATGTTCCTTTCTGGAGTGTCAATCTCCATTCTGGTTTTTGCTTTTCTGGACTTCATCACGTGTTCCAAAAAATACTTAGAGGCGCCGGGGACACAGCCTATGCCAGCCGGGGTTGGGAACTTCACCCTTTGGTGAGGAAGGGAGGCAACCATTCCCAACTTTCCTTGGCTAGGAGAGCCCAAGATGGCGTGATAGTCACTGGCCAGATCCATGACTATAAATGTAATCGTTGCCGAGGCCCTGTAGGGGTACTCACCGACCTCTAGTAATAAGTCCACGGTCCATTTTGCCTCGGCCTTATGGTTTGTGAACCTTCCAGTCTCCCGTTATACGGCGTCAGTATGCTATGCGGAAGCTCCATTTCTTTGAAGGTCTTGTATTAGAGCACGTCCTTGGCGCCCCCGAGTCAATTAGGAGCCTATCTGACTCACATTTATCTATTCTGTCCATGATGACTAGTGGCTGCTCTCTCATGGCCCTGTTCCCGGCTAGCTCATTGGGAGAGAAACTGATCACTTCTTCCCCTTTGTGAATCCAAGGGGGGATATGATAGACCTTTCTTAGCTCGTAAATCTGTTATTTGAGCTTTGTGTTTGAAGGAATTTCCTCATTTATTACTCCAATCAATTTTGTCCGGGGTGGTCTATCTTCTCGGTCATCCACCTTTTCGTCATCCCTTGGGTGCTTGTTATCCTTCCTTGCTATGAATTCATTAAGCTTTCCCTGATCAGCCCATCTCTGCAATATTTTCTTCAGGGCGTAACAATTATCTGTTTCATGCCCGTTATCCCTATGGTAGGCACAATATTTACTCGTGTTCCTAGGGAATTTTGGGTTGTCTTTGAGGGGTTTTGGATTGGGAAGATTCACCAAGTTCATTGTCTCGGAGATCGGCTTTGTGAGGGGGTGAAGACCTCGGTCCCTCTAGTTCTATTCTTTCCTCGACTTCCGCCTCCGTTGGTATCTTGGGCCGAGTCAGAAGTGGGTGGTTAACTTTCTCGTCCTCTTGCCTATCTCGGTCGCCGGACATCCACTTCTTTTTTCTTCTGTCGTGGCCGTTGTATAAACCACGTGATACAGTTCAGACTTTGTGAGGGGTTCTCTCACCGACAACTCATAGGTAATATCGTCTGATCTCTGCCCGTTAATGAAGCACGTGATAATCTTACGGTCGGTGAGTCGCTCTTAGATCGAGTCAGCGAGGTTTCTGAATCGGTTATAGAAACTCATAGTTGACTCGTTTTTCCCTTGGACTATGTTGGCTAGATCTGACAACCTTTTCTTCCTCGCCCCTGCAGTAGCGAAATATTCCATGAATCCCATCTTTAATTTCGAGAAAGAATCAATACTTCCCCTCTCCAGGTCCATGAACCAAGATCTGGCTGCTCCAGTCAAAGTACTAGCAAAGGCCTTGCAAAGTACGTCGTCTTGGTTGAACAATAACGCCATCATGGCCTCAAAAGCTTGGAGGTGATCCAAAGCGTCCGAGTTACCGGAGTATTTGTCCATGTGGGGAAGTTTTAATTGGGGAGTAGGTGGGGAATCTTTGATCCATAGCGCAAAGGGACGCATAGCATCGTAATGAGTCTTGGGCTTTCTCTGCCCTTAGTTCATTTCTATATTATCCAGCCTCTCCTGTAAATCCATTATGAGCCTTTCGCTTATTGCAGAGGTGTGACGAGAGCTCCTAGGTATCTCTCTTTCCTTATCTCGACCTCTTCCAGTAACTCAGCTTATTTCCGGATCATCTAGAGGTCGTCTGGGTGGAGTGCGGCGAGGTGGTGCTTGTCTTGGCGCGACTTGATCCTGATTCTGCCACCGTCGCCTCTCTCCCAGAATTCTCACATCTGGAGATTCCGCCTCTTGTTCCCTCCTTCGGTTTATCTGATTCCTCAGATCTCTTTCTCTGGGGTTGATTGGGCCGAGTCAGCCTTCCAGTCGGCTTGGTGGAGCAGCTCGGTTTCCTGGGGGCGCATCACGTGGATCCTGATGACGTCTGTCGTCAGTACGCGGGTTTCCCCTACGGTTGCTCCTTTCTCCATCTCCTAGAGCTCCTCTAGTGCCAGAGGGCTGGGCAAAGGGTGCCAAGGAATGGTTAGGGTCAAATTCAAGAAGAGCCCTTTGAGCGTCGGCTAGCTGTTGGAGGGTTGAAAGGTTTTGCTGGAGTAACACCCTTCGATCAATTGGCGAAGGCCTAGAAGGACCGGCATCGGTATTTTGAGGGCGTGAAGTGGTTCTCCTTCTCCGTCCATATTGGTGAGTAATCTCAGGTGGCGGTCCTCTAGAGCGTGTGTGCATTTCGTCTCCTTGAGGTGGAGGGGGGAGCCCTTGATTCAATGGAGGAGTGTTATTCGCCCTGTTAGGGGGGTGGATTGAGATTAGCATCTGGTGAGACACTAGTCTCCTGACCGTCGGCGCGAATTTCAGACATGAGGAAAATTACGGTTATCCGGACAAGTTCTTTGATCAGACGTTTCCCGACAATGGAACCAAACTGATGCTGCCAAAAACGTACCGGATCAGCCTTCGTCTAGCGGTTCGGATAATTCCAGCAATAAGAACTTCACCGTTCGGATCTGCGCACAATGGACAAACGTAAACTACGCCGGGGCTTCACCAGCGAAGGCCCTCCGGCGTGAGAGTAAGAATACGGGTGGTATATGAGAATAGAGAAATCAATTGACTAGTTTTTGAGCCAAAGAGTTCATTACCCGTCTCTTGTTGTGAGGACCTGTTTATATTGACGTGGGTGAATGAGCCGTGACCTGTTAGAAAAGCCAGGGAGCCCGTATTTTTGTGGGACTCGTATTCTTTAGAGATAGACTCCTGATAAGGATGATGATATCTCAGTTATCTTGTAGAAGATATATCCTTGTTTAGATAAGGGTTCTTAGGGTTAGAGTTGTAATAGAACTCTGTATGTGGACTCTCTGTGATAATGGGAGGTTTAAGATACACCTCGGCCCGTCATCTAGCTCGGCTCATCATAGAGACCGACTAGGGATTAGGCCTCTTAGGACTCGGCCTAGGCAAGGACTGCCTGCTCGGCCTGATTGATGCCGGCCCATAAGCATGGGCTTCTTGTGAATGGGCCTCTCGGTATAGGCCTTTTAGGTGTGTGGGCCTAGAGAATATGGGACCCATTTAACCAAGTCGGTTTATGTCGCTCAACTTACTTTATTTAATAATAGATAAATTTTTCTGGAGTAAACAAATCCAATTTCAATAATTTTTAATATGTTTTAAACCTAACCTATACTTATACATTTTCATCTTTCCGTTGCACATTCGATTGCACATAACCAAATGATAATATAAAAGTTTTGGTGTAGTTAGGAATGAGAGATTAAACCCTCAAAGATCAGAGATCATATGAGTGCACAGTTGTGGGACACAACCTTATACACAACCCATAAAATTGCAACGGAAAATAAAGAACACAAAGTTTAATCATCTGCTGTTTCAACTCCAGCAAACTAGGATTTAAACTCAAAAAGAACATCACTATTTAAAACTGTTTTACAAACTAAAACAAAGACATGTGTGATGACGCCCTAGATTTCTGGGGTCACGGAGATAGAACTCCAACTTTGCTGTTCTTGATCCTGATCACAACACAAACAAGAACACCGTTAAGACCAAGGCCGGGTTGGAACGGCTTAGGCCCTCGGGTGTGAGAGTAAGATCTCTGAGGAAAAACCTAGGAAGAAGGTTCAATGAAGACATTGGTGTGTGAATAGGATAGAGCACATACCTCTCTCATGGGGCGAAAAGGGGTATATATATGACCAAGGGAAAGAAACCTGCACAAGGTACTAACCACCCCGGTACTGGGGGGACACGTGGCGAGTCCCCAGTGGATCGGTCAGGAGAGTGGCTGGGAAGGTGGCGTGTCTGTCAGGGAAGCATGGTTCCATCACCAACCGTTATGGTGTGTCAGGTACGGCTTAAGTGACGCCTCGCGTACGTTTGTGCCAGCTGGGCACTACGGGCTCCTCAGGATGACGGGAGGCAGAGTCAACTCGGGCATATTCATCAGGAGATAAAACCTCTCGGGCTTACTAGCCCGCGTTCCTTGTCGGTTAGGCCTCCAGAGTTCAGGTCCGGTTCGGGCGCGTTAGATCGCATTGATTCTAGACCGGCGAGCATCCGGCCCAGAAGGCTCGGTCTCATCAGTGGCCCCTAACTCGAGGGTTAGCTCATTCATGTGCGGCGCGAGGAGTTATACTTCCTAGGCTCGATTCGGGCAAATTGCAATTAATGCGGGCACGGATTGCAAGGGACGGGAGTCTTAGAATAGTGGTTGACGAAAGGACAGGTGGGGCCCCTTGTGTCAGGCTAGTGGCGTAGCCATCTGTCTTTTGACATGACCAGGAGCACGTCCATTAAATGCGAACCGTCATCGGTATTCGAAAAAGCAATTCCCGCCTCTTTACTTTTCGGGTTTCGATCGGGTTACCAGATATTTCGGGTCGGTCCGACCCATTTTTGGCGCTATAAATACCACGGATGCTGAATCATTCCAAACTTTCGTAACTTCCGTCTCTTTACCTTCCAGTTCCAACGAATACTTTGCTTCTCTGGATTCCTGACTCCGAAGATCTCGTTCTCGTTCCTCACTTCAAATTCGCAGGTATTGTTCCGCACCTCGCTTTTTTCTTCTTTGTTTCGGTTCGTCGTTTTGATTTCTGCCATTCTTTTCGTTGCCGTTTTTCGAGCGCGAACCCTAAAAATTTTGCTCCCGTCGAGCTTTCGGATTTGTACGAGAGTTGTGAGACTTCTCGTAGCCTCGCGTCTTCGAGTCCAAATTCTGGCCCCTAATTTCTGAAAACTTGCTGAAATATTGTTATAGCCATGGAAGGGCTGGTTAGGGCGTAAACTCCGTCCCGACCTGTTTGGTTGCTGCCGGAGGACCGGTGGGGTATACAGGCTCCTGTTAAACGCCTGGAAACGGCTGTCCTTGAATGAGTTCATTGCCATAGGTTTAGCGTATAGCTGGGAACCCTGGGTCTTGCCCCTGTTGTGGGAAACAGGTCCCTCCGTCCATTATGACTCCACAAGGATGAGGGTGTTGGGGGGAGAGGAACACTTGGGCATTTTTGTCACGGCTGTTTTAACTCGATTTCCCGATAATGTAGATATGGCTGGAAACGCTAGAAGGTGGTAAGGTCGTGCGGGGAGCGTGTAGCCTCGAGTGGCCCTGATTCTCTCAGTTGGATGGACGCTCCTTTTAACGAGGACGAGCAGGCACGATCTCCGGGCTTGGCCCTGGTGTTATTGAAGTCACGAGCAGTGCTGAGGCTTCCGATCAAAAGTGGGGGTTGATGGTGAAACCGCTCTTGAGGATGAGGTTGGGGCGATCGTGGCTCACGGGCTAGTAGATGAGTCTGAGTCATCTGAGACACCTTCTGACCCTCGGGGGGATTTAGAGAGAATGGCCCCAGGTACAGCGCGTATGGTCAAGCGCATTCGCTCCCCGTTCAAATATTGGCTTCCTTCCCCGAGGGGGCCCGACGATAGGGTCAAGAGCCAGGCCGGAGCTTCCAGCTCAGGAGCGGGTATGTGGAGGAGCAGGACTCCGATGATGAGTTTTTAAACCGTGTACCACATCGATCGCAAAGTCTACCTTGTCGGCGGTCTCGATGATTATTCCTCTCCGTCAGGGAGCAATTTGGCTGGTCCTGCCGCGTCCGGGCAGATAATATCGCCTGCGTGTTTTATCCCGTTCAGTTTGAGAATGGCCTCCGGCTTCCCTTGGACCCGTTCATTTGCGAGTTCCTGGAGTTTCCAAGTGCCTTCCCATGGACTTGACTCCCAACGCGATTCGTTACCTGGTGTCTTTTATTGTTGTGAGCAGGATATTGGGATATGAACCCTCTTTGTCCGCCTTGTACGTTTTCTTCACTCATCAGGTCACCGCGAGCAGAGTTTGAGCTTGAAAACGAAGCCTAGGTCGAAAAAGATCTTTTCTGCGGCTTCTAATAAATTCGATCAGTGGCAGAGATATCCTCTGGTGATTCAGAATCGACTCGGGTGGCCCTTTTCTAAGCCTGATAATACTTCCCCGCTGTCCATATCTTCAAGGATTATCCTAGCTCAGATGGGGGTATTGAGTTGCGTCCGCCATGCAGGATTACCTCGCCCGGCATACGAAATCAGTGACTTTAGAGGACCAGACTGTGGTCGTGGTTGAACAAGTTTTCGACGTTCAAGCCATCATCAACAACGAGAGTCTTTTGGCTTACGCCGGGGTGGCCCCCATGCCGAAATCCTGATTTTGAGAGCAGGGTTAGCATGACTCCTATGTGGCGGGATCCTTGCTGGAGGGTTCACCAGGATTTTGCCTTTGCCCATGAGTGCTCTGCTTGCCGATTGGGGGAACAATGCCCGGATCGGGCTTGACTGGTCTTTTTCATACTTAATCAACTGGAATTCCATACCTAGTTTATAGTTTATCCGATCATATCTGACTGACTGTTACTTTTGCCTGCAGATCCCACTGATACCAGGCCTCCCAAGAAATTAATGCCTTGAGATTGGCTGCGAAGCCAGCGGGAGGCTGAGGCGAAGCAGCAGAGGCAGGCCGAAATGCGCAAGGCCGAGGCCCCAGGGAGAAAACTGACGGTTACGGATCTTCTGGACAAGGCAAAGAAGGTTGTTGCAGTTGTCCCGACGACGACTGGCGAGCTTCCTCTACGGCCCCGCGGGAGCGGACGGAGGGAAAGGATTTGACAGGCTCGGGGTCTCCCACTCCCTCGCATGATGCAGGCAGAACAGTGCCCGAGGCTACGAAGAAAAGGGGACCGGGTCCGGTCGCTGACCCCTTGCCTCCAAAAAATAAACAGCCCCGCCTGGAGTCTCCTTCTCGCGGCTTTACCTTATCCTCCCCCGCCAAAGGGACCTTATGCTCGGAGCGCTTCCCCGTCGAACTAATTGAAGACAAGGACCGAGCTAAGGAGTTTGGGAAGAAAGTAGCTGAGGCCCCTGAGGTATATGGGGTGATCTCCATAGCCGCCGCGGCTTCAATTCTTATGTTGGCGATGGGCTTCTGCACCGATGAATTTCCCGGACTATCAACAGAAGGTGCTGTCCAAGACCAACTTCCTGACCGCCCTGGGTCACGCGGGCTTGGCTATGACTGAGGTTAGTGTCTCACTTTCCATGTCTAAACCGACGTGCTCTTTCTTTTTATACATCGATCCTTTGACCCTCTATTCCTCGTCCCGATTTTTAATATAATCTCCACATGCTCCTTTATTAATCAGGTTAGCAATGACCTGCTATATATGCGGGTCTCAGTATGAAGCCGAAGTTGCCTTGGCCGCGGCGAGGGGGAAGAATCTGGCGGAGGCGAAGGATGAGATTGCCCGCCTGTCCAAGGTCCTGGAGGGCTCGGGAGAGGAGCTTAAGAATAAAGATGCGAGTTGATGACTGCTGTCAAGGAGAACTCCAAAATGAGCAACGATCTCGACGCAGCTCGCGAGGCCAAAGAACGGGCTGAGGCTGAAAAAGCAACCGTTGAGTCTGAAAAGCAACGACTCGAACCGTTGAGTCTGAAAGCAACGACTCGAAGCTCGCCTGGCGAGGCTGAGAAGCGGTTGGAGGAGGAGAGGGGAGAAGAACAGGAGCTTATCTGAGAAGGTTGATGAACTGGACGACAAGGTTTTAGATGCCATGCGGTTTGAGAAAGACCGGGAACTTGTTTTGAATGAAGAGCGAGGGAAAGCCGTGGCCGAGTTTGAGGCGTCTGATGCTTACAGAGAAAAGGTGGAGGAGGCAAGCATAGAGCAATATAACTCAGCTCTCCATACAGTAGGTCGTAACCTG
>JAOWBW010001288.1:0-47241 GCA_026119855.1 Campanula takesimana | reverse complement strand
TAACATGTTGGTCCCAGAGGGCAACAAGGGTATAGAACCGCTAGAGGGGGGGTGAATAGCGGTCCGAAACTTTTTCGAAAAATACCCTTAAAATCAACCGAGTACTTATCAGTTTGGCCAACTGCGGTTCAAAGCACAAGAAACCGAACTGATAAAATGCACAGCGAGTTTGCGGTTTGGCCAAATTGGTTAGTTGAAGAGTTGGAAGTTTGACTCGGGTTGAGAAAACCACTATGATGCAACAGAATAGTTAAACTTAAAGTTTAAAGGAAAACACAATTCATCTTTCAAGTCATTTCGTGTAGGAAGCAAACAAGTTCAAGACCACAAACAAGAAAGATAAATATCAAGACAGAAAAAAAGATCAAACACACAAATTGAAGAGGTTCGTTCTTAAATGAACTACGTCCTCTACCTAGATGGTTAGTCTAGGATTTTCTAATAGCTATAAGACTTGTATTAATTTAGAGGAGGTTTTACAAGATGAATCTAAACTCTAAACAATAAGTCTAACCTAAGCTATAATAACAACGGTGTTTTCGAAGTATATAATCTATGTGATCATATAAATCGGGTGTGTGTGTGAAAAGAAATCAAATGCTCTAAGTATCTAAATGATGGTTGAGCAAATAGAATTCTTTCGGTGTAAAGGCTAAGTATGAATGGTTGTTAGGCTTGAAGCTTTGATGAAGAACTGGGTTTGCAATGGAGATGTTTGAAGATATGAATATCTGGGTTTAAATCTTCAAAGCAAACTTGAATACTTGGGAATGAATCTCTTGAAGCTCAGCAACCTTCATTGTTGAATAATGAAGGCTATTTATAGGCAGAGCACCCTTGTGACCGTTGGGTAAAGATTTGAATCAAATCTGAAGGGTACAGTGCTGTCGAAATCCCATTGGTTGAGCTGTCATTTTCGTCCTTGGTTTTGTCTTGTAGTCCTAGGTAGTTGTTGCACCACTACCTGACAATTGTCCTTTGTTGCAGAGAAAGGACTAACGGTAAACAATTCAAACTGATGGACAAACCGACATTCCTTGCAGAAACTCCAAGTTAACTTAGAGTTATTTTGACATGACATAACAACATCCTTTATACGGTCAAAAAGGGAATGTTTGTCTAAGGAATAAATGACATCTCTTTAATTCTTCAATAACTGCTCTGCGGTTTCACCAAGCATAGGGGCGGTTTGAAGAATGATCTTGATGTGCGGTTCATCAAACATGCAAACTGCAGTTTGATGAAACTGAAGAGCTCCATGCTGGCGTCTCAAGATGACGGCTTGAAGCACTAAACCGCTAATGATACAACCGAACTATACTCAGCCTAGAAAACGAAAAATCTAGAAATGGACTTATCTAAAAATTGAAGTAGAACTTCATTACATGCGGTCCTAAAGTCCATAAAAAGACACGTGGAATGGATCAATCAAATTAAGGTGGGGTGTACTAACAATGAATCCTAACAATCTCCCCCTATTTGATTGATGCCATTACCACACTATGATAATAGCAAAACATTGTACTTGGTAAGAACATGTCAGAAATAAATTTCATGAAATTGCATGTCCCAAGTCAATGCACACACTATGCTAGATCATAGATTTTCTAATCTATCAAAAATAAAGGAAATGAAAAGAGATAGAAAAGAAATACATTCAGATGCATAAGAATGATATGATTTTGAGGATCAGAAATGCATGTTTAAACTGAATGTTTAAAACATAATGCACTTAAAAGTATTTTCATGATGAATGTAGTGCATGAGGTTTTAAGAAATACAAGCATTGTTTCACAAACAAGCAGTTTGAATAAACAAAGTTTTGGAAACAGAATGCTATGCAGTCATTCTCATTATAATTCAATCATAAAGGATAGTAACTTACAATGTATGAATTACAAGAGACATCAAAAAGAAAGACTAAGAAAAGAAATCTAGTCTACTTCATCTGCAACAGAACCCCTTGCAGCAGCAGCATCATCTGCGGTTTGGTTCTGAACGGTTTGAGCATCTGAGCAGCTTGTTCTTCTGCAACTTGAACATTAACAGCGGGGGCGGTTTGATCAACATTTCTAGAACCGGATCCACGGGTGGCTTCAAAAACAAAGTCAGCTGCACGAAGCCGAACTTCAGTGGTTCATCAATCTTCAATTCAATTGCAGCGGTTTGTTTGACAAGTTTCCCGGTTCTATGCAGGATAAGTTCTGAAGAATCAAGTGCATGCTGAGCTAGAATGTCAAGTTTCTCAACAACAGATTGAAGTGATGCATCAACGGCTTGAAACTTTAAGTTGCAAAGATCATTGTTGGTTCTGACAAGATCTTGAAGGCCAGTTGATTTTCCAAGATTAAGTTCAGTCTCTCATCTAGCTGTTGTTGGCTTGACCTATCTTCAAATCTCTCATTCACTCTCTCCCCCTTAATGGCATCAAGATCAGATTGATGGTGAGGAGATGAGTTCAAACCGAGAAGTGGCGGTTTGTTGATGAACTTGAATGTTCCTAACCGCACCTATTAAGTCGGCGGTTGTAGCATGAAGAGGTAGAATAGGATAGGAAGGAATTGAAGAGGGCGGTTCATCAGAAGGAGTATAGGGAGGGATGTGCTCATCACTGGAATTATCATCATCAGAAATTTGGATGGCATCATCAGATTGATGGGAGGAGGAAGGCATTTTGGCTTTGCCCTTCAAGAGAATGTGAGCCTCTTCTAAGGTTTCACCCATAGAGATCCTAAGAGCGGTTTCAAGCTCAATGGGATCAAAGAGAGGAAAAGAATGAATAGGGATAATTGCAGTTTGAGGAGGTGAAGAAGGAAGAAGAGGAAATCTCAAATAATCAGCATTTAGAAGAATGGAAGGGGAAGGCACAAATCTCCAATTCAACATAGGAGGATAGGCTCTAGCAGTTAACTTTAGAAAGAATTGACTAGCAAGAGTGGGATCCATGAGTACCTGATCGGCAATCTCACCCATCACTTTGTCTGCAACTGAAAGAATTAAGTGTTCAAATGCGGCTTCCATCTCATCCTTGGGAAAGATAGCAAAAGGGTTAGGGCGGCCAGCCTTCAAGAATCTAGCTTCGGCTTTGGCGGCGGCACGAGCATGGGCTCCAGCCCTTCTTTCCCTAGAGGTTTCAGTTTTGAACCGCTTCAAATAATTTGCTAAGTCAGCAGCATTCTTTCGTTTCTTTGTCTTCGGTTTAATGAATGAAACCGATGTCTGTGGAGATAGCTGAACTGGCGGCTGAGAGAGAGGTTGAGCTTGAGTAATAGCCAGCGGTTGAACTGAAGGAAGAGGCAGTGGTTGAACCGATAAAGAAGTAGATGCCAAAACCAGAGTTGGAGCATAAGGTAAATCAGGAGATGAAGATGGAGTGTGTTCTGGTGAATCAAAGTCCAACTTCCTTTTAAGTGAAGGAGGAGAGACCTCAACCATCATTGGGTCAATACCTGCCTTCCTCATCTCAGCTCTTTCTCTTAGCTCTCTTGCAAAAGCTCCTTCAAGAGGTGAGTGATCCCTTTTGTAGTCAGCCTCACTGAAGTCCACAGCTCCTGGTGGCCTTGACTGCCAATGCTCCACATAATCACTTTTCTTCACCAACTTTCTCTTCTTCTTTGGCGGTTGAACCTCAAGAACTTCAACATCTTGCTCAGGTTCACCAAGTGCCTCAGACATATCAGTCTGCTCAGGCAATGCTGCAGCCTCAAACTCATCGGTTTGCTCAGGCTGAACCACAATGGTAGATACAGCGGTTTGTTCAACTAGAACCGCATCCTCAGACACTTCGGTCTGCTCAGGATCGGTTTGAGAGGAGGGTTTGAGGTTTGGAAAGGCTTTGAAAATTTCAGCCAACTGTTCTTCAGAGAATTGAATAGAAGGCGGTTTAGAAGTGGAAGGTTTAGGAGGAGAAGGGATAGGAAGAAAAAGATGAGGTGAAGGGATAAGTTCTGGAATGGATTTTGCCTTGGCGGCTTTAAGATAGGAGGCATCCTTAGCAAAATTTAAGGATTTCTCCACATTTTGATGTAATGGAGAGAGGGGTTTAACTTGAGGTTTGGGAATAGAAGGTTTTGAAGTGATAGGTTTTGAAAGAGTAAGAGATAGACTGATGGGGGGAAAAGAGGTTGAAGAAGATGAAGGTTTAGATGACGGTTTGGATAAGGGTTTGGAAGGCGGTTTGGATAGGTTTGCTTTTGTAATAACCGAAGGGATTTGAGCAGTTCCCTTTCTCTTTCTTGGAGCAGCGGTTTCCTTGGGACGAGCCGCAGGAATAGACCGAATTGCAGGCTCCCCCTCAACCGCAGGCTCCCCCTCAGCCTGTACCGCGGTTTGAGCTAAATGACTTAACCCCAGTCGGTTTAGAGTGGCAGTTTGACCTTCATTTCTTAGCATCGTAGCATGGGCCTGATCAGCAATGGCACCAGCATACGGTTTCCCTGATTTGTTGAGCCGAGCCTCAGGAAATGGGCCACGTTCGGCTTCAGGAAGAGGGTCCTCATTCCAAACAGTTTGAGCATACCGCCATCCAAAGGTTGTTCTGAAGGTATCAAGTCTTGACAATCCAAATATAGATTTTTCACTTGGATCCAACCAATAGTCCTTGTGTTCAGTAGAGAACTTGAAAATGGAAGTATCTTGATGCAAGAACTTTGTCAGCAACCTGCAATGAGTTCTGACCTTGGATTTTCCAGCGGCTTTAGCAGCATGGAGGCGGTTTAGAGCATTTATAATCTCCTTCATCACAACCTTGGGCCAGTGCAGTTTCTTCCCTTTAAGAATGGCCACACAGTAAGCATACTGTTCACTTGTAAAGTTGTTGTGGTTTCCATTCTTGCACATGACTCCAGAATCTACCAGTTCACAAAGATGAGCCATCACCTCTCCAAAGTCCTTTTTGGAGGAATTCTTGGTGGAGAAAGAGTTAACTCCAATCAGCTCCATTGTAGTATTGCTTAGAAGTTCCGGTTTTATCCCCATAACTCCAGAGTTCTCAAGACCAGCTAGAACTGCAATCTTGGAAGCGGTTAGGATCACTTCTTTGCCACAGACGGTGGACTTGATAGCATCTTCAAATTTATTTCACCGGATTCCAGATCCCTTATCGGTTCTCCTCTTACATCTAGTAATTCAGCCTTCGTGGAGATCCCATTCTCAAAGAATTCGGCGTAGATAATAGTAACAAACTGCGGTTCATCCATAAGAAACAGAGGTAGCAGTTTAGCATCATTCAGCAGTTTGAGGAGCTTCCGTCCAACTGCATCTTGTTTAAGTTCATTCTCAAGAATCCTAGAACCGGGAACAAAGTTTGAGGGATCCTGAAAGATATTCTTAGTTAGAAATAGTTTAAAGAATGATAGTTTGAATCCTTAAGCAAACCGCGGTTTGATTAAGTACTACAAACTATAACAAGGAATCCTAACAATGAAAACATGCGGTTCAAGGAGAGTAAGGGTAAAAATGTAAAAACAAAGAATGAAGGAATAGTGAAGGCAAAACGGATCAAAGAGGGAAAATTTTGAAAAAGAGTTTGAATGCATGAAGAACACTAAGAGCAGAGTATGAATATGCAAAACAAAATCTTAACCAAAATATGGAAAAGTTATATCAAAATGATCACAGAGAGTAGATTCTAACAAAGTTCTAAATAAACTAAGACAAATAATAACACATGAACCCAGAATCTGCAAAATTTTGCAAGAACACCAAATAACCCCAAAATTGATTTTGCTCAAAATTGAACACAAATCTTAAAACAAAGTAATCAAACAGTGTATATAAGTAAATGCGAACACAAACCAACCAAGAAATTGAAGAAAAAGCATAAAATGATCAAAGGAAGATGAACAAGCTTTTAAGTTTCAACAATGGCGGATAAATAAAGTATACTGAGTTAGGGTTCAGAATTTCATACCATATCAGGCTTCGATGGTTTGGACGATGTAGAAGAAGAAGCAAGATCAATTGATTTCTTTGGTGCCATTGAAAATTTTGTTTTAAGTAAGAAAATTTAGTGAGAACAGAGAGAGAGAGAGGGATGACTGCGTACAGAGGAGAGATAAGGGTTTTTTTTGCTAAAAAGAGTAAGAAGGTAAAAAGATAAATTGAAAAATGGTTTGTCTTTTATACTCAATTAACCACCTCGGGTAGTGGAGCGGGCATGACGGCTGAAGGAAACTCAACCGTCAGTGTACCTGTTGATTCGCATTTAATGCGGCAGAGATAATTGCAAAAAGGTCCTTAATGAATGAAGTGACATAAAGTAGGGACTAAAATGCAATTCATACCTGAGCGGTTTTGCGTAAACCGACTTACCTTTTCCTCATTATCGGTTTTGGTGAAACCGATATCTTTCAGATCTATATTCGGTTTCAGTAGAGAAAACCGAAACCTTGCTTTGACAATTCGGTTTGGATAAAACTGAAATTGTTCTACTTGACTCTTCGGTTTGAGTGGAATCTTTAGCCGAACCATCTTGTTGCGGTTTTGTCTATTGAACCGCAAACTATTTGCATTTTCTTAATAGAGCCAAAATACTTAACAAATATTATTAGAACAAGAATAAATAGGCATGAATTATATTAAGTAAGTTCCAGCATACCCATTTCTCCTCATAAATGAAAGAACCTAGAATTTTCGAGCGGTTTGGTGAGAATATCTGCAATTTGATCGTCGGTTCCCACCTTTGCTAGGAAAATGTTCTTCTTTTCAACATGATCTTTGAGGAAATGATATCTTATGTCAATGTGCTTAGTTTTTGAGTGTTGTACTGGATTGTTGGAGATTGATATTGCTGCAGTACTATCACAGTAGATAGGGCAGTTCTTCTCAAATACTTCATAGTCTTCCAACTGCTGTTTCATCCAGAGAATTTGAGAGCAACAGCTTCCAGCCGCAATATATTCGGCTTCAGCGGTTGAGACTGAAACCGATGCTTGTTTCTTGCTGGACCATGATACAAGCCGGGTTCCAAGGAACTGGCAAGTACCACTTGTGCTCTTTCTGCTTATCTTACATGCTACAAAGTCGGCATCTGAATAACCTAATAGATCAAATGAAGATTCTTTGGAGTACCAAAGTCCAAGGTTAACAGATCCACATAAATATCTAATAATTCTTTTAACAGCAATAAGATGAGATTCTCTAGGGTCAGCTTGAAATCTAGCACAAACACAAACACTGAACATGATATCTGGCCTACTAGCAGTTAAGTAAAGTAAAGAACCAATCATACCTCGGTAAAGAGTCTGATCAACTTTCTTACCTCGTTCATCTTGATCCAAACTGCAGGCCTTTTGCATTGGGGTATCAACTGGCTTAGCGGTTTCAAGCCCAAATTTCTTGATCAAATCTTTGGTATATTTGGCTTGGTTGATAAAAATTCCATCATGACATTGCTTGATTTGGAGTCCAAGAAAGAATGTCAACTCTCCCATCATACTCATCTCAAATTTACCTTTCATAAGCTTCTCAAACTTAACACACATAGTCTCATTAGTAGAACCGAAAATAATATCATCAACATATATTTGAACTAATAATGAATGACCTTTGTGTTTAGCAATAAATAGGGTTGTATCAATTTTACCTCTAGAGAAGCCTTGTTCAATAAGAAATTTAGATAGAGTGTCATACCATGCTCTTGGAGCTTGTTTGAGTCCATACAAGGCCTTCTTGAGCTTGAAGACATGATTGGGATATTTGTTGTCTTCAAATCCTGGCGGTTGAGCTACATAAACTTCTTCTTGTAGTTCACCATTCAGAAATGCACTCTTCACATCCATTTGATATAACTTGAATTTCTTGAAGGAGGCATAGGCCAGGAACAATCTAATGGCTTCAAGTCTGGCTACAGGTGCAAAGGTTTCATCATAATCAATCCCTTCTTCTTGCCTATAACCCTGAGCAACCAACCTTGCTTTGTTTCTTGTAATAGTACCATTTTCATCCATCTTATTTCTGTATACCCATTTTGTTCCAATTACAGTGTGATCTCTGGGCCTTGGAACTAGAGTCCAAACTCTACATCTTTCAAACTGATTGAGCTCTTCTTGCATTGCAGCTACCCAACTTGGATCACTTAGAGCTTCATCTACCTTCTTTGGTTCCATCTGAGATAACAGTGCGGTTGAGAACAAACTGTGGTTATCTCTATGAGTTAAGCTTCCTCTTGTTTGAACACCAGAACTGATAGGACCTATAACATTAGTTGTTGGATGGTCTCTATGCTCATTGATTTCTGGGGGGAGGTCTTCATGAACCACTATTTCTTGAAGATTTTCCAGAGGAGGCTCTACTTGATATTCATTGAAATCTTCATTGAAGGTGATGTTTGGAACTGGATCAATGGTTTGAATGGGATTAGAAGAATGCGGTTCTACAGCAACACCTTCAGTTTGATTTGGAGCGGCTGGAGAACCTGATGGAGCGGTTTGAGTAGGTTGGTCATTTACGGTTGCATGATTAGGGTAAGATGTACCTGTCTCAAAACCACTGAAATCATCAGCAACATTTGGAGCCATATGTGGCTCAAGAAGATTATGTTCATCAAATGTAACATGGACTGACTCTACAATTTTTAAAGATGTCTTATTGAAACAACGAAAAGCTTTGGAGTGTTTTGAATAACCAACAAAAATACCTTCATCGGCCTTAGCATCAAATTTACCTCGATGCTCTTTGCCATTGTACAAGATGTAGCACTTGCATCCAAATATCTTGAAGAAGGCAATGTTGGGTGATCTTCCTCGCCACAATTCATAAGGAGTCTTGTTGTGAACTTTGATGATTAGGGAGCGGTTCTGGGTGAAACATGCGGTATTGATGGCTTCGGCCCAGAAGTATTTGGGAAGCTTTGCTTCTGCAATCAATGTCTTCCCGGCTTCAATCAAAGTCCTGTTCTTTCTTTCTACAACTCCATTCTGTTGTGGAACCCCAGCGGCAGAGAAGTTATGATCAATTCCATGATCATCACAATATTGAGCAACACCATTGTTTGTAAATTCGGTTCCATTATCTGAACGCACGGCAACAATGTCATCCAATTTCTGAGTTTGGAGCTGTCTAAAGAGAGCGGTTACGATGCCATAAGTATCATCTTTAGAGGCCATCATTTCCACCCATGTATATCTTGAATAATCATCAACCACCACAAGTGTATAGCGGTTTCCTCCAATACTGGCGGTTGGGACAGGTCCAAATAAATCCATGTGCAGCAATTGCAAACAGCGGTTCGTTGAAGGTGCGGTTTTACTAGGAAATGACTGTTTGGGCTGCTTTCCAAGCTGGCATGCTTTGCACTTTTCATCATGATGGTCAGCCACTTTGGGTAGTCCTTTTACTAGACCATCCCTGTGCAGTTTTGCTAGATACTTGAAGTTCAAGTGGCTGAGCCGCTTATGCCATAACCAGCTGCTTTCACTTATGTTTTTGGCTACAAAACAGAGGTCAGCAATAGAAACAATATTGCTCAAATCTATCATATAAACATCACCTGTTCTGTTGCCAGTCAGTAGAGTGACTTCAGAGGAAGCGTCTTTGATATAACAGTTAGTTGATGTGAAGATGCAGTTCATTCCTTTGTCACAAAACTGAGATATGGAGAGAAGGTTGTGCTTGAGTCCTTCTACTAATGACACATTTTCAATAGTCACATTTCCTCGTTTGATTGCTCCATATCCTACTGTTTCTCCTTTCTTGTTGTTACCAAACACTACTGGGGGGACCTTTCATTTGGATGAAACTGCAGAGTAGTTCGGAATCTCCAGTCATGTGTCGTGAGCATCCACTATCCAAATACCAGAGATCCTTCTTCTTCTTCGCGGTTCCAGCCATAAAACATGAAATCTGAAAATAAACATGAAAGGTTTTGGTCCCCCTTATTCTTTGGGTCCTAGGGTTAGCAGCTTTTTGGGACCCACACTTGTTTGACCTTAGGATTTTTACGTCCCTTGGCATTGGGTGTGAATCTTAAAAGACAATGACCAGCACTATGACCAAAATCAGCACAAATAGCGCAATGAATAAATCCAGGTTTTGGTTGCGGTTTTACAAACCCTTTACTGACCTTCGGTTTCTCATGTTTTACTGGGTCAGCGGTTTTGGCTTTAACAAAGATTACCTTCTTGAGCTCAACCTTCCTCTTAGGTGCGGCTTTAGGGAAAATGATAGGAATTTCCTTAAACCGACTAGGAGCGGTTTCATCACTCAATACTTCCTTGGTTGCCTCAGCCGCTATGGATTTCTCTTTCCACTTTGAATCTCTCCCAGTCTGGTTTTTAGGGTACTCAAAGAAATAATTTTGCCTTTTAATTTCTTGTTTTGAGCCCTTTTTACCAGCATGATTAACCTTAGGAATTTCTTTGGTTTGTTCAGTAGGTTTCACACCACCTTCGGCACAGAGACAAGGACACTTACACCCATCATCGGTTTTAAACCCCAATCCACTTTTATCCGAAGTAGGAATTTGTGAATTTAGGATTTGTTCCACGGTGACACCAGACTTAGTCCATACATCGGTCACTTTTTGGAGTTCATCCCTTTGTACGGTAAGATCATGGATTTGGGTGAGAAGTACCTCGGTTCTGTCCTTCAGATAGCGGTTTTCATCCACAATAGTAGATATCCCAGCAATTTGGAGCTTGAGATTTTCAATTTCCTCCTTGTGGGATTTACATACACGTTGGGATTCTTCAAGTTCCGCAGCCATTAGTTTATATGCCTTTTTAAGTACAGTGTGTTGTTGACATATAATATTTGCACGTTCTAGTACCTGATCATCATGACTTTGGTCTGCTTGAACCTCGGGAGTGTAGTTTGGTGTTGTAGGAGCTCTGCTTGATCTAGCCTCAGGAGTCTTAGGTGAAACTGACTTCATTTGTTGTTTTGGCAGTGGAAGGCTTTCGTCAATTTCAATTCTTTCTTCAAATCCCATGAGACAGAGATTAGCAGTTTCTTCATCATCACTTTCATCTGAGTCTGAACCCATCCATGTCAGCGGTTGATCTCCTTGGTCAGCTACCATTCCTCTTCTTTTCACGAACTTCTTGTTGAATGGTTTCTTTGCTGGCGCGGCTTCATATCGCGGTTTGGGACAACTTGACGCAAAGTGACCTGGTTGTCTGCAGTTATAACAAACCAAGTCTTCCCTTGTCTTGGGATCTGCAGTTTTGTTGAATCTGGTTGGAGGGACAAACTTTGCTGGGCCTTTAGATGGAAATTGAGATCTATTATTTTTCCTGAACTTGGTGTATCTCTTCACATACAAAGCAAATTCTTCATCATCCATTTCATCAAAATCAACTTGAGTAGAACTTGAGGATTGTGATCCTACACTCTGTGCATAAGAACTTTGAGGAGGAGTGTAGGATTGATGAGACTGCTGATAAGATTGATAAGATTGAGGATATGGTTGATGTGATTGAGGATAGGATTGTTGAGACTGCTGGTAATATTCAGAAGGTGCGGTTTGAGGATTATATCTAGGAACATTTTGGTCAGGAGGAGCGGTTTGCAAGTGGAGGTGAGGAGCGGTTTGATGATGGTCTGGATTGTAGACAGGAGATGAGGTATTGTTGAATGCAGCTAGAGAGAGGGTCTTAAATCTGCTTTCGGTTTCATGGACCTCTTCAAGCTTAAATTCAAAAACCTTCAGCATGGCATACAAGTGTCGAAGATCAAGAGCTTCCAAGTCCTTGTTGTCTTCAATGTTAGTAGTTTTGATCAGCCATTTCCTACCAAGTGCTTGCATGAATCTCATGTTCAAATCTGTATTAGAATAGACATGTCCAAGAGAAAAACAAACGTTAACAATATCAATAAACCTCTCATAGCATTGTCTAATAGATTCCTTAGGATCTTTAACAAAATAGTCAAAGAGTCTTCTCTGTTGATAGAGGCGGTTCTTCTTGGTATCTGAATCTCCTTCCAGAAAGTCAACTATAGCATCCCAGGTAGCCTTTGCGGTTTTGCAGTGAAGCACCTTAGAATGAGTCCTCAGGTCAATAGCTGACACTAGCATGGACATAGCTCTTCCATCAAAATCCACATTGATGCGGTCTGCATCAGTCCATTCACTTTCTAATTTCTTAACTTCAGCTTCTTCTCCTGCGGTTCCTGCACGTGGATTAGCTTTCATAGGAACATATGGTCCATCAGTAACCGCGGTCCACAGTCTACGATCACATGAAATCATGTGTTTCATCATCCTATCTTTCCAAAAAATAAAACTATCTTCATCCAGAATCGGTAAGTGATTCGAATTGGATGTTTGCATCATATGGGTGTTTGTGTTTGCCATTGGATCAGCACCCAAGCGGTTAAGCTTGTAAAAAACAAGTTCGGTGGATATGCTCTGATACCACTTGTTGGTCCCAGAGGGCAACAAGGGTATAGAACCGCTAGAGGGGGGATGAATAGCGGTCCGAAACTTTTTCGAAAATACCCTTAAAATCAACCGAGTACTTATCAGTTTTGCCAACTGCGGTTCAAAGCACAAGAACCGAACTGATAAAATGCACAGCGGAGTTTTGCGGTTTGGCCAAATTGGTTAGTTGAAGAGTTGGGAAGTTTGACTCGGGTTGAGAAAACACTATGATGCAACAGAATAGTTAAACTTAAAGTTTAAAGGAAAACACAATTCATCTTTCAAGTCATTTCGTGTATGGAAGCAAATTCAAGACCACAAACAAGAAAGATAAATATCAAGACAGAAAATAAAGATCAAACACACAAATTGAAGAGGTTCGTTCTTAAATGAACTACGTCCTCTACCTAGATGGTTAGTCTAGGATTTTCTAATAGCTATAAGACTTGTATTAATTTAGAGGAGGTTTTACAAGATGAATCTAAACTCTAAACAATAAGTCTAACCTAAGCTATAATAACAACCGGTGTTTTCGAAGTATATAATCTATGTGATCATATAAATCGGGTGTGTGTGTGAAAAGAAATCAAATGCTCTAAGTATCTAAATGATGGTTGAGCAAATAGAATTCTTTCGGTGTAAAGGCTAAGTATGAATGGTTGTTAGGCTTGAAGCTTTGATGAAGAACTGGGTTTGCAATGGAGATGGTTTGAAGATATGAATATCTGGGTTTAAATCTTCAAAGCAAACTTGAATACTTGGGAATGAATCTCTTGAAGCTCAGCAACCATCATTGTTGAATAATGAAGGCTATTTATAGGCAGAGCACCCTTGTGACCGTTGGGTAAGGATTTGAATCAAATCTGAAGGGTACAGTGCTGTCGAAATCCCATTGGTTGAGCTGTCATTTTCGTCCTTGGTTTTGTCTTGTAGTCCTAGGTAGTTGTTGCACCACTACCTGACAATTGTCCTTTGTTGCAGAAAGGACTAACGGTAAACAATTCAAACTGATGGACAAACCGACATTCCTTGCAGAAACTCCAAGTTAACTTAGAGTTATTTTGACATGACATAACAACATCCTTATACGGTCAAAAAGGGAATGTTTGTCTAAGGAATAAATGACATCTCTTTAATTCTTCAATAACTGCTCTGCGGTTTCACCAAGCATAGGGGCGGTTTGAAGAATGATCTTGATTGTGCGGTTTCATCAAACATGCAAACTGCAGTTTGATGAAACTGAAGAGCTCCATGATGGCGGTCTCAAGATGACGGCTAGAAGCACTAAACCGCTAATGATACAACCGAACTATACTCAGCCTAGAAAACGAAAAATCTAGAAATGGACTTATCTAAAAATTGAAGTAGAACTTCATTACATGCGGTCCTAAAGTCCATAAAAGACACGTAGAATGGATCAATCAAATTAAGGTGGGTGTACTAACAATGAATCCTAACAATCATACTCTTCAAAATAATATCAAGGTTGTCGAAATCAAGGATGGAGGTGGCTTGTTGGAACATATAGCGCATCTCGTTGATACTTCTATTATTTTCAAAACAGGGAATGTAAACAAATTTACAGTGGAACAATGGGAGTATACCGCTGCTATTATGGTCAAGGCTAAGTTGAACTGGCATCAGGTGCTCATGAAAACATTTATGGAACAAGTTAAGAAGTGCAAGAAGAACCGAAGTGATGGCAAGACCAAATTCAAGACTCATTGTCTGCTACTCACCAAAAATTTCCTCACTTATCCTGAGCTTGAAAAGCTCATTCTTGCTGATCTTGAGCTTCAAAATTATGACATTCCAATTTTTGGTAAGGATAATCTTGCTCTCAAAAAGCACAGGAAGAAGCCAGTGAAGCATACGGAAGGAATTAAAATAAGGGATGTTGAAGGTGGATTGGTGGATGAAGAAACTGAATCTGATAATGATGAAGAAAATGGCGCAGAAACAGGCGCATAAATAGAAAAAAGGGAAAGTCATTACTAAAGAAGAAGGTATGAATAAGGAAGGACGTATGGAAAGGCACAGAGTTCAAAGATCACACGCCTAGAGATCCAAACAGAGGAATGACTGAGTTTGTAGAAAGAGGATGGCATGCACCAAAGCGCACTAGGGCACAGATTGATGAAGATAAGGAATTGAAGAAAGCGCAGGAAGCCAGTCGGCTAGAAGCGCAGAGAAAAAGGGATGAAGCCTATCAAACAAATAAGGCAGCTGAATTAGCCAAGGCTGAAAGACTAAAGGGCGCAGGTTCTAGCGTATAACCACAACGCGCTCCTGCTCGTCCTGCGCCTCCTCTTACCTCTATCACTCAAAAACTCAAGAATTAAATGCACTCTAAATTTTTTGGTGGTTCTGAGGGTGAAGCAAGTCAGGGGGAGCCAGTGCCTCTCAAAAGGCGCAAAACTGATCCTACGCCTCCTCCCCATACTTCTCATATTCTTGATTCTAGCGCACAACAGGCTATCCATGATGCCCTTAGGACTTCTGATGATGAGCCAATTCCATCACCCACGTGCCTTCCTACTCCACCACGTGCGCCTACTCCTCCTCCAGGTCCTTCTGAAATGGGACTTATTTTTTTATATGTTGAAGCAACTTCAGCAAGGGCAGGCACACATAGAGTCTTAGTTAGAAGTGCATACTTCAATGATTGCCAGTCAAGCTGATGAGATTACTGCCATTAAGGGGGAGATGGCGTGGATTGGGGGAGATATAAGGGACAAACACTTATTGACTCCTCAGCAATGGAATGATGCGATCGATCAAATGAATGCTATCTTCAAGAACACGCTTACAGCTTTTCAAGACAGAATAGATGGAGGCATCAAACCCACTGATGGTCAAGATTTTATTGATGCTATTAAAGAGGTTGAGAATAGTGTTGCCTCTGACATAAGAAAGCTGTTTGGGATGGTAGCAGTACACATTCAGAAGTTGTTGGGTGTGGTTGATAAACTCAGTGAAGCGAAGAATGAGTTAGAAATTTTGGGCATAATTGTTTATGGCGTATAGGCACCAAGAGCAGAAGCAGATGTGCCTCCTTCAGTGCTTGAAAAGTCTAGTGCGCCTACTCCTAGCGCAGATGCTAATGTTGATATTAGCGCTTTACTATCCAAGTTGGATGTTTTGAAAGGGTTGATTGTGACTCACTTTGGTGTTGCGCATTCTAGCGCAGATAGGCGCGCAGAACATATCTATGCAGACATTCTTACTTCTCAAAATGCTGTTGAAGAGCATATCCAGCTTCTTGCTAAAAACTTCTCCCAACAGCAAGCGATCACCCAGAGATCCATTGATAAGTATCAGAACTCTAATAATGGTCATTTGCGCTATTTAAGAGATGGAGTGTCTAATACCTTCACCATAGTCAACCGCACTTATCAGCTGTCTAAGAAGATTGCGCGCTCAGTGAACACCATTAAAGAAGGATTGAAAGAAGATGATGCGCCTTCAGAAGACCCAGCTTCTTAGTTATTTCTTTTGTTAGTTTTTTTGCTTATCTGTTTTGGCACTTTTGTCTTTAGTTTTTCTTTTTGAATACTTGTAGTCTGTAATTCCTATTCAAATATCAAGTATTAATAAGAATGACCGCATCACTGTTTCACTCAAAACCTTGTTCATTCAAACTTATCGTTTGTAGAACGATGAATGCATTGTTTTAAAGAAACATTCTATGCATTAAACTTTTAAACTCAACGTAATTTTTGCCTAGAGTTTAAACTTTCAATTTGAACACATTTCAAAACTAAAACTCATATCTTTTGAATGTGTGGAAAGTTATTTCTATCCTTCCAATTGTAATGGTTTATCATTTATGGAATATATTAGAAATCTATAACTTGAACTAGTGTGTGCATTAACTTGAGACATGATATACCAATATCATTCATTTGGACATGTTTTTATCAAGCATAATGTTTGTCCCTGTTATAGTAGGTATGACATCAATCAAATAGGGGGAGATTATTGGGTATGCCCACTTATATCTCAATTTTTAATGTATAGATTTGATTGATCCATCACCTAAGTTTTATTTTATGGACTTTAAACTCATATGTAAGAAGTATTTATACTTCATTTTTTTAGATAGTCTATTTGAATATAATAGACTTAGAGATAGGGCTAAAATATCAAGCTTTGAGAAAACCATCAAAATCCCTTGAGGTATGTGCCTACGCGCCTAATTCCTCCATGCGCCTATAGGCCTCTTAGCGCGCACATGGATGATGCGCCCAGAAGCACTATGAGCCTCATGTGAAAACTTTAATACTTAGAAGATTTTTTGAAGAATTGAAGAATTCAAACTACGCCAAAGATCCAACGATGGGAAAATAACATATATGCACCGCTAGATAAGGACATCTGTCCACAACGGTCATATTAATGTTGTGTGTCAAACGGCTATAAAAGGACACATGCTCCAATCAACGAGCTCCAGCACATTTGTCCATGATCTTATCCATAAAGATTTACAATGCCTAGTTTTCAAGAGCTCACCTATAAATACCCCATAACTTCAACCATTTGAAGTTGCTAAGTTGCTCTGAATTTTCACTCTCAAGAATACTTTGATGATTTCTCGTTGAATTCCCAGATTTCTCAAGAACACCTTCATACCTTCATACTTAGCCCAGATTCTCAAGCCAAAGCACTCTAGATTTCTTGTGCTCTAAATCATATAGGTCTAAAGAGATTTGAATCTAAGAACACACACGCACCTCTTTAAGTTTGATCATTTAGATCTTTCTTAAAGAGATACACTAGTTTTAGTCTAAGATTTGATCTTTCATAGATATAGATCTTTGAGTTTGTTTGTACTCAAAAGTTGTAACTTGTAAACCAACTCATATTATAAGATATTCATTAGAAATTCAAGACTAATCATCTTGGTAGAGGGCGTAGATCATTTCACGATCGAACCTCTCCAGATAGCGCGTATCTATTTCTTGTCATCTACTTTCAAGTCTATTACTTATCTTACTATTTGTATGTTTACTCATTGTAGATTGATAATATTGTTGTGTTTGTTTAATACTTGCCTTAGTTTCATCTTATTCGAACTTTGAGCCAAAATACTTAGAGTGTGTGTGGGTCTGCCTTTAAAAATTTGCGCCTATTTCACTTACTTAATTCCGCTGTGCATTTCGCTCACTCACTTAGGCGTGCGCATTTGTAATTGAGTTTTCAAGGGTTCAAAAAAGAATTTCAAAACAGATATTCAACCCCCCCCCCCTCTAGCTATTTTTCATACACTTGTTACCCTTTGGGACCAACAACTAATGTCTTTGCCAAAGAAGAGATTGAAACCGAAAAGGAAACATAATCAAAATAAAATATTGATGTCTCGTGCGAGATACCTAGTCCTGAAGGATTATTTTCCCAAATGACGTTCTTCAAGCGAAGGCAAACTTACAGTATAACCAATTTAGCCGTTTAGCAGAACTTGATAAATTAAACCGTGTCTTGAGTAAAACACGTTTTTTTCGTAGCACTATGGTAAAACGCGTTTCACTTAAAATTTTGGCGTAATTTTTAGACTAAAACTTCCGTGAGACCTGCTATACCCGTCTCATCCATGAGACGGGTCGGTTTTTGACCCACCCGCCCGACCCACGAACCGGCTCCAGGACCTAGTGGTCGAACCTGCCACGTGGCAGCCTCTCATAGGCCAAAAATATATATATATATATATATATATATATATATATATATATATATATATATATATATATTTGCTTTTTTTTTAATTTTTATATTTTTTTTTTCGGTTTGTCAAAAGTAATAGTTACTATAACATAATGTAATGATTGTATACATATAAAGTAACAGTTTGTATACATAAAAGTAATACATATATGTAGAAAAGTAACAGTGTTTTTTTTTATGTTTTCTTCGTTTGCCAAAAGTAATACTTATTACAACTAAAATGTAACGAACGTGTTACTTATATGTAATAATGTTTATACATAATTGTAACACATATGTATAGAAAAAGTAATAATTCAACCATTTACATTTTTAGAGCTAAAAACACTTGATTAGTGTTACATGTAAACGTATTACATTATCTATAGAAATATGTTATAATTTCTTTTATTAAAGTGTTACATTTACTTGTACAAACAATTACATTCATATATATGAGTTTGTTACTTTTCAAATGTTACTTTCTTTCAAAAAATTAAATCAAAATACATAATATTTTACATTTTTGCAAAAGCATTATTACATTTCAGTATAAATGATAATTACATTTAGATATTGTTTGGGTTACATGTAATTATAGTTAGTATTACATTTGAAAAAATGGGTAAAATGAGATTTTGTTTTTGTAAAACAGGTGTTACGTTTACTTATGAACAATATTACTTTATAAGTATTCAGTCATTACATTAAGTTATGGTAATTATTACTTTTGGTCAACGGCTGAAAAGCCGAAAAAGTAATATAAAAACTCAAAACAAAAATAAAAAAATTGACCTCTGGGAGGCTACCACGTGGCGGGTCATGCCCATGGGTCATGGGGCGACCCGTCTCATACATGAGACGGATCCCCTTGTTCTCATGGGAAGACCACCTCTAATTTTTATGATATTTTCCAAGCTACCTTATAATGACAACTATAACCACTAACCTAATGCATTCAGACTACTCCACTAGAATTGTTTGCCCCCACGGTTGCTCTATGCAACGGGTTGGCTCCCGGGTTTTTAAGGCAACAAAATAGATGGAAGGGAGGGAAAGGAAAGGGGAAGGGGAGGCAATTTAAAATTGAGTTGGTTTTGGGGGAAACTAGTTTCCTCCTAATGTTAAAAAAAGACCGGTTTTGGACAACCAGCAAACCAACTCGTACCTTTTCTGAACCGGTTCTCGCTCATTAAAAAAATTAGGGTATAAAAAGTTAAAAACACGCAATAGCAGGCAGTCGTAAAGAAGAAAACAGAGGTGCCGTTCTTCCGCCATTTCTCTCTCTCTGTCGCCATTGAAATAGGAGATGGAGATAGAGGCATTGGATGAAAATGTCGAATTAGAGGAGATATCTATTACAAACGACAATGAAAATGAAGATATGGAGATCGAATCAGGTAAATTTAATCTGCATTTTTTTCTATTTAAATTGAAATTGATATTCGAATGAGCTAATTGATCTTATTGAAATTGATTTTCTCCTTATAGAAGATTGAGATGGAGATGGAGATAGTAGATCACAAATGTTATTGAATCAGAGGAGAAAGAGATTGAAAAAGACAATGAAGATCAATTGGAAGAGATGAATATCTTCATTTGGCTCAAAAACACCAGATCTACACTTAATTTGAATCATGTGGTCGTTTGCTGCTCAAATTGAAATAGAGATGTTCAAACTGCTGAAATTGAAATAGAATTGATTTAGTGTAACTTGTTGCTTTAGTATAGTAACTTGGTGTTTTGGTATTGTAACTTGATGTTTTAGTACAGTAACTTGGTGTTTTATTAGTGCAACCTGGTGGTTAATCAAGTTATGTTGTATCAGATCTATAGTTGGTATTTTAGTAGTGTAACTTGGTGTTTGAAAAAACAAACTTGATATTATAATAACCATGCAATTTCTATTGAAATGAGCATTTTGAACATCAACATATAATATAACTTGGTATTGTTTTAGTATTGTAACTTGGTGTTTTAGTATTGTAACTTTATGTTTTAGTACAGTAACTTGGTGTTTTATTAGTACAGCCTGCTGATAATCAAGTTATGTTGTTTCAGATCTATACTTGGTATTTTAGTAATGTAACTTAGTGTTTTAACATACAAACTTTATATTATAATAACCATGCAATTTCTATTGAAATAAGCATTTTGAACATCAACTTATAATATAACTTGGTGTTGTTTTAGTATAGTAACTTGGTGTTTTAGTATTGTAACTTTATGTTTTGGTACAGTAACTTGGTGTTTTATTAGTGCGGTGGTTAATCAAGTTAAGTTATATAGATCTACACTTAGTGTTTTAGTAGTGTAACTTCGTGTTTTAACACACAAACTTGATATTATAATAACCATGCAATTTTTTTTGAAACAAGCAGTTTGAACATGAGCTTATAATACAACTTAATACACATGTTTATGCATAAAAAACAAGTTAAGAACTTTAAAACAATAAGTTTGGACTTAAAAACAATAAGTTTGGATTTCAAAACAAAACGTTACAATTTCACTGATTAACACACTTTCTAGACCTAGTTTGTCTAACATATATGCTGCAGTCGAACTACCAGCTTTCTTCCTCTTCTTCTCCTCATTGTCTTTGCTCCCAACAACTTTGTCAATGTGATCATGTTTGATTGTCGGAAAGTCTTCAACTTTATTCAACAAAGACTCCTTTTGCTTGTTTAAATCACTGAGTAACAAGTACCAAACTCAAAACGCCTAATCAAACATCACAAAACGGAACAAAAAAGGCTTGAAATCAACACAGTAATCGAACAAAATAGAGTGAGAATCAAGCGAAAAAACTTGAAATCAACACATACCTCTATCACGCCCGTCCTCTCCATCATTAAATATCTCTTTGCTTTGGGATTCGCTGCTTTTTTCAACCTCATTGTGCTTGAAATCGAGTGAGTATGACCGGAGGTTAGGTCTGAGAGAGGAGAGTAAGATGGAGATAGCGACGGCGACGGTTAGTCGGAGAGTGAGAGAGATGGAGGTTAGGTCGGAGAGTGAGAGAGACGGAGGTTAGGTCAGAGAGTCGTGAGAGAGATGGAGAGAGCACGGTTAGAGATGGAGAGAGAAAGAGTCATACCTGGTAAGCCGCATAAAGGCCGGTTCACAAAAAGGAATAAGAGAATTGTATGAACCGGTTTAGAGGTTTATATACCCACTTCCAAAACAGGTCTTTTTTTTAACATTAGTTTCCCCCCAAAATTTTCTCTTTAAAATTATCTAATGTACATTCAATTAAGAAAAAAATGAACCGAAGCATTTAACTTTCCCTCTGCATGTTCCTGAGTTTGGGAAGAAAAGAGGGGAAAATTACACTTGCTTTTCATTTCTTTCCTTCATTTCTCCTCCATTCCTCTCACTTTTGTGATGATTTAAAATGCAGGAAAAATAATTCCATTCTTTTTCTAAAAAAAAACTCAGCAGCAAGCTTAGGAAAAACAAATAAATTAAATTTCATCCCTTTCTTCTACTTTCTCTCATTTTTTAAACTTAAGAGCGAACCCAAATCAAATTGAAAATTAACCGTTAATAAGAAATCTAAACATTGATAATAACTAACGGTTAAAATTTGGTACTCTTGATCATGAATTTATAGATACAACCGGAGATAAAACATCCCCTCATCTACCCTCTATTATAACAGTAGATCACGTTACCCAATCTCAAAATAAATGTTGCGACTTTTTTCTTAATTATGAATAAAAACGACATTCATACTGAGACCACCAAGATAGTGACTATAATAAATCAGTTGTTAGTTGATTAGTTTTTGAGACCAATCATCAACTTGAATAAAATTTTGTAGCGAGTAAGCATTTATATGTTCATCTGGAATCTGACTACTCCAAGAAACTCTAGCCGATCGATCTGATCCGTTCCCTGAGTTACCATATTCACCATAATAAAGCGTACTTAACGCAAAATCACCACTCCAAGGCATCCACCCTTGAGCCGTAACAAGCGCCTCCAATTCACATTCAATAAAAACGGTCCTCGAATACTCCTTCCACGGCCTCCCAAGGTAATTTTTATGCACACTAGGCTTGCTATAATACAAAGCCATGTATTCTTCTGTCCCGTTCACCAAACAATTATGGAAAACAAAGCCGGTTGACTGAGCCGGATCGGTTCTCCCGTGCGCCGTGACGGCATTGTTTTCGCCTTTCTCGGGTTTTAATTGGCGGGGACGGACTAGGATTTGACAGTCTTTGAAGACGGAAGCGGAGTTACCGAATATGAAATCTACATTGCCCTCTATATGACATGAGTTGTAGAACTGACGAAGGGAGTGGGCGTAGAGTGTGTCTTGATTGCCTAGGAACTCGCAGTTTTCGATAATGGACCGATCGCTGCTTGATCGGAAAGCTACGGCTTGGTGAGCATCGGGACCGGCTGTGTTTTGTATTGTTAGACCGCTCGCCATAAATCCATCTCCGAGAACACCTTAGCCAAGTAAAAAATAAATTGAAAGATTACAACAATAATATGCTACCTGGGTTCCAAAATGAATGATAGTTCATTTTGGGTCGGAGGGAGTAATTTAGAGATCAAACCTACTTAGTCAAGTAAAGACATACAATCTTTTCAAAAATAAATGGAGAAACTGGTTCAATATAGTGATTGGGGGTTGTTATTTTGGACAGTTTGTGCATTTTTAATTGTTCAATTATTTCCCAAAATGTAATATTGCGGAAAATGCTTACTTTAAAATGGGCAAATGAGAGCAGACAATTATTTTCCAGGAAAAAAGTAGTTTAAGTTTCATAAAGGAATTCATTCACAAACCCATGATGGAAAGAATCATCAAAAGGAGAAACGTTATCTAAATATATTATGTGGAGCTTGTAAAAGTTTAAATCATAAAGTAACCCCTCATTCTAGTTGAAGATAAACGTTTTAGAGAATAATTTTAGTGTAAAGCAGTGTATAAATAACTTAATTAAAAAGAAAAAAACCAATGAAAGCTCAACTTTATGAAAAGGAAGAATTAATTTTTAAATTAATATGGTATGCTTGTTGGCGGAGCCATGATTTTCGTCAACGGGGGCAAAAATTACACAATAAACAAAATTTAAATGTATTTTCGACTTTTCGTCAATGGGGGCAAATATAGTGGATTATTAATTTTATCTCAAAGGGGGCAAACTTCAACAAACTGCACTAAACCCCCATTTTTTTTTTTTTTGTATATTTTGCACTAGCAAAATTTTTTGTTTTTAGAAATCAACAGGGCAAATTGCCCCCTTTGCCATCAATGTAGCTCCGCCTGTTTGTTGTCGCATCCCCAACAATATCAAAGAAAACTATCTCAATCAAAAATAATGTCAGCACCTTGATTTTTTTTGGTAAAGTTATTGAACTTTAACCATAAAGTGTTGAAAATTTAATCTACATAAACTTAAATTGTTAGTGATCTTCATCAAAAATTGATTAGATTTTAGTAATTTTTTGGTCAAAGTATAAGTAAGTCAGACAAAAAAGTCTGACGTTTATAGTTATTTATTTTGGGTGAAAATTAGTATTATGATAATATAATTAACATAAACTGGATTCACTTAGAAGACTATGTTAAAGTATTAATTAGACCAAATTTGATATTACATAAAATCAATCATCTTCTCTTAAAATAATCTTTGAAATCCTATGAACCCCACAAATTGACCATTCTAATAGTGTCAAAGTAATGATACAGTGAAAAATAAACAAATGATTTCATCCCAAACAGATACTCTTTTTGTTCAATAGAAACATAAAATTCTTTCTATGTTGGAAAAAAAGTTCACTTTATTTTAAAGTGGAAAATAAAATATAATCTAGAACCAAGTAACAACACACGTTATAGGCTGGAAAGGTTAGTAAAGATATGAATTGAACTTACCAACGGTAGCGGAGTTGGTCGTTGATATTCCGGGTTGGCCCACATGAAGGGACCCGGTTATAACAGTTTTACCCATTCCATCACCCAAAAACACCACATTCCTCTTCTCCAGCCCGACCCGAACCGTTTCCTCATACACCCCCTCTTTAATCGAAATCACAAACATCTCGTCGTGGTAATCCGGCGCCTTGTCCACCGCCTCCTGTACAGTCTTGAAATCGCAGCCGTCGGTTTTACTTTTACACACAGTCACGTCCGCCTTCAAATCCGTTGGAAACCCGACCGACCCGGATCCGGAATACGATCCACCGACATCCTCCTCCCAGAACCCGTCTCTTTCGGTTTTTGGTGGAGCCCATTTGTCCGTATCGTTACCCGACACATCGTACGCTCTTAACATGCTCAAAGCGTTACTGGTGTGTTCGGTTAACGAGTTCATAAACGCCATCGTTTCGTTGACCATTTGACTATCGTTCACGTACTTTAATCCGGACCAGCAGTCGTATTGGTACGCTAGGCCGGCACTCAGCCAAGCGCGGCCGTCCTTGATCCTTCCACGTGGCAGAGCGACAGCCGTTAGATTCAATCTGTACTCGGAATTGTTCAGGGCCTCCAAACAGTTTTTAGCCGCAGTTGTGCGGTTGGGATTCCCTGCGGACGAGTCCAGGATAGACTGGATCATAGACTGCGCCTTTTGAAGGTTCTCGTACGAAACCCATGAAGCCGATTGGATGATTTGGACAACGTTTTCGACGCGGCTGGAATGCGAGAGGGAAGAATGGCATGATTCCGGGAACCTGGTGGCTTTGCAGGCGCTTACGATCTGAGAAGGGACGGTGGAAGCGGAATCGCCGGGAGGGGGCGGGTGGCGGTGATGGTGGGAGGCGGAAGAGATGGAGAAAAAGAGGAGGAGAGAGAGAAGGCCTAGGGAGAAAAGGGAAGCCATTGCAATGAGGAGGAATTTGTGTGAGGGTGATTTGGAATGATATGGAGGAGAGAGTTTTATGGGTGGTTTCCTGTGAGCCATGATTGTAGAATTTATTTCAGGAATGGTAATTGTAATTTGTAATTTAATTGGGTCAGCGCTAAATTTGGAAGGTAGTAAGATTGTACGAAATTGATTGGAATGTGAGATCGAAAGGGAAAGAGGGGATTTGGAGTCGGCAGAGTGGACTGTGGACTGTAGATAGTCACGGGAATGGTCGGCTGATTTAGTTGGAGAATGAGGGGGTGGCCACTGTCGATTAGGAATGCGTGACTGTGTGCGTGTGTGAGAGAGAGAGATAGAGAGAGAGAGAGAGAGAGTGAAAATGGAGGAAGCAATATTTGGTTGGGGCGGTGTGGATAGATGCTTTAAGTTTGGGTGGGATTACAAAGATACTGTATATCATTAACGAGCGTGCGTATTTTCTACTACTATTTCAAACTTTATTTTTGACATGCATAGAATTTTTAATAGAAGAAATAAATCTGTTTGGATATTAAAGAGCTTCTTTTAATTCGTAGGTTACTCTTTTCTTTTCTTTTTTCTATGATTCTTTCCGTAGTTAGGTTATAACTAAGTATAACATCAAAGCACGGCTAAAAACACTTTGACAAAAGCACGACTAAACACTCTCAGAAACAGGGTCAAGAGGAAGAGGTGGAGGTGGAGGTGGAGGTGGAGGTGTTTGCAAACCGAAAACTTAAAATCCCGACAATCACCAATTATAAAATGTTGTTACATACACAATAGAAATCTATACTCCCTCTGTCCCAGCACAAGTGAGACTTCTTTCCTTTTTGGGACGTCTCACTAAAAGTGAGACTGTCCAAAATGGAAATGTTTCAACCACACTCATTCTCTCTTTTTATTTTTCACCACTCAATTTATTCAACCAACACTACTATTTATCTCACTCATTCTCTCTCTTCATTTTCCACCACTCAATTTATCCAACTAACACTACTATTTACTCCACTCATTCTCTCTCCTCATTTTCTACCACACATTAACTAGTTTTTCTTAATTAGTGTGCAAACTCCTCTAGTCCTACTTGTGCTGGGACGGAGGGAGTATATATGTATATATATATTAAAGTTGGTGAGGAGAGTCATGGTGTTGCAACATAGACAAGTGTTAGAGAAATGTTGCATTTGGTGTTGTCACATCAATATCACTCTTATAAATAAGAGACTTTTCAAATTCTTGTTTTTAGCTAATAGTATTAGTTACTATATAGGGTAACTATTATAGTTAACTACTATAGTAACTAATAATTATAATAGTAATAGTTACTATAATAAGTAACTATTATATATTGTAGTTAACTACTATAGTAACTAATACTTATATTAGTAATAGTTAACTATTATTTCTTACGACCCAGAGTAAGAGTCTTACTTTCTATTTTGGTACGTCCCAGAGTAAGAGTCCCTTTCCTAAAATGGCAAAAAATCTTTACAATTCATCTCACACATTCTCTCTCCTACTTTACTTTTATACTCACAACACCAGTCAACTTATTATTTCCTCTCACTCATTCTCTCTCCTACTTTACTTTTACACTCACAACATTTATTTTACTTCCATCATTTCTTAATCTCCGTGCAAATGGGAGGTAGGACTCTTACTCCGAGACGGAGGAAGTAGTATTTAACTATTATAACTAACTAATAATATTAATAGTATTAGTTAGTTATAATAGTTAAATATAATTGTTAACTATAATAGTTACTATATAAGTTAATTATTATCATTAATGGTATTAGTTAATCATAATTGTTACAATATATATTAACTATTACTATTAATTATATTATTTAATCATAATAGTTACTCCCTCCGTCCCGGAGTAAGAGTCATACCCCCTCATTTGCACGCTTATTAATAAATATTGGAAGTGATGTAAATGTTGTGAGTGTAAAAGTAAAGTAAGAGAGATAGTGAGTGGGAGAGAATAGTGAATTGATTGGTGTTGTGAGTATAAAAGTAAAATAGGAGAGAGAATGAGTGGGGTGAATAGTAAAAATTCTTTGCCATTTTAGGAATATGACTCTTACTCTGGGACGTACCAAAATGGAAAGTAGGACTCTTACTCTGGGACGGAGGGAGTACTATATATGTTAGCTATTACTATTAATACCATTAAGGTTTTTGAAATATTCATACAACAAACTTAAATGTACTTCTAAAAATATATTTATTACAACTATGTACAACCAAAGCTATGAAAATATTTTGATTAATTTAAAATACATATATTTTCAAATAAAATTATTATGTTAATTTATCAATTAAAAACATCAAAAAAAAATACAAAAACATTAACGGAATAGATTCCCGTGCGGAGCACGGGTTACCTACTAGTATAAAGGTAATTTCTACAAAATATAAGAACTATATATCACCTCAAAGTTATTTGTCCAGCCTACAAACATATAAATTTGGCATTTTCATTGTACTTACATATACAAACGGAGGGAATCACACCAACACTAAATCATGTGAATCCACTGAGGGGATGAGACCATGAAGTAAGAAGTGTTGAACATCTAGAATCTTATGAATGTTAGAATCTTTTTCAGCAATCTTCATACAGTACATACAGGGCGAATAAAAAGAGTTTCATTTAACTTGTTCCTGTGCACATTTGTTACAACCATGTATCTTTGTTAATGATAATCACTAATAGGTCCACTCAAACTGAGTATGTGGAACATGGATAATGCTTACAGGTTGTTGAGATTTGTACATAAGTTGAGATTATCAGGTATAGGACCCTAAATATTGTTCCCTACATTACTTAAAGTGTATCCAATTAGTATATCGATTAAAAGAAAAGAACCGGTAAATAAACTGTTAAAGAAACAAAATTTACAGTTGAAACAAGTCTGTCAGCTGGAATACGACCGGTGAGCATATTATCATTCAGCTCCCTGCATACACACAAAAAAAATAAGAATAACAAAATGACAGCTACTCCGCTAAAGGAAGTGTCATTACTAAAAAATGTTTAAGAAGCTCGAACTAAGTTGTTCCATGGAATGAAGTCCATTATTTCAAGTCCATTTTCTGTCAATACTAAGCATCAGAAAGATGAAAAGGGAACATGTTTCTTAATCAATTGCCAATGAGAAAGAAGGTTGCATAAAGATAAGGGAGTTCCATCATATTTCCAAGTTCTGGAGGTATTAATCTAGTAATCTAGCAGCTTGTGGGATAGGTAAGAAACACGTTCCATGGAATGAAGTCCATTATGTCTACCGCTAAAGGTAGACATATACTCTGGGACGGAAGGAGTATTCCTTTTGGGATAGGTAAGAAACACGTTGTAATATTTCAAATGCACCTACACTAATACTCAATACAAAAAGGGAAGAAGTGGGGAAAATGATAGTTAGAAAAAAAAACAGTCCTATGACATTCCAGTGTCTCACTACCTCTGCGGCATCGAATTCCAGCCTAGTTATCTATAAAATAACTCATTAGTCATTACCGCAATAAACCTTCCCCTTCAACAACAAAGGTCCACGTCCATTGAGAGATTAAGGTCGCAAATATGAAACAGATTAAAAACTGATACCAAACTCTCAATTGCCATGAATAACAAAGAGATTGCAATTGAGGAAGCCTGTGAGGAGGATTTTAGAAACTGCCTAATGACACCTAGATACCACCATACACCCACCATCCCCACCCCCCACAACTATCTCTCCTTAGATCCCCAACTCAACCCACTAATATGCTTTCCTCTTTCCTATATCAACAAAACCACCCACCCTCTAATTCTTACGATGTATCAAAAAAAAATTAACGGGATAGAGAATTCCAGGAGAAAGGGAGATTTGCCAATGACTTTACGCCTTTAAATGGGAATCAAATTATGTTGAACAACGGATTTGAATTCACCTCAAGTTGACCAGCTTTATCTTACAATCATATGTACATAATGGAATTTGGTTCTAACCTATTAAGTATGAGTAAACAAAGGATAACATATATTGTATTGTTATTGATAAACAAACTATAATCGAACTATAAAATCGCCAATTTTTTTTTAATTATATAGTACAATCCTCAGATACAATATTCATGTAGAGATAAATATACAATCACCAAAAGTGTTCTTTCCTCATCATCTCTACATGGGAGTTGAGATTGAAAAGTGGGAAAATAAGAAAATAATAAAAATACATGGAGCACTATATAAACCAAATTTGATGAGGTTTCTCGTCAGTTTATGTAACGGATGTAACAGATGTTATTACGTGATAATGGGTTTGTAAGTCAGGTTTTCATGGCTCAAATGGAGGAAAGGAGTTAGGTTAATCATTCAGCTTTTGAGGGTTAATGTGGTCGAAGTAAGAGGGCTTGCGGTCAAGTTGTGATGGTGCGGTCAAGTGAAGGGTGCGGTCGATGTGGAGTGTTTGCGGTCAAGTGAGGGGTTCGGTCGATGTGGAGTGTTTGCGGTCAAGTGAAGGACGCAGTCAATATGGAGCATTTGCGGTCAAGTTAGGAGAGGTGCGGTCAAGTGGAGGAGGTGCGGTCAAGTGGGTCATTTGTGGTCGAAGTAGGGGTAAGGTCAAAATGGAAGGTCTTGGTGGTAAGTTCATTAAGAGACCACGTGGAGGACTCGTGAGGTCGTTGGAAGCATGTGAAGAACTCGTGGGTTTGTTAAGAGCACATGACCATGTGACGAACAGGTGAGGCCGTTACCTCCAACAACTTGCACATGGAATTCACTATAAAAGAGGCACAAGGGGCGTGACCTAAGAGTGGATGATTTAGCTATTTTCATATTCTTAGTTTGTTCTTAGCTATAGCTTACTGGTAGTTCTTCTTCATATTAGCTATAGCTCAGTGATAGTGTTCTAGCTTAGTTTTAGAGTTTAATCTTCAATTCCTAGTTGATTACTCTGTTATTGTTCTTATTGTTACTTGGTTAATCGAATTTGGTTTCAATTCCCATTTTCACATTTGTGATTAGATACCATCTGTTACAAATTGGTATCAGAGCAGTTGATCCCCGGCTGCTTCTGCATACTCTGATAAACATGGCGGAAACAAGGTGGGCAGATTTGCACAAGCGACTGGAAGGAAATGATAAACAAAAGGAAGAATTGAGTGTGAAGACTGGAGGAGTAGAAAGGAAGCTCGATGAAATTGAAGGTAACATGGCAGAAATGGAGAATGGCATCTTAGATCTCAAATCTGAGATGGGGAGTATGCGATTTGTTTTGGAGAAGATCTGCTCTCAGCTGGACAATGACCAAAGGCCTATAGGAGATATAAGCCACGATGGAGATACACCTATGGGGGAGATGAGAGACATGCTAGAGGGGTTAACTTGTTACAATACTCAGACTAAGGTCCTCAACGGACTTGCTTCTGCAACAATGGCGGATGAAGCTAGGTTGAATGAGTTTGAGATAATCGATAGAGGATGGGAGAAAATGGTGTTGGTGTGTTTGCCCTAAGCACGTTATTTGAACGATTAATGTTATCATTTTCTTTACGCTTTAATAAAGATATTGGATGTTTGATTATTATTGTAGACACCCCGCCTTGGACCGCTCACCCCGATTGCACATTTGATCTTGTGTTTCTCCCCATTTTAAGTGTTTCTCGTTAGTTTCTGTCACTTCCGTTAAGTTCCTGACTGACTTCGTTAAGTCCAGGGACTAAACTGAATAACAGGGCTGACTTTCTAGTCCATTCTGTCAAAATTGCCTTCTCCGAGTCGCGCGCCTCCGACAGGAGGAGCCAGACGGGCGCGCCTCCCGCCCCCGAAGCAGGAAGCGCGCGCCTCTGGGCGTCAGTTACAGATTTCTGGCCAGGATTCTCTCCCTTGCTCAATTTACAGGATTTTGCCCGGGAATGATTTCTTGGTGACTGAGTTTTGGCACAAAAAACATCTCTCTTTCACCTATAAAAACCTCCCTTTACCTCCATTTTCAAAGGACGAAAACTTGAGACAAAAACTTTGGCCAAAAAACCTTGACCTTGACCTTGGACCTTTGGCTCTCAATCTCAATAAACCACATTTTCTACTTTCAAAGCATTTTCCAAAGGATTTCTCCAAGTAATTCAACAAGAAGTGTTTGAAGTCTCTTGAAGTCTAGGTAAAGCTATTTCTTTCCCCTTCTCAACTTCATCCCTTTTCTCTTTCTTTTTGTTTTATCAAAGTGCAATCACCCAAATCATTTTGGGACATGACTCTAATGATCACCTCATCTCATTGAGGTTGGTTAAAGAGTTATCTCCTACATTCCAAACTCTATTTCAAACCCCTTTTTTATGATTTAAAGAAGAAGAAGAAGAACGTTTATCATTCATGTAGATTTTGATCAAGCAAGACCAACTTTAGTTGGGCGAGATGGGTGTTTCGGTACTTCCCATCTCGTAATCTAACTCCCGAACCTCAAAACAAAGAATCTCTGTTTTCGTAATCAAACTTAGGCTATTATCAATAGGTTCTTCTTATGTTCCTCAAAACATAGGTGGCGACTCTAAAAACAAGTTAGACATCCTAGGACAACTCCGCGCGCTCTAGCCTAAAGCCGTGGGCTCCTCCCGGGGTATCTACAGTGGCGACTCTGCTGGGGAAAGCAATTGAGGGTTAAACTTGCATTCTGATCAAAATCTACATCTTTTCTGGGCATTCTGACTCCTGATGGGGGAGGCGCGCGCTTCTGGCCTCTTCAGCCTAAGGCGCGCGCATCCCGCATCAAGGACCAGAATCGCCCGCTTCTTCATGTTCTTCATCTTCTTCTTCTGCTATTCTCCACTAATCATTTCTGCAGGGGTTACAATATGCACATAGGACCAGGGCAATCCCCTGAGTCCAAAATCTGACAATCTGACAGGTGTGCCGAGAAGCGCGCGCCTCCTAATAGCATTGCGCCACGCGCGCGCATCCCGTATCAACACTCAGAGGCGCACGCTTCTGGGTTGGTTCCCAGAACAGAAACAGGTTTCAGTGACTAAGCAGAACAGTGGGGTGTGGGCACAGTTGCCTGCATCAGAACAGAATTGAACCCTCGGACTGTTTATTTTTATGTTTTATTTACCGGTCACACGGGTGATTCGGGAGTTGTAATTTATGTGCTTATGTGTTTTTTTTTTTTTTTTTTTTTTTATCTTTCTTTTCAAAAAAAAAAAAAAAATATAAAAAAATATTTTGTCACTTGTTAGACCTCACACTACATGCACATATTCCTATGAACTGCTCACTATCGAGTCGCACAAAGTCCAACCCCAAACCCGTCGAGGCCCGTCCTAGAAAGTTTCAAGCTCCACTCGACCTTGGCTCTTTCGAAGCGGTAAACCTCAGCCCGTGGCGTAGTTCATGACTACATGCCGGGGGTAACCTTTGAGCCTCATTTTCAAGCCGAGCACAAGCCACACAATTCTAGTTAGGGTCTAACACTCCGTGACTCAAGTCGGTTTTCCATGTACCGAGATTTCCCTAAACTAATGTTTTCAAATCATACATGCCAACTTGTTGAAACGGACGCAATAAAAATACGTCCCCAAAAGTGGTTATTTTTGGACGAAAATAAAAATCCGTCCCCGCATGTATGCTTTACTACATTAATTTAGTTTAATCCCGATACATGTAGGATTCACAAACGCGATGGAATCCGATGAGTATATGGGACCGCGAGATGGTCTATTTACTAGTGTGACGATTCCATTATTTTCTTAGAAAACCCAAAAGGGATCCATTCCCTCCGACTTATAAAAAAAAAAAACAGGTCTTTTCTTATGTGGTTCGAGTCGTGTGCCCAACTGTGTGTTCTAAGCCTCTTCGTGGACCGCAAGTGTTACTCAAGACTGACAAGAGCCTCTTCTGCAATATAGGTTCAATTGGTACTTACAGAGTCTACCGGGATTCGGCAAATCGGTTAGTCCGTGAAGAGATCACTCCAACAGCTCCTACATCAACAATGGCCGGCGGCTCCAACACCAACAATACCATGTCTCTCGAACAGCTATCAACCATGGTCCAACTCCTCCAAGAGCAAGTCTCCACCCTTAATAAGGAGGCACAAAGCAAAGACGATATTTGGCAATCCCACCTCGATAGCCAAAGGGAGGCCCACGAGGCCGAGATGGAGCTAATGAAAGAAAAGCTCACTAATCTTGCCAAGGGGAAGAGCAAGAATAACGATGACGAATCCGAATGGACCGAAGGTTTGTTCAAAATTCCTTATGTCAACACCCGCACCAAGAAAGTGGGAGAGCCGAGTTCCGAGAACAATGAGCCCAAAATGGTGGATTCTATCATGGCCTACATCGACCAAAATTCAATGGGCTCAACATGGGGAAAGGCTCCGACACAAGCCTTTATCAATCATCCATCCTCATGAGTACTATGGCCGCTCTTCCTGATAAGTTCAAGATGCCCGACATAAGCAAATTCAAGGGCAACTCTTGTCCTATGGCTCACATTGAGACTTATATTTGGGCAATGGTTCCGAAGAAGGTCTCCCCCAAGGTGATGGCTCAATGCTTTCCTCTCACTCTCGAGGGGGCGGTAAAAGATTGGTATGCTACTCTCCCGCTCACTGTCCGTCTTGATTGGGACTCCGCCATGCTTGCCTTCAAGAACCAATACCAAGGCAACACCACTCACCGGCCCACAAGGAAAGAGCTAGAGAACACTACTCAACGAGACCACGAGTCCTTCATCGACTTCACAAGGAGATGGAATGATAAACTCTCCGAGATTGTGGAAAGGCCAAATACCAAGGAGCAAATGGACATCTTTCTCAAATGTCTCAAAATTGATCTCCGCACCCACCTAAGTGGGGCTTGCTATGCGGATTTCTCCCAAATGTATGAGGCGGGGGTCCGAATGGACGAGTTGCTCAAAGAAGTGAAGAAAAGTGCTCCTAGCTACCGCTACAAGGCCGCTTCCAGCTCCACAAAAGAGGCCTCGGTCAACGCCGTCACTATCGATAAGGGGAATTACAAAAAGGTTCCTCCACCCCAAGGGAAGAAGTCTCGAAATGACCGTGTCTACACGCCTCTCCAAGGCATGACTCAAACCGAAGTGTTCGAAGTCCTCAAAGCAAAGGGTCAAGTCACACCCTTACAATGGTACCAACCCAAGACGGTCCACCCCAATCATGCTCACCACAAATATTGTGGCTACCACTAATATAGTGGCCACACACCGAGGAATGCTTCGTTCTCCGCAATGTCATTCAAGATCTCATAGACAAGAAAGAATTTGTAGTGACTAATGGCGAACATGTCAACGTAATAGAGATAGGAGAACTCGAGGGGACCACCCATTCAATCCCAATTGTGAATGGGGGCCCCAATGTTATGAATAAACTTGACAATTCTTGTTATGTTGTAACTTACGATGAGGTAATGAGGGAAGTACTAGAGAATAGGAAAAAGAAGCAAGATGGGAACGTCAACATGCTAACTCGATCCGGTCGAGTCATAGCAAGCAACCCTTCCACTTCCGCACCAAGCTCCTCTTCTCAAAGGCCGCAAGCTCGCGACACTCCCGAAGATCCTCTACTTGTCCAACTCAAGAAAACTCAAGCCAACATCTCTATTTGGGACCTCATTGCATCCTCAAAGAAACACCGAGATCTTGTCATCCGCAATCTCGATGATACATCAGTTTCTCCTGATACTACTCCCGAGGACCTCACGGCAATGATCGGTCACATTCATTTTGGCAACGTCATCACCTTTGCCGATATGGACCTTCCACCATTTGGTTCCGACCACAACGAGGCTATTTACCTCAAGGTACGAGCAAGGGGGAGGCCCATCTCAAGAGTCTTAGTGGACGGTGGTTCCGCACTCAACCTCATGCCTAGCCGAATCATGGGCATACTGGGGCTTAAGGATTCCGATTTGAAGCCTTCTACTCAAGTAATCCGAGGTTATGACAGCACCGCCCGTACAGTCATGGGCATGATCGAAATAGACATTGAGTTTGGGAGCATGGTCATGTCCGTTCCATTCCAAGTGCTTGACATCCCGCCTCGTTCAACTTACTTTTGGGTCGACCATGGATTCACAGTTCTAATGCCGTCCCGTCAACTCTCCATAAATGTGTCAAGATCCGAAATGGTGATGAAATAGTGACCGTCATGGCTGAAAACGTCACTATCCACAGAAAAGGTGAGCCCGTCCACCAAGTTCAGCATGGGTTACCAGACTCCACTCTCTCCGGTGTCTTAATCAACGCCATTGACAAAGAAGGGGAAACGATCATGGACCCCCAGCAATCACAAAGTCCTCCGCATGATGAGGAATATGGACTAATTCCTGGTTTAGGCCTAGGGAAATATCAACAAGGAATCCTACATCCTGTGCAAGTTCCATTTGTCAAAACACATTCGGTTTGGGATACGAGCCTTCCAGAGAAGACTTGAAACAAGAGCACGCGATCAAGAATGAAAAGGCCCAGGCTCGTAGAGAAGGCCGTGTTATGAGGTCCCTAATCTAAGGCCTTACCGCAAGACGTTGAATGGCTATTTTGTCCGCCAAGGGCAAGACGTTCCATACATGATCTTTCCCGAGCCATGGGTTAACAATAAGGGTGTCAAAAGCCGTCTCGAAATCTTCTCTGATTATGAGATCCAGAAATCCGAAGGAACCAACTCCCATGTCGCCCCGTGAATGGTGGGGAAGGAAGGTAACTATAGAGTCCGAGACAGAAATCATCGCGGGGGAAGAACTGACAGATTTAGCCTCCATGTTCGAAGAGCTTGCCATAATGAATGAATGCCAAGTCTAGACGTGTCCAATTCCTAGCCGGAACCGGCTAACCGGCGGTTAACCGGCCGGTCAAAACCGGTCAAAACCGGCCAACCGTTTCGGATGTTAACCGGATGGGCCGGTCCGGTTAAGGTTAGACATTACACAAACCGGCAAACCGGCGGTTATAACCGTCGGTTAAGTAACCGGTCTAACCGGCGGTTATAACCGGCGGTTAGACCGGCGTTAACGGTTAAACCGGTTTTTCCAGAAATGCCAGTGTGGCCCCTCCCAACGGCTATTGACCAGAAAGGTCCAAAACGGCTAGTTTGTAAGTTTTTTGCCGTTACTTTTCTGACAAAAACGGCTATAATGCAGAAAAAAAAAAAAAAAAAAAATTCCCAGTTTTTTGATACTATAAATATCCCCTCCCTCCTCCCATATTTTCCCACAATTCTACCCTACCCCTACCTACTTCTCTCCATATTTCTCTCTCTACTCTTCAAAGACTCCAGTTAATTTTCAAATTTCAGTTAGTTTCCAGTCAGTTATTTAACAGATTCCAGTTAGTTTCCAGATTCCTGTCAGTTATTTAACGAATTCCAGTCAGTTTTTTAACTGTTCCAGTTAGTTTATCAGTTTTCAGTTAGTTTTTTCAGACTTCCAGTCAGTTTTTTAACGGTTCCAGTTAGTTTATCAGTTTTCATGATGTTCCTATTACAATTGTTTAAGAGACTATCAGAAATGTGGTTCATTTCAAAGTGGCAGGATAACTATGATTTATGCGCTTGCGGCCAGAACATTGTGGCCAAGACATTCCTCGATAATCATTGTTGGTCCCAGAGGGCAACAAGGGTATAGAACCGCTAGAGGGGGGGGTGAATAGCGGTCCGAAACTTTTTTCGAAAATACCCTTAAAATCAACCGAGTACTTATCAGTTTGCCAACTGCGGTTCAAAGCACAAGAACCGAACTGATAAAATGCACAGACGAGTTTGCGGTTGGCCAAATTGGTTAGTTGAAGAGTTGGGAAGTTTGACTCGGGTTGAGAAAACACTATGATGCAACAGAATAGTAAACTTAAAGTTTAAAGGAAAACACAATTCATCTTTCAAGTCATTTCGTGTATGGAAGCAAATTCAAGACCACAAACAAGAAAGATAAATATCAAGACAGAAAATAAAGATCAAACACACAAATTAAAGAGGTTCGTTCTTAAATGAACTACGTCCTCTACCTAGATGGTTAGTCTAGGATTTTTTAATAGCTATAAGACTTGTATTAATTTAGAGGAGGTTTTACAAGATGAATCTAAACTCTAAACAATAAGTCTAACCTAAGCTATAATAACAACCGGTGTTTTCGAAGTATATAATCTATATGATCATATAAATGTGTGTGTGTGAAAAGAAATCAAATGCTCTAAGTATCTAAATGATGGTTGAGCAATAGAATTCTTTCGGTGTAAAGGCTAAGTATGAATGGTTGTTAGGCTTGAAGCTTTGATGAAGAACTGGGTTTGCAATGGAGATGGTTTGAAGATATGAATATCTGGGTTTAAATCTTCAAAGCAAACTTGAATACTTGGGAATGAATCTCTTGAAGCTCAGCAACCATCATTGTTGAATAATGAAGGCTATTTATAGGCAGAGCACCCTTATGACCGTTGGGTAAGGATTTGAATCAAATCTGAAGGGTACAGTGCTGTCGAAATCCCATTGGTTGAGCTGTCATTTTCGTCCTTGGTTTTGTCTTGTAGTCCTAGGTAGTTGTTGCACCACTACCTGACAATTGTCCTTTGTTGCAGAAAGGACTAACGGTAAACAATTCAAACTGATGGACAAACCGACATTCCTTGCAGAAACTCCAAGTTAACTTAGAGTTATTTTGACATGACATAACAACATCCTTATACGGTCAAAAAGGGAATGTTTGTCTAAGGAATAAATGACATCTCTTTAATTCTTCAATAACTGCTCTGCGGTTTCACCAAGCATAGGGCGGTTTGAAGAATGATCTTGATTGTGCGGTTTCATCAAACATGCAAACTGCAGTTTGATGAAACTGAAGAGCTCCATGCTGGCGGTCTCAAGATGACGGCTAGAAGCACTAAACCGCTAATGATACAACCGAACTATACTCAGCCTAGAAAACGAAAAATCTAGAAATGGACTTATCTAAAAATTGAAGTAGAACTTCATTACATGCGGTCCTAAAGTCCATAAAAGACACGTAGAATGGATCAATCAAATTAAGGTGGGTGTACTAACAATGAATCCTAACAATCTCCCCCTATTGATTGATGCTATTACCACACTATGATAATAGCAAAACATTGTACTTGGTAAGAACATGTCAGAAATAAATTTCATGAAATTCATGTCCCTGGTCAATGCACACACTATGCTAGATCATAGATTTCTAATCTATCAAAAATAAAGGAAATGAATAAGAGATAGAAAAGAAATACATTCAGATGCATAAAGAATGATATGATTTGAGGATCAGAAATGCATGTTTAAACTGAATGTTTAAAACACAATGCACTTAAAAGTATTTTCATGATGAATGTAGTGCATGAGGTTTTAAGAAATACAAGCATTGTTTCACAAACAAGCAGTTTGAATAAACAAAGTTTTGGAAACAGAATGCTATGCAGTCATTCTCATTATAATTCAATCATAAAGGATAGTAACTTACAATGTATGAATTACAAGAGACATCAAAAAGAAAGACTAAGAAAAGAAGTCTAATCTACTTCATCTGCAACAGACCCCTTGCAGCAGCAGCATCATCTGCGGTTTGGTTCTGAACGGTTTGAGCATCTTGAGCAGCTTGTTCTTCTGCAACATGAACATTAACAGCGGGGGCGGTTTGATCAACATTTCTAGAACCGGATCCACGGGTGGCTTCAAAAACAAAGTCAGCTGCACGAAGCCGAACTTCAGTGGTTCATCAATCTTCAATTCAATTGCAGCGGTTTGTTTGACAAGTTTCCCGGTTCTATGCAGGATAAGTTCTGAAGAATCAAGTGCATGCTGAGCTAGAATGTCAAGTTTCTCAACAACAGATTGAAGTGATGCATCAACGGCTTGAAACTTTAAGTTGCAAAGATCATTGTTGGTTCTGACAAGATCTTGAAGGGCCAGTTGATTTTCCAAGATTAAGTTCAGTCTCTCATCTAGCTGTTGTTGGCTTGACCTATCTTCAAATCTCTCATTCACTCTCTCCCCCTTAATGGCATCAAGATCAGATTGAATGGTGAGAGAGAGATGAGTTTCAAACCGAGAAGTGGCGGTTTGTGATGAACTTGAATGTTCCTAACCGCACCTATTAAGTCGGCGGTTGTAGCATGAAGAGGTAGAATAGGATAGGAAGGAATTGAAGAGGGCGGTTCATCAGAAGGAGTATAGGAGGGATGTGCTCATCACTGGAATTATCATCATCAGAAATTTGGATGGCATCATCAGATTGATGGGAGGAGGAAGGCATTTTGGCTTTGCCCTTCAAAAGAATGTGAGCCTCTTCTAAAGTTTCACCATAGAGATCCTAAGAGCGGTTTCAAGCTCAATGGGATCAAAGAGAGGAAAAAGAATGAATAGGGATAATTGCAGTTTGAGGAGGTGAAGAAGGAAGAAGAGGAAATCTCAAATAATCAGCATTTAGAAGAATGGAAGGGGAAGGCACAAATCTCCAATTCAACATAGGAGGATAGGCTCTAGCAGTTAACTTTAGAAAGAATTGACTAGCAAGAGTGGGATCCATGAGTACCTGATCGGCAATCTCACCCATCACTTTGTCTGCAACTGAAAGAATTAAGTGTTCAACTGCGGCTTCCATCTCATCCTTGGGAAAGATAGCAAAAGGGTTAGGGCGGCCAGCCTTCAAGAATCTAGCTTCGGCTTTGGCGGCGGCACGAGCATGGGCTCCAGCCCTTCTTTCCCTAGAGGTTTCAGTTTTGAACCGCTTCAAATAATTGCTAAGTCAGCAGCATTCTTTCGTTTCTTTGTCTTCGGTTTAATGAATGAAACCGATGTCTGTGGAGATAGCTGAACTGGCGGCTGAGAGAGAGGTTGAGCTTGAGTAATAGCCAGCGGTTTGAACTGAAGGAAGAGGCAGTGGTTGAACCGATAAAGAAGTAGATGCCAAAACCAGAGTTGGAGCATAAGGTAAATCAGGAGATGAAGATGGAGTGTGTTCTGGTGAATCAAAGTCCAACTTCCTTTTAAGTGAAGGAGGAGAGACCTCAACCATCATTGGGTCAATACCTGCCTTCCTCATCTCAGCTCTTTCTCTTAGCTCTCTTGCAAAAGCTCCTTCAAGAGGTGAGTGATCCCTTTTGTAGTCAGCCTCACTGAAGTCCACAGCTCCTGGTGGCCTTGACTGCCAATGCTCCACATAATCACTTTTCTTCACCAACTTTCTCTTCTTCTTTGGCGGTTGAACCTCAAGAACTTCAACATCTTGCTCAGGTTCACCAAGTGCCTCAGACATATCAGTCTGCTCAGGCAATGCTGCAGCCTCAAACTCATCGGTTTGCTCAGGCTGAACCACAATGGTAGATACAGCGGTTTGTTCAACTAGAACCGCATCCTCAGACACTTCGGTCTGCTCAGGATCGGTTTGAGAGGAGGGTTTGAGGTTTGGAAAGGCTTTGAAAATTTCAGCCAACTGTTCTTCAGAGAATTGAACAGAAGGCGGTTTAGAAGTGGAAGGTTTAGGAGGAGAAGGGATAGGAAGAAAAGATGAGGTGAAGGGATAAGTTCTGGAATGGATTTGCCTTGGCGGCTTTAAGATAGGAGGCATCCTTAGCAAAATTTAAGGATTTCTCCACATTTTGATGTAATGGAGAGAGGGGTTTAACTTGAGGTTTGGGAATAGAAGGTTTTGAAGTGATAGGTTTGAAAGAGTAAGAGATAGACTGATGGGGGGAAAAGAGGTTGAAGAAGATGAAGGTTTAGATGACGGTTTGGATAGGGTTTGGAAGGCGGTTTGGATAGGTTTGCTTTGTAATAACCGAAGGGATTTGAGCAGTTCCCTTTCTCTTTCTTGGAGCAGCGGTTTCCTTGGGACGAGCCGCAGGAATAGACCGAATTGCAGGCTCCCCCTCAACCGCAGGCTCCCCCTCAGCCTGTACCGCGGTTTGAGCTAAATGACTTAACCCCAGTCGGTTTAGAGTGGCAGTTTGACCTTCATTTCTTAGCATCGTAGCATGGGCTGATCAGCAATGGCACCAGCATACGGTTTCCCTGATTTGTTGAGCCGAGCCTCAGGAAATGGGCCACGTTCGGCTTCAGGAAGAGGGTCCTCATTCCAAACAGTTTGAGCATACCGCCATCCAAAGGTTGTTCTGAAGGTATCAAGTCTTGACAATCCAAAGATAGATTTTTCACTTGGATCCAACCAATAGTCCTTGTTTCAGTAGAGAACTTGAAAATGGAAGTATCTTGATGCAAGAACTTTGTCAGCAACCTGCAATGAGTTCTGACCTTGGATTTTCCAGCGGCTTTAGCAGCATGGAGGCGGTTTAGAGCATTTATAATCTCCTTCATCACAACCTTGGGCCAGTGCAGTTTCTTCCCTTTAAGAATGGCCACACAGTAAGCATACTGTTCACTTGTAAAGTTGTTGTGGTTTCCATTCTTGCACATGACTCCAGAATCTACCAGTTCACAAAGATGAGCCATCACCTCTCCAAAGTCCTTTTGGAGGAATTCTTGGTGGAGAAAGAGTAACTCCAATCAGCTCCATTGTAGTATTGCTTAGAAGTTCCGGTTTTATCCCCATAACTCCAGAGTTCTCAAGACCAGCTAGAACTGCAATCTTGGAAGCGGTTAGGATCACTTCTTTGCCACAGACGGTGGACTTGATAGCATCTTCAAATTTTATTTCACCGGATTCCAGATCCCTTATCGGTTCTCCTCTTACATCTAGTAATTCAGCCTTCGTGGAGATCCCATTCTCAAAGAATTCGGCGCAGATAATAGTAACAAACTGCGGTTCATCCATAAGAAACAGAGGTAGCAGTTTAGCATCATTCAGCAGTTTGAGGAGCTTCGTCCAACTGCATCTTGTTTAAGTTCATTCTCAAGAATCCTAGAACCGGGAACAAAGTTTGAGGGATCCTGAAAGATATTCTTAGTTAGAAATAGTTTAAAGAATGATAGTTTGAATCCTTAAGCAAACCGCGGTTTGATTAAGTACTACAAACTATAACAAGGAATCCTAACAATGAAAACATGCGGTTCAAGGAGAGTAAGGGTAAAAATGTAAAAACAAAGAATGAAGGAATAGTGAAGGCAAAACGGATCAAAGAGGGAAAATTGAAAAAGAGTTTGAATGCATGAAGAACACTAAGAAGCAGAGTATGAATATGCAAAACAAAATCTTAACCAAAATATGGAAAAATTATATCAAAATGATCACAGAGAGTAGATTCTAACAAAGTTCTAAATAAACTAAGACAAAAATAACACATGAACCCAGAATCTGCAAAATTTTGCAAGAACACCAAATAACCCCAAAATTGATTTTGCTCAAAATTGAACACAAATCTTAAAACAAAGTAATCAAACAGTGTATATAAGTAAATGCGAACACAAACCAACCAAGAAATTGAAGAAAAAGCATAAAATGATCAAAGGAAGATGAACAAGCTTTTAAGTTTCAACAATGGCGGATAAATGAAGTATACTGAGTTAGGGTTCAGAATTTCATACCATATCAGGCTTCGATGGTTTGGACGATGTAGAAGAAGAAGCAAGATCAATTGATTTCTTTGGTGCCATGAAAATTTTGTTTTAAGTAAGAAAATTTAGTGAGAACAGAGAGAGAGAGAGGATGACTGCGTACAGAGGAGAGATAAGGGTTTTTTTTGCTAAAAAGAGTAAGAAGGTAAAAAGATAAATTGAAAAATGGTTTGTCTTTTATACTCAATTAACCACCTCGGGTAGTGGAGCGGGCATGACGGCTGAAGGAAACTCAACCGTCAGTGTACCTGTGATTCGCATTTAATGCGGCAGAGATAATTGCAAAAAGGTCCTTAATGAATGAAGTGACATAAAGTAGGGACTAAAATGCAATTCATACCTGAGCGGTTTGCGTAAACCGACTTACCTTTTCCTCATTATCGGTTTTGGTGAAACCGATATCTTTCAGATCTATATCGGTTTCAGTAGAGAAAACCGAAACCTTGCTTTGACAATTCGGTTTGGATAAAACTGAAATTGTTCTACTTGACTCTTCGGTTTGAGTGGAATCTTTAGCCGAACCATCTTGTTGCGGTTTTGTCTATTGAACCGCAAACTATTTGCATTTTCTTAATAGAGCCAAAATACTTAACAAATATTATTAGAACAAGAATAAATAGGCATGAATTATATTAAGTAAGTTCCAGCATACCCATTTCTCCTCGTAAATGAAAGAACCTAGAATTTTCGAGCGGTTTGGTGAGAATATCTGCAAATTGATCGTCGGTTCCCACCTTTGCTAGGAAAATGTTCTTCTTTTCAACATGATCTTTGAGGAATGATATCTTATGTCAATGTGCTTGTTTTTGAGTGTTGTACTGGATTGTTGGAGATTGATATTGCTGCAGTACTATCACAGTAGATAGGGCAGTTCTTCTCAAATACTTCATAGTCTTCCAACTGCTGTTTCATCCAGAGAATTTGAGAGCAACAGCTTCCAGCCGCAATATATTCAGCTTCAGCGGTTGAGACTGAAACCGATGCTTGTTTCTTGCTGGACCATGATACAAGCCGGGTTCCAAGGAACTGGCAAGTACCACTTGTGCTCTTTCTGCTTATCTTACATGCTGCAAAGTCAGCATCTGAATAACCTAATAGATCAAATGAAGATTCTTTGGAGTACCAAAGTCCAAGGTTAACAGATCCACATAAATATCTAATAATTCTTTTAACAGCAATAAGATGAGATTCTCTAGGGTCAGCTTGAAATCTAGCACAAACACAAACACTGAACATGATATCTGGCCTACTAGCAGTTAAGTAAAGTAAAGAACCAATCATACCTCGGTAGAGAGTCTGATCAACTTTCTTACCTCGTTCATCTTGATCCAAACTGCAGGCCTTTTGCATTGGGGTATCAACTGGCTTAGCGGTTTCAAGCCCAAATTTCTTGATCAAATCTTTGGTATATTTGGCTTGGTTGATAAAAATTCCATCATGACATTGCTTGATTTGGAGTCCAGAAAGAATGTCAACTCTCCCATCATACTCATCTCAAATTTACCTTTCATAAGCTTCTCAAACTTAACACACATAGTCTCATTAGTAGAACCGAAAATAATATCATCAACATATATTTGAACTAATAATGAATGACCTTTGTGTTTAGCAATAAATAGGGTTGTATCAATTTACCTCTAGAGAAGCCTTGTTCAATAAGAAATTTAGATAGAGTGTCATACCATGCTCTTGGAGCTTGTTTGAGTCCATACAAGGCCTTCTTGAGCTTGAAGACATGATTGGATATTGTTGTCTTCAAATCCTGGCGGTTGAGCTACATAAACTTCTTCTTGTAGTTCACCATTCAGAAATGCACTCTTCACATCCATTTGATATAACTTGAATTTCTTGAAGGAGGCATAGGCCAGGAACAATCTAATGGCTTCAAGTCTGGCTACAGGTGCAAAGGTTTCATCATAATCAATCCTTCTTCTTGCCTATAACCTTGAGCAACCAACCTGCTTTGTTCTTGTAATAGTACCATTTTCATCCATCTTATTTCTGTATACCCATTTTGTTCCAATTACAGTGTGATCTCTGGGCCTTGGAACTAGAGTCCAAACTCTACATCTTTCAAACTGATTGAGCTCTTCTTGCATTGCAGCTACCCAACTTGGATCACTTAGAGCTTCATCTACCTTCTTGGTTCCATCTGAGATAACAGTGCGGTTGAGAACAAACTGTGGTTATCTCTATGAGTTAAGCTTCCTCTTGTTTGAACACCAGAACTGATAGGACCTATAACATTAGTTGTTGGATGGTCTCTATGCTCATTGATTTCTGGAGGGAGGTCTTCATGAACCACTATTTCTTGAAGATTTTCCAGAGGAGGCTCTACTTGATATTCATTGAAATCTTCATTGAAGGTGATGTTTGGAACTGGATCAACGGTTTGAATGGGATTAGAAGAATGCGGTTCTACAGCAACACCTTCAGTTTGATTTGGAGCGGCTGGAGAACCTGATGGAGCGGTTTGAGTAGGTTGGTCATTTGCGGTTGCATGATTAGGGTAAGATGTACCTGTCTCAAAACCACTGAAATCATCAGCAACATTTGGAGCCATATGTGGCTCAAGAAGATTATGTTCATCAAATGTAACATGGACTGACTCTACAATTTTTAAAGATGTCTTATTGAAACAACGAAAAGCTTTGGAGTGTTTTGAATAACCAACAAAAATACCTTCATCGGCCTTAGCATCAAATTTACCTCGATGCTCTTTGCCATTGTACAAGATGTAGCACTTGCATCCAAATATCTTGAAGAAGGCAATGTTGGGTGATCTGCCTCGCCACAATTCATAAGGAGTCTTGTTGTGAACTTTGATGATTAGGGAGCGGTTCTGGGTGAAACATGCGGTATTGATGGCTTCGGCCCAGAAGTATTTGGGAAGCTTTGCTTCTGCAATCATTGTCTTCCCGGCTTCAATCAAAGTCCTGTTCTTTCTTTCTACAACTCCATTCTGTTGTGGAACCCCAGCGGCAGAGAAGTTATGATCAATTCCATGATCATCACAATATTGAGCAACACCATTGTTTGTAAATTCGGTTCCATTATCTGAACGCACGGCAACAATGTCATCCAATTCTGAGTTTGGAGCTGTCTAAAGAGAGCGGTTACGATGCCATAAGTATCATCTTTAGAGGCCATCATTTCCACCCATGTATATCTGAATAATCATCAACCACCACAAGTGTATAGCGGTTTCCTCCAATACTGGCGGTTGGGACAGGTCCAAATAAATCCATGTGCAGCAATTGCAAACAGCGGTTCGTTGAAGGTGCGGTTTTACTAGGAAATGACTGTTTGGGCTGCTTTCCAAGCTGGCATGCTTTGCAATTTCATCATGATGGTCAGCCACTTTGGGTAGTCCTTTTACTAGACCATCCCTGTGCAGTTTTGCTAGATACTTGAAGTTCAAGTGGCTGAGCGCTTATGCCATAACCAGCTGCTTTCACTTATGTTTTTGGCTACAAAACAGAGGTCAGCAATAGAAACAATATTGCTCAAATCTATCATATAAACATCACTGTTCTGTTGCCAGTCAGTAGAGTGACTTCAGAGGAAGCATCTTTGATATAACAGTTAGTGATGTGAAGATGCAGTCATTCCTTTGTCACAAAACTGAGATATGGAGAGAAGGTTGTGCTTGAGTCCTTCTACATAATGACACATTTTCAATAGTCACCTTTCCTCGTTTGATTGCTCCATATCCTACTGTTTCTCCTTTCTTGTGTTACCAAACACTACTTGGGGGACCTTTCATTGGATGAAACTGCCAGAGTAGTTCGGAATCTCCAGTCATGTGTCGTGAGCATCACTATCCAAATACCAGAGATCCTTCTTCTTCTTCGCGGTTCCAGCCATAAAACATGAAATCTGAAAAATAAACATGAAAGGTTTTGGTCCCCCTTATTCTTGGGTCCTAGGGTTAGAGCTTTTTGGGACCCACACTTGTTGACCTTAGGATTTTTACGTCCCTTGGCATTGGGTGTGAATCTTAAAAGACAATGACCAGCACTATGACCAAAATCAGCACAAATAGCGCAATGAATAAATCAAGGTTTTGGTTGCGGTTTTACAAACCCTTACTGACCTTCGTTTCTCATGTTTTACTGGGGTCAGCGGTTTGGCTTTAACAAAGATTACCTTCTTGAGTCAACCTTCCTCTTAGGTGCGGCTTTAGGGAAAATGATAGGAATTTCCTTAAACCGACTAGGAGCGGTTTCATCACTCAATACTTCCTTGGTTGCCTCAGCGCTATGGATTTCTCTTTCCACTTTGAATCTCTCCCAGTCTGGTTTTTAGGGTACTCAAAGAAATAAATTTGCCTTTTAATTTCTTGTTTGAGCCCTTTTTACCAGCATGATTAACCTTAGGAATTCTTTGGTTTGTTCAGTAGGTTTCACCCACCTTCGGCACAGAGACAAGGACACTTACACCCATCATCGGTTTTAAACCCCAATCCACTTTTATCCGAAGTAGGAATTTGTGAATTTAGGATTTGTTCCACGGTGACACCAGACTTAGTCCATACATCGGTCACTTTTTGGAGGTCATCCCTTTGTACGGTTTTAAGATCATGGATTTGGGTGAGAAGTACCCGGTTCTGTCCTTCAGATAGCGGTTTTCATCCACAATAGTAGATATCCCAGCAATTTGGAGCTTGAGATTTTCAATTTCCTCCTTGTGGGATTTACATACACGTTGGGATTCTTCAAGTTTCCGCAGCCATTAGTTTATATGCCTTTTTAAGTACAGTGTGTTGTTGACATATAATATTTGCACGTTCTAAGTACCTGATCATCATGACTTT
>JAOWBW010001287.1:279982-365471 GCA_026119855.1 Campanula takesimana | reverse complement strand
GTTTACACATGCACACCTGCCATGTTTACACATGCACACACTTGCCATGTTTACACATGTACACCTGCCATGTTTACACATGCACACACTTGCCATGTTCACACATGCACCCTACACATACTTGCCATGTTTACACTGCACACACTTGCCATGTTTACACATGCACACTAGACCTTGCCATGTTTACACATGCACACACTTGCCATGTTTGCGCATGCACACACCTGCCATGTTTACACATGCACACACCTGCCATGTTACACGTGCAACCAAATGCCTGCCATGTTTACACATTGTACCCGCGCACTCGCCATGTTAATACTTGTACCTTGTACCTGTACCATGTACCCTTGTTATCTTCGCTTTAGTATTAGGGTCAAACAAAACTCTGCTATGCTCCCTTGTACATTATTCTCCTCTCTCTCTCTCTTCTCTCATGCATTGCATTGCATCATCCTAACATCAAAAATTCTCTCTTTTCTCCTTAAAAAGAATTAGTTTCTTGCCACACACTATCACTAGTCCGTGTCAGCACTGCACAGGTCCCCATTACCCGGAGTATTCGATGTGCAGGAATTTGTGCGCTACTGTCGCCTCTTTTTCGAGTCACTCGTCTACTCCACTCACCGTGTACGTTCCGCGAGCGGTGGGAACCTTTTACCTAACCCGTGTCAACCCACACTAGTATAGGTAACACACCTAGGTTTTGACCGGTTGGTTTGGCTAGCTTTTTCTTAATGTCAATTAACGTGCTGTCTATGTCGAGTCATCCCCAAGTCAATGATGAATCGAGATCTTTGAGAGAAAGTGCACAAAAAAGTGATTTCCCTACAAGGGACGTGCCATGGTGAGATGAGTGTTTATTGTCAAGATCTCCGCTCATCATTAACTTGCGTAGGATGTAACATAGACATCACGTTAAATGCCTTTAAGGAAGGGTTAGTCGTAGGATCCGATGGTTGGTGGAAGCCGCTTGCCCTATAGGACCCTCGCCCAAATTGTCCGTTTGGGGGTGTGCAATGCAGGTGAAAAACGAGGGGTCTATAGACGTAATGATGGCCTCCACTGATCGTAGTCTTCTAACTAGTTGCGAAAAAGGGGTACCCCTTCCAACCAATTAGGATGTAAATAATGTATGTTTTTATAAATTAAAATATACTTTGCATGAGCCTTCCCCCTCTCCTAAAGCTTCATTGCCCTTCAACCTTTCAGCAAAGCGAGTTTGGATCCGTTCGGGTGGTCGACTACAACGTGAAGCTTCTACTCCGTCCACGTTCTCAGTCTCGTCATCAGCAATGTCAACTCCGTTTCAGCTTCAGCCTCTGCTCCTCCTGCCAGTACCGCCGAGCTCAACACGAGGCTACTCTCAATGGTATTCCCCCAAGCCTCCAGAACTTCCTAGCCGGTCTCGAAGCCAAGATCAGAATCTCGAGGAAAGCAACAAGATGTTGGAAGATCAGAACCAACAGTTGAAGGGTCACATTCAACAAAAGGGGACTAAACTGGTGCCCGATGGAGAGAATTTCATTTATGTCGAGGATGAAGAGGTCAATACCAACTGTCCCCCCAACACCAATGCTACTACCTTCCCATTCCCAAGCTACCGCAATGTTCCACCTCCTTCTCTCTACACCCAACAAGGTTTCACTACCATGAGCAAGAACAAGGCTGTCTATGAACCTTCCCCTGAATTGCTTGGTGGCTACCTCTCCGCTAGCAACTACCCGCACCCTCGTTGCCTCTGAGTATTGGGATGGCCGCTGCTACTGCTTCCACTACTCCTCCCGTCATTCTGTCAGAAACTATCCCCGACATCTCCAATCACCCTGTGGTTATGGCCATGCAAGAGCAAATGCGAAAGTTGATCGAGACCGTGGATAAGCAAAGTGCACCGACTACCAAGACAATCAACCCTAGCCAAGTGGGGGCTCTCCCCAAGGATTTCAAGATGCCTAAGGTGGCAATGTTTCATGGTGACTCGTGTCCTAAGACTCATTTGGATAGTTATGTGTTGGCCATGAGGGCTCGTGACTGCACCAACGAACAAATGGCTCGCGTATTTCATAGCACTTTGGATGGTATAGCTCTGCGTTGGTTCTTGGGGCTAGAACCAAGCGAGAGGCAAACGTGGGATCAGATCAGCGCTATTTTCTGTGAGAAGTATCAAGCTAACTTGGATTGGCATGTGAATCGAACCGACCTTGAGAACACTATGCAAAAGCCCGGCGAGGCTATTTATGATTTTTACAAGAGGTGGAATCATCGGTTGTGCGAGGTCCAATACCCACCCAAAGCGAAGGAACAGAAACAGATTTTCTACAAGTGCTTGCTACCGGAGATGAAAGCAGCTATAGGTAATGGTTACTTCCCTGATTTGCGGGAAATGGTTGACGCCGGAGTAAGGTACGAAGCAGGGTTCACTGGGATTGTGCCGCCAAAGGAAAGTCCAAAGACCAACAACAACAACTCCTTCCGCTACAAGGCTCCTACTGCGCCTGCGCCTCCTAGGGGTGGAAAGGAGGCCGTCGGCCAAGTGAATATGGTCCAGAAAGAGGTCCCGTTAGATGTTCAAGCCGTAACAAGGAATGGGGCTCCGCCGCAAAGAGAGAGGGAGCACTTTGACGATTTTGGAATGCCTATGGGGAAAGTCTTTGACGTGTTAGTCAAGAGAGGTCTCATCAAGCCGTTAGAGAATTACCAACCTGCCTACCCAAGAAGTGATTTGGACGCCTCCAAGTTCTGCAAGTATCACAAGCACATCGGGCACACAACGGATGGTTGTATCAATTGAAGCGCGTAGTACAAGGGTTGATCAATGACAAGAAGATTGAGAAGCCGAAGGGTCCTAATGTGGTGAATAACCCTCTTCCTAACAATGGGGGTGGGGTGAATATGGTGCAAACATGCGAGATTAGTATCCTAGAGCTCATGGATGCTTTGGACAAGATAGGGCTCACGATGGTGGATATCTTCATGGCATTGGTGACATTAGAAATACTCGAACCATTAGAAGGACACCTTCCCCGCCTTGGTTGCGATTTGTCGAAGTTTTGCCACTACCACAAGTGCACCGGTCACACTACCGAAGAATGCTTTGAACTCAAGAAGCCGTGCAAGAGCTCATCCACAAGGGAGTCATCGAAGACCCTAGAGATTATGTAGCTAGCAATGTACTCATGGTAGAACTTAGTGAGATCACTGATCCGGCCGAGCCTGTTGTGGCGGACTGTGATGAGATGGGTTGTATTTCAATGACTAATAATAAAGAATCTTCTTGCTACTTGTTGTCTTTAGAAGAACTAGTAAGTGAAGTCGAATCTCTAGAGGAGGAGAGTCCCAAGCCCTCTCAACCTCTTTCTTGGGCCGAAATCTTCGAGGAGGCCGAAAAGACCAGAGTTTCGCCCCCTTATCATGACTCGCCATTGTCTTTGGAGGAGCTACGTGCGGAAGTTTGTCTCCTTACAAGATCCGGTCAAGTGTACCAATCCGACCCAAGGGTGCAAAGAAAGTCTTTGGGAAGGAACCCGAGCAAGCCGACCTAGACAAAGAAGACCCTATCCTCACTCAACTCAAACAAACCAAGCCCACATTTCACTATGGTCCCTACTCACCTCCTCCCTAGCCCATCGCCTCATGCTCGAGCAAAACCTCGCCGCCACCATGGTACCATCCACTATTACCCCGGAAGACGTCACCCACATGATTGGTAATATCCACTATGGAAACATCATCACTTTCTCGGAGCTAGACAAGCCAGTGTTCGGAGTTGATCATAATGAGCCTTTGTACATCACTGTCGAAATAAATGGCAAGAAGATTCCCCGTGTATTCATTGACAATGGTTCTGCTATCAATATCCTGCCTTCAAGGATGATGGATGTGGTTGGCGTTCATGGTGTTGATTTACGCCCATCCAAGCAAACCATCAAAGCTTATGACTCTACATGCCGCGCCGTGATAGGCGAAGTCACCTGCCCATTACCATCGGAACAAAGATCCTGCCGACAGATTTCCACGTCATCGACATCCCCGCAACCTTCTCACTCCTCCTCGGCCGGCCATGGTTACATCAGTCGGGCGCGGTCCCATCTTCCCTGCACCAGTGTGTGAAGTTTCAATCCGTAATGAAGTGACCATCATCTACAGTGATCTCGTAACTGCCCAAGGGACGGACACCAAGGGCGTTCCTGTCTTACAGATTCAGCATGGGGAAGAGAGCCGACTCTTCAATGGCTTCGAAATAGTCGCTCAGGCACAGATCTGCACCATCGACCTCACCAAAACAACGGACAAAGTGGCACCTGTTGTCAAGATACTGCGTAATATGGGCTTTATACCGGGGCTGGGCTAGGTAAGAACTTGCAAGGCCCCACAGAACTGGTTGAAGAGATTAATCACCGAGGTTGTTCGGTCTAGGATACACCCTTACTCTTGAAGACAAGATGGAGCAACAAAGGATAGAATTGCTTAAAAAGATGAAGCTTCCCTACAAAAAGCCTGAAATGCGGCCATACCGCCTGTCCCTGAATAGCTACTTTGTCAGGGAAGGCGAGGAGTTTTCGTGTTTTGAGTTCGCCGAGCCATGGATTGACCACACGGGAAATTGCAGAAAGGGTTCGAGATTTTCAGAGATGTGGAATTCGATCGGTCCAACATGAAGCTGACTTACATGGAATATGACAAAGCCACGGGCAGAAGTTAGAACCATCAGGCATGAGTACTCCACCAAGGTTGCAGAAGACTTGGCAGATCAACTTGAAGCCACAACCCTTGACAAGCCAGCAAGAGAAGCCGCAGAAACTCCAAGTTTGACTGAGACGTGGGACGGCCAATATCTGCTTCAACATCTGGGTAATCTGGGGCTGCACGAAGACATGGTTGCCGTCATCGGGGATGATTCTGAAGATAAGGTGGACCCAAGGACATTGGTGGTACCCATGGGGACAAGCTCAAGAATTGGTGCATCATTGGGGGACCTATAGCTACTCCGGAATTTATGATGGGGGACACTGGGGCTTACTCCTTCTCCTGTCGCCACTCCTGCAGCATCTCCTGTCACTCACCCAAAATCCCCGTCCCCAGAGTCTAGTGTTTTACATTTTGAATTTGAGTCTTCCTCTAAGTCTGACGACCTTACGTCTGAAGACTATGATCTTGTTGCAAACGCTATTTTCCCTTTTGCCATGAATGAAACCCTCGACCTTTCCGAGTATCCCTCCATAGTCACTCTTTTAACTGATAAATTGGCTAATAATCAAACTAATGATATACACTTAGTTAATAATGATTCATTAGAAGAGGCAGACACAGCACATTAAATGATGAATACATTAAAGAATCTCAGAACAGGTTATTAATCAAAAAGAATCTCGAGCCCAAGCTGCCGATGAGGTGTTAACATGCGTGAATTTGGGAACCGAAGCCGAGCCTAAGGAAACGCAGATTGGAAGCTTCTTCAGCGGAGCCGTAAGGGAAGCACTGATTGAGCTACTCAAAGAATATGTGGATGTGTTCGCATGGTCTTATAAGGACATGCCGGGGCTCGACAACTCGATCGTAGAGCACAGAATCCCGACAGCACCAGACGCTAAGCCAGTCAAGAGAAGTTGCGCCGTATTAAGCCGGAATGGTCTTTGCAAGTGAAGGAGAGAGATTGAGAAGCTACTCCGTGTGGGTTTATCAGGGTGATCGAGTATCCAACGTGGTTATCAAATCTGGTGACTGTCAAGAAATCCAACGGTAAAGTCAGAGTATGTGTGGATTTTCGGGATCTCAACAAAGCTACGCCAAAGGATGACTTCCCCTTGCCAAATATCGACATGTTGGCGGACGCGACCACCCATTATGAGGCCAAGTCGTTCGTTGATGGGTTTGACATAACCAGGTCGAGACAACCGAGGAGACCAAGAAAGACCCCTCCACAACCTCGTGGAGGACCATCAGTCGGCGAGTTCGAGCCGTGTTGAGAATGCAGTCTCCTCGGAACAAAGCCGAAAAGGGAGAACTCGTCAAGTTACTGCAACACCTCAACCATTTTACAACAGTGGGGGAGCCGACACTCAGAGAAATAGAAAGGGCCCGCGACAAGAATGGAGTTCGAGATGTGAATTCGCGTTATGCTGCCTCAAGGAATACCTCGCGAATACCCCAATCCTGCACCCGGCACATGGGAATGAACTTCAGACCCAACACCAACGACAGAATCGTGGCCCTCGCGCCAGGGAAGGAAATCAGTGAAAAAATGCAAAGATTTTGGAAAAATACCCCCTCTCAGTCCACCGCTACACAAGAATAGGGACCCCTTTCGCAAAATTGTTCGACCAACTTAAACAAATGGGCAAGATGCAACCTTTAGGGGAACATTCACTACTCTCCGAATTACCACCCCTTCAACCATTGGAACCTACCAAAAGTTGCTCTTACCACCAAGACGAAGGCCACGACACCAACGACTGTGTCGCTCTACAAAGGAGAATCCAAGGCTTGATGGATGCGAACATGCTCACCAGGGTGAGAGGATTTTGGTTCTATAGAGAAAAAAAAACTTAGAACTCCTCGGTTGCTGCGAAATCGAGCCTTATGTGAGAACGACCCGAGAGACACTCTCGCACCTGACTGCAGAAACGATTCAAGACATCTCAAGAGAAATAGGGGATTTGAAGCAACGCGTCGACGCAATGACCAAAGCTCGAGGCGCGCCACAAGACTAGACAGAATGGCAGATTTGGATGGCAACCCGTTCAAGGAACCAGTCAACCTCAGCAAGCTCAGACGCTACTATGACTAGACTCCCCCTCTTAAAAAAAAAAAAAAAAAAAAAAAAAAATTATTACTACGCAAAAAGAAGCCCGATAGACTGAAAACCCGCAAAGGGCGGTCTATGCAAAATAAGGGTGCGTACAAAGCTCGCTAGATCGAAAACCCGCAAGGGCGGTCTAGGCAAAAGTTAGAGCATTCCCCCTTCTATCTTCCCTTTCTTTAAAATCATTCTAGTCTGACTGGAGTGAACTACGGTGACCTGAGCCCCTTAGTCCTATTTGTAAAAGGGGAACGTAGGCAGCCTTTCAAAAGGTGCGGTCTAAAAACAAATAAACATCCAAATCTTGTCAAAGCAATAAAGATAGAAGTTGTATTTTCTGAAAGCAAAAACTTTTATTTCCATAGTCATTGCATGTTAACACTTATTTGATGAGTCTAAGCTTGACATACTTTTTGAATAAATAACCTATTCTGAAATTGAAACTAAAACAAAAGTAACTAAATTAAACTAATGTGTCTGCATGACTATGGAGAGACGCTCGGGATCCTTAGTGCCATTTGTGCCCTCGGTCTCTTTCTTCTTGCTTTGCCCACGGCGAACTTTCTTCTTGCTAGGATTCTCACAAAATCTTCTTTCGAACTCGCTAACACCTTTAGCCTTGCCATTAGGAGCCTCTTCGCCTTTCTCTTCTTTGACGCCCCCACTTCTTCTCCGCCTCCGTTAGCCACGCTCTTACTCATCCTCCTCTCATAAGCCTCAGCCTCCTTAATCCTCAATGAAGAAACTTGGAGCACAGGATCCCAAAATAGTGCCCCTTAGGGTCTCTAGAGTCTGCTCCGCATGCCCAAGTCTCCCCATATACCAATCCAAATACTCGCGTGGCAGGAAGGTGTTGCCAGAGCATGTGAGGAAGGTCCTATGACTAAAGCCGGTCTCACCCCACATCTGAGAAAGAAGGACTGAGGCACTATCATCCAACTGAAGTACCCCAAAGGGAAAATCATCTCTCTCCTCGTCCCAACCCTCCGGGATGGTCTGCACCAAACCATACTGACGAAGCACTCTAGAGGGATAGTAAAAAGTAGTTCCAGAAAGGGTTGGAACTTTGATCATGTGAAGTCCCACTTGTTTCTCCCTCACAGAGTGAATGTGCCAATGGGGCACCACCCACTGAATGTCGTCAGTCACCATTTCCGCCAAATACTTTCCCAACCTTTGAGAGTCATGCCCTCAAACCGCTCCACCATGCCTCTAATGCGGTGCATCCATGGGGCCACCTTCAGAGAAGCCGCCGGTTTATTCACTCGAAGCCGCTCTTGCAACCACATGGTCAAAAGCCTATCACTACCACAAGGCATCCCACCATAAGCCGCGAGATGGGGAATCCCACAGAGCATCTCCCCAAGAATGGCCGGTACAATATCATAACCTAAACGAGCCAAGTTCACCATACCCAAACATCCTTCACTGGCAAATCCCACCTCAGAAGGGAAAAGGATAGAGCTGAACAAGCACAGTGCAAGATGGTCCAAGGAGCGGTTAGATGTCACGTCTGCATGCATGAAGTGTTGTGGCATCCAAGAAAGGTCGACATAACCGCCCCTAGCATACCTATCAAAGTCATCCGCGGGTACGCCAAAAGTCACAACTTGTCCCTCAAGCAAACGAAGTCAAAAGGCAAGGCAACTTTACCCTTCCCTTCGTAGCCACATAATGCTGCGATATCTTCATAAGTGGGTGTTATCTCGTTGAATGAAAAGTTGAAGACATGGAGGGTATCATTCCAAAATTACCACAAGCTTGCAAGAGGTGGGTATTGGAGTTCATGTGCAAAAGTGACCAAAGACACTTTATCCCATACCGTTCATCAAGTTTCCTACGACTCGAAACAGGAAGTTTGGCAACCCACTTCTCCAAAGAGGTTATAAAGACTTTTTTCTCAAGGCTTGTGATCCTAGCCTCTTGATCCATGGAAAAGAGCAAGAAAATTGGCCTAAAAGGAACTCAAAAACTGCTCAAAAAGTTGCTGGTACGTTTTTATGGCTGCAAAGGGTTCATTAAATAGGGCACGAACTCCCACTCTTGCCAGGAAAAGGAAAACCGGAGGCGGCGCAGGATGTGGCCACGCGGCCAACATTGCCCCTGGCCCCGCGGCCGATATTGCCTTTTGGCGGGCGGCCAACTTCGTCCTAGGCCACGCGGCCAACTTTGCCCCGGATCTTGCCATGGCCAGGCGGCCAACATTGTTCTTGGCCTCGCCATGGCCATGCGGCCAACTTTGCTCCATGCAGAAATCAAGCTTGTTTCTTCCCACTCCGTGACGGATCCATGCAACTACGTACCTGCCCCCTTCCATGGCTCATGCATTGTATAAAATTAGGAACATTTGTAAAATAACTAGTTTGCACAAGTAGGCTCCCACAATAAAATTGCATTTTAGAACATAATATACATACATGCATTTTGTACATTGTTCTATACATACATATCCCTCTGCTCTCTACTAGCTAACAGTGTAGGAAATAAAGATGGAAAGATGGGCCCCGCCTAGTCAGAATCTTCCTCCGTGGTATCTCCACGCCGCGCTAAAGCCCGAGAGCTACCGGCACCCGAACTCCGTCCCCGGACCGCTCGACCACCAATATGAGAAGAGCCCGCGCCGTTCGGAGACCGTTCACGACGCTGGGGTGACGCAACGTCGTCCCTCTGACAAGTACATGAATGGTACGCCTCCCTCAGTAAGCGCATCAACACGTTCTCCCGCCGAGCTGAACGGATATAGGCCTCCCGAGTCACCTGAAAATGAAACCAAGGCAATGATTACAATGCAGAAAGAAATAAGTGTGTGCGAACATGACTGATATAAAGCACAAAGCCGTACCCCAGCGTCGGGCGGAGGAATGAATGTCTCCTCAACAAGATCTGATCGATCAGTCGGCTCCAAGCTAAGCTCCACCTCCCGGCCGCCCCTCATCACTCTCACGCTACTCGAGCGAAGGGGCATGTCAACCAAAGGCCGACTCCGACCAACATAACGGGCCGAGCTCGACCCCTCTCCAGACAACATCCTAGCCCGTACCTGTGGACTGACCAGCCGCGTCCGTACATAGCCGGCATAATCATCACCCCCCCTGTAATGCTCTGCCGGAGTGGGAGCCAAGAAAGTCGCCAACCTCGCGGGACGGAGCATATCCCGAGGAGGGTCATAAGGAGCCCACGGTAACGCACCAGCCCTGTGCTGACGAACCACCCTCTCCCCAAGATACATGGCCTCCCCGGTGAGACCCACAAGCAGAACCCTAGAAGCGGTCAACTCCACTACATAGGGACCCACCGAAGCCTCATTGGCCGGGCTCCATGGGTAAAATCTAACCCCGATGGGCTCAGACATCGCGAACACCCTCCTCAGATCAGCAGCATCTACTGTCTTCCTGTCCCGGTTTCTGCAGGAAGGAGCCCTGTTGCCCTTGCACCAGTACGACATGATGGGAACAACCTTGTTAGCACTCATCACCAACTGAAAGGGGGCGACACCGAAGACCTCGTACACCCAAGCCTGTGCATATAATGAGAGAGACATTTCAGACCAAAAGATGGAACAGAGATCTCAAATGAAAAGAAGGATAGTCGAGAGCATACCTCAAAGGCGAACTGGAACCCGTCAAAGGCCGACGAGCTAGCCCTCGAGCAATGGTCCAAAGCCCGGTAAATCTCAGCCAAACCGGCTCCACCCCAAGAAATCCCACCGACTAAGTCCAAGTCCACAAGAGCCCCTAGCAGCGAGTACCGGCAGACAGTAGCCCCACTGGGAAACAAAATCTCTGAAAAGCTGTACCATAAGAACAGCCGGACCAAGCAATCCAAATCATATTCCCCTACTAAAGGCCTCAATAGCCACCTCCACCAAGCGATTCACCTTCCCGGCCTCCACTCCATAACCCTTGACACCTCCTCCTAGGTCGGTGTCAACTCCCAGCAGAGCCTGTCTATAGTCCCGCCGCTCCGCCAAGCTCTCATCAAAAGGCAAAGGGGTACCAGTAAACCTCAACCCCGTGATGGCCGCGAAATCCGTCGGCGTGATGGTAATCTCTCCCCAACTAAAGTGGAAGGTATGGGTGGTATCCCACCAGAACTCCCGGCACACCTCTATCACCGCTGCCACCTTCAGGGTAGCCCATACCATGCGGACACTGTCAAAGAATGGGCCAAAGCCCATAGCCTCGATCCGAGCACGCAAACCGCCCGGTCCCTCCGGCAGGGACGCCCACAGTTTGCCCACAGTCACTGTGGACCCACGAGCCTTGATCCTCTGCAGGTAAACACAGCACAGGTATGTTACCATTCTAGCAATTTACAATTCCAGCAATTTAAATTCTAGCATTCCATTATCCTAGCATTTCACATTATGTGCATAAAACGTACAAATGTGCGAGAAGGAGAGGAGTGAAAATTCGAAATTTACCTCTCGCGTCTCCGGAAGCCCCATCGACCAATGACGCTCAGAGTCGATATAAAAATCGTAATCTTGGTCGAACGTAGACCGCAACAGATTATCGCGATAATTCCGAGTCGCGGCTCGTGGTCTCAAACAGCCCCGTGGAATCAAGGGCGCCGCTTCAAAGCCCGCTCCTGGATCAGCCCCGACATTTCCTGCGCCCTGAGCATTACCGTGCCCCTCTCCTTGTTGCTCTTGTTGTGGAATCATATACCCACCATGGCCCGGAAAATCTCTAAATAATGCCTCATTAATCCAATCCGCCATATCTTCAAGAATTATGTGAAATGAAACCTTCAAATTATCAAAATCTGAGCTTTCTCTCTCTAAAAACTCAATTTTCTCTCCCTAACTCGTCAATGGAAGGAAGAAGAAGAAGAAGAAAGAAGAAAAGAAGAAGAAGAGGGAGGGTTTCTGGTGATGTGACCAAGAGTCAGCCCATCGGCAGCCTTGGCCACGCGGCCAACTTCGTCCTTGCAACCCCAGCCGTCAGATCAGCAATCCGCGTGAAGGAGATCTGACCACTCAGCGGCCTTGGCCACGCGGCACTTTTGCAATTCAGTGTGTTTGGCCACGCGGCCGACCTTGCCCCTTCAGATAAAATTCCACTTTTGTCCCTGATCTTTTCCCTTTAATTCATTTTAAATGCCTTTAACACTACTTTGATTGATATTCGTTACCTTTGGGTACGGAAAGCCCTTAAAATTTCCATTCTTCACCGAATATTTGCTTAGGATTCGCATGATCGTAGAGACTTCGGCGCCTCTATGACATACCATCCTAGATCAATCGTAATTGGCAGAAGCCTCGGCGTTTCTGTTTGCGAAAGATCCAGCATTTATTTTAGGATTCGTATGGTTGTAGGGACTTCGGCGCCTCTATGACGTACCATCCTAGATCAATCGTAATTGGCAGAAGCCTCGGCGTTTCTGTTTGCGAAAGATCCAGCATTTATTTTAGGATTCGTATGGTTGTAGGGACTTCGGCGCCTCTATGATATACCATCCTTTATCAATCGTAATTGGCAGAAGCCTCGGCGTTTCTGTTCGCGAGAGATCCGACATCTATTACTTTAGCGCGATCGGCAGGAACCCTGGCGATCCTGATTGCGTTTACCATTCCAACTTGGGATTATTTAGACAATGTAGTCTTTAATTTTCCCAAATAACTTCATTGCTTACGAATGATTCGTGCTTCGTACAGGATAGTGCCCGTAGGTTTATTATCCCTAGCAGGAGTCCGATATCTCGTTTTATCCCCAGTAGATCTCTGAACTACGACCGGCTTGATTCCTCGGAGGATACGTAGGAAACCTGAAAAGGTCCAGCCACCCGACCAACATGGTCATCTCTCATCCCCAGCAAGTGCATTTTCCCCAGCAGAAAACGTTGTTCCCCATCAGAGGACAGTCCTTCCCAATTTCCCCATCAGATTTGAACTACGTTTGGCTTGATTCCCCCGCGGATACGTAGGTCGCCTGCCAAGGTTCAGCCGTTCCCTTACCTTTCATCTGTTTTGAAACTCATGTTTCAGACGAATCCTTCTTTTTATCGTCGACCCCACATTGCCTTGCAAGAAGCGTCGCCGAGGGGCTACTGTTAGTACCCGACCTGAAAATGAGTTTATTAGGACTTTCCCAAAAATACAAGGACTTTATAGGAATTAGAAACCTTGCAAAGACTTGTCCCGGATTCCCAAAATATCTCATTTATGACAAAATCTATCAAATTAGGTAGTAAATGGTTTCCTTAAAACCATAAAGAAACCCTAGCTTAAGAATCAAGTCAGCCGGCAGCCTTGGCCACACGGCCAACATTGCTCCGCGTTGATCTTGGCCACGCGGCCACTCTTGTAACCGGCTTCAACAATGGCCAGGCGGCCAACCTTGCGCCGGATGATCTGGACCATCAGATCTTCCCCTCAGTTTACTATATAAACCAATCCTAGGCTATTGGTTTAAGGGTCCGATTTTGAGAGCTCTAAGTACGAATTTTGGAGTTCTTAAACAATATTTTTCTCTCTAATTAGCCTTCCAACCTCCAAGAAGATCCAAGGTTTATTTCTTGCCAACATAGGTAAGTTTTCTAACCTTTTCTTCATGTTCTTGCATTATTTTCAATGTAGATCTTTTATATTCATGTTCGTACATGTTTATTCATAGTTTCTTCATATTCTTTGCATGCTCATTCATATGTTCATATATGTTCTTCGCATGTTCTTCGTATTCATAGATTAAAACCTCATTTATGCTATATTTAGGGTTGCGATCTTCATAATTACATGTTATTTCATAGCCGATGATGATCGAGGGTTCATCAACCCGAGGATGATCTAGGAACTACTTCTAAACCCTAATCTTTAGGTAATTTCCCCTTCATTATGCATGATCCCGATTCTTCTGCCTATTCTAATTCTCTGCGAACTACGCTGACCTGAGCTTCTCACATTGAGAGGAACGTAGGCAATCTTCGGATCCGGTCTAAATCACTAACACACTACTAACACATTCATCATGATAGAAAGACCGATCAATTCGGGCAATAGGAGTGATAACGTCCAATATTCTTCTCTTGTTGTAATTTGACCCCCGAACCCACTAAAAATGCTTTTTTCAATGTTTTGGCTTTAATTAAAACGGCGTGGCGACTCTCATATTTTTAATGTCGTTAAGAATATTCCCTTTGTAAATAAAAATAATCACAAGATACTTCCCATGCGTCGCTTCATCGGAAAGGGGTATTCACACATTCCCATTTGGTAACACAAGAATAGGAGTCGTAGTTAATCTCTTCTTTAATTCATCAAAGCTACTTTGACACTTTTCACTCCACACAAACGGTACATCCTTTCGGGTCAACTGAGTCATTGGAGTAGCAATCCTCGAAAACCCTTCTATAAACCTTCTGTAATACCCGGCTAAACCCAGAAAACTTCTGATCTCGGTCACTGACTCGGGTCTCTTCCAATCCACTATGGCTTCTATCTTCGAAGGATCCACAGAAATCCCATCTTTCGAAATAACATGACCAAGAAATGAAACCTTCTCGAGCCAAAATTTGCATTTACTAAACTTCGCAAACAACTGCTCCCTCGCAAGGATGGATAAAACTGTCCTCAAGTGTTGCTCGTGCTCCTCTCGAGATTTAGAGTAAACAAGAATGTCATCGATGAAAACCACCACGAACGAATCAAGATAAGGATGGAAAACCCGGTTCATCAAATCCATAAACACTGCAGGCGCGTTAGTCAACCCAAACGGCATAACCAAGAACTCGTAATGACCATAACGAGTGCGAAAGGCAGTCTTCGGAATATCCTCAGATCGAATCTTCAACTGATGGTACCCACTCCTCAAATCAAGTTTAGAAAACACAACTGAGCCTTGAAGCTGATAAAATAAGTCATCAATGTGAGGTAGAGGATACCTGTTCTTCATTGTAACCTGGTTCAACTTTCGGTAATCGATACACAATCTCAAAGAACCGTCTTTCTTCTGCACAAACAAAACCGGTGCTCCCCACGGGGAGACACTAGGACGGATAAACCCTCGATCAAGCAACTCTTGCAACTGAACCTTTAGTTCCTTCAACTCTGCGGGAGCCAACCTATACGGTGCTTTTGAAATCGGAGTTGTACCCGGCAAAAGGTCTATACAAAACTCTATCTCACGATCGGGAGGCATATTATATTCAGAAGAGAAAACATCGGGAAATTCTCTAACTACCCAAACACTCTCCAAACTAGGGGATTCTTTCCTAGTATCAAGCACACTAGCCAAGTACCCCTCACAACCACGGTGCAATAATCTCCTAGCTTTCACATAAGAAATGATACGAAAATTTCTACCCAAAGGCATAGCCTCAAAAGTAAACTTAGGCACATCAGGGATGGAAAAATTAACGACCTTTCTACGACAATCGACAGAAGCATGAAACTTTCTCAACCAATCCATACCCAAAATAACATCAAAATCTTGAATCGGAAGGACTACCAAGTCCGCACACAAGACACGATCACATATAAGCACATCACAAGCACGAAAGACCTTATCAGTCACCAAACACTCTCCTATAGGGGTCGACACCTCTAGCACATAGGGTAAAGACTAAAATGCAACATTTAACAAGGAAACAAATTGCACAGATATGTATGAATGAGATGATCCTGGATCTACTAACGCACGAGCGCTCACATTAAACACAGAAACAATACCTCCAATAACAGAAGGATCATCGGTAGCTTGTTGTTGATTCATAGCAAATACCCTTCCTCGGACCTTGGGCTTCCCTGCAGCATCTCTTTTCTGACCCTGTGGAGCACCAGCTCCTACCCCAGTCGGTTGACCTCTGAATCTCGGGCAATCCTTCACAAAATGCCCAACTGCCCACAGTTAATACATTTCCCCTGTTTCTTCCAACACCGGTCCTCCGAATGGCCTTCCTTTTGGCAATAGGAACAAAGTCTCCTATTTTGGTTCACTTGGTTCCCGGCAGTAGTACCCGGGTTCCTTGGGATTGGTTACCCTCGGGACTGAGATTGTCCCCCAAAGTTACCTCGGTTATCAGAACGGGATTGTGGCTTGCTCTGTCCTCCCTGCTTGCTTGTGTTAGTCACCTCGACCTTCTTCTTATGCTCCTCTATGTCTTGCTCGATTAAGTATGTACGGTCTACCGCATCCTGGAATGTCACAATCCTTTGGGCTATGAGTTGAGTACGGATGGAAGTCTTCAAACCCCGGATGAATCTCATAGCTTTCTGCTCCTCGGTCCTCACGAGATAGTCACAATACCGGGCTAATTCTGTGAACTTAGCCGAGTACTGAGCTATAGACAACAAACCTTGCTCCAAGTTGAGTAGCTCGATCTCCTTTCGGTTCTGGTCCACTACCGGAATAAAATGCTCTTTGAACTTCCGCACAAACAATTCCCATGCGTACACTGTATGAGTGTCATCCCAACTCGCTTTAACCCCTTTCCAGCAATGCTCGGCGGCACCCACAAGCTTATAAGCCGCGAACCGGACCCTATCCTCGTCCGTGCACCCAAACACATCATAAATTTTCTCTATAGACTCAATCCAAAGTTCGGCCTTCTTCACATCGGGATCACCATCGAACTCCCTTGGTTTTAATTTCAGAAATTGTTCCAATCCGTATCGCGGAGGTGACACATGCTCCTCTCTTGGCCCTTGGTCATTAACTGCCTTCATGGCCGCCTCAAACATGCCTTGGAACATAGCACGGTTCTCTTCCCGAAGATCATTCTGATTCTGAGCCCCACTAGAACCTTCACCCGTTCTTCTTCTAGCCATTGAGAACAATTACCTGCATAAAAATTAACCGTTACTCACTCCGAACACAACTACCCTCCTAGGTCATACTAGTCCACCTAGACTTATACTTAGAGCTAAACCATGGCTCTGATACCAACTGTTGCGACCCCGACCCAGCGGGCCCGGCGTACGCGAGCTGGACGTCGACTTAAACAATAAACTCTAAAATAATGGAGATAAAAATTTCCTTTTATACCAAAAGATAATAACACCAAGTTTTGAAATCCAACTTGAACAACAAAATATAAACTAGTGTAAGCTCCATAAGCTTACACCTCAAAATAATAAAATATACAAATTCTAATGACGTCAAGTTTGGTACAACTATTCCCAAAAAAAGGTTACACATTTATGTAATGTAAACCCACCAATAACAACTTTCCCCAAAAGCTCAACCCTCGCGACGTCCTCCTCGTGATCAGCGAGTCTAATCATTTCCTCCTGGGGGGGGGGTTAAGGAAAAACAAAGATAAAAGAAAGGGGGTGAGATAAATCTCAATAAGTTACTAATGCAACTACATGACATGTTATGATGCAATAAGCACTAAACAATAATAAATATCGCTTAGCACATAGCATTTATCAATTAACAGATAGCAGCGGAAGTAAACAAGTAACAAAGGATATTAGCCAAGGTTTCCCAACTGATATAACCAAATAAAGGTCGCTGCGCAGCTTCAATAATCAACAATCAACATCTTCATAGTAGCATGAAAGCTTGAAGAGAAAACCCCCGGTACCGGAACCAATAACAAAGTAACGTGCCACAAAGGGCGGGAGCCATGCCACAAAGTCATGCTCCAAAACTCCTAGATAGAATACTCACAAAAGGAGCTAGCTCATCCCATCCAAGGCCAATCTGGATGAGGAAAGAAGGACCAATGGGCGATGCTATACTGGACTTGGCTTGTGCCATTATAGCATTATCCATTGCCTGACTCGATACACAATTAACCAGCTGGACTTTCAAGTAAAGGCTAAGTAATGAAATACTAGCACGATAAACAACTAATGATTCCAAAGTAGGGAACCATTCCAAACAAATCACCAAAACGGTGCGTCAATCCAACAATACATCAAAAAGATGTTCCAATAAACCCCAACCACTTTTCATCGAATTCCACAACACAATCGATCACAAAAGGGGTCATTCTCTAACACTAAAGTGTTCCACAACATTAAATTAAGTCAACTAGGGTGATACCTCGAGCCTAGATCGGGCTTGGACCTTAAAACAATTCAAAACAAAGATACTCAGAACAGCTGGTATGGGCGGTCGCCCAAAACCTCCATGGGCGGTCGCCCAAAACCAATACCAGAACACCAGACCAACTGATGACCTGGGCGGTCGCCCAACCCAATAGTGGGCGGTCTCCCAAAACCAAGCTTCAAAAACCAATCAAATTGATGACCTGGGCGGTCGCCCAAGCCAAAAGTGGGCGGTCGCCCACAACCCCTGTTCTGCCGGAATTCGGCAAGGATGAAATGGGTTCTTCCAATTTCTTACCCAAAACAAATTTTCTCACAAAGCAACACTCCTAAATTGATCCCCAAAGTACCCAAACAATAACTAACCAAAAAGGGGACCTTAACAACACCATTTATCAACCAAAACCAAGATCAAATCCCAACATTCATCAAAATCACCATCTTTAACCAAAAACCAAAATAAATTCCAAATAAATCCCAAACTCAATCAAACATCTAATATATCAACTAAAGTATTATATAAACATGAAATGAACACTTTAGCATAAAAATGGGGGAAAAGCAACTTACTTGGGATTTCTCAAAGATGACGGAATTCAAATATTTTTGGTTCTACGCGATCCTATCGACGATCTAAACACATTTGATAAAATGAGAAATAAGAAAAGATGAGAGGAAGAGGAAGAAAATGAATAGAGAAGGGAGAGAAGAACTTACCCACCAAATAGAGAGAGAGAGAGAGTGTGTGTGCTGGGAGAGATGGAGTGAGGTGAGGGTGAAAGAGTGAGGGAGGTGAGGGAGGGAGTAGGGAGAATTATTTTGAAAACTTACACTTAGACCCCTCCCTACTACTACCCTTTACTAATAAACTCTCCACTAACAAATAAGACTCAACACTCCTACACTAGCACAAATGGCCCAAATAAAAATGCTAGACATAAATTATTATGAAACATAAAATGCACACATAATTATTTAAATAAATAAATAATTCAAATAAATAGTTAAGCCATAAATAAATAATTAAATATTTATTATTAGAAAGTAGAGACGGGTTTTCGGGTCGTGACAGATATCTCTCTTGAGAGAGGGACAAATCCCATCTTGACTTATCATTCTTCCCTACATGAATCCTATTATGCCAATCGTAGCCATTATAACCACCCGGTTAGGGGTAGCGTTTGAGTACGTCAAACATAATGTTCATCATGTGGAAGACTATGATAATTTCAGGTCTAAGGATAAATGATATAACTATTATGAGATTTAATTATGATATCTGACCATGACATAAATCTCATAGGTGGGTCAAGTCCAGTATTTGTTCTCCAACAAGTGCCCATAAGTTTAATTTGTATCACATATACATGATCATCATATGATCATCGATTAAACTTATACTAGTCCTTCATAAGAACTAGGGATGGGGATTATTATAATAAACATGTAAAACATATAATAGTCCAGGGTTGTTATCTCCATAACAAATGAGAACATGATGCAACGTAAGGCCTTTCTCAAGGGCCTATGGCATAATTTCCAACAATCTCCCACTTGCACTAGGCCCAATCAATGCGTATCCAATACCATTGAGCTTAGCTTATGACCATCATAACAGCATGTGGAGGATCTTATGTAGGAAGATTGTCCTTGTTATCATCATAAGGTATTTTGCATATTTTGACATCTCCCATGTCAACGATTTCTCGTAGAGATGGAAATGTCTGAACGTGTGTTTGGATCATAGATGAGCCTTTGGCACCTTAGCTTGTGCAATAACCATTATTTCACAACAGAGGTCCATAGGATTAGTATCACTAGAAACTATTTCTAGTTTTACCAATAACACCTATATTCAAACAATTCCCTTAGTTACAACTCTTGTAACTAAATACTCAATTTTATTCGTAGAATAATTTATAGTGTATTTGTTTGGAACTATTCCAACTAATAGCACTTACTTTAAACATATGTTTATACTACGATTTAAATTACTCGTGTCGATGTGAAAGCATGCATCTAGGTAACCATTCACTAGATCATCTCCCATGTCAACAACCATCAAGAATGCATTCTTAGTGCTTCTCAAGTACATAAGGACATTCTTGATCACTATCTAGTGACTTCCACTAGGATATGATTAGTTTGTTCTCATCATACTTCGAGTATATGAGTTATCCCGTCTAAGTACGTATAATGACATACATGATAGATCCAATTGCCGAAGCAGATGGAATCCCAATCATGTATTCTTGCTCATTAGTCTTCCACTAAGACTAAGTCTTGCCAAAAATATTGTCATTAGACAACTTTGCAAGTTCTTCTCTAAGAGTCTTGCATACTGAACAATTCAGTATTTTGTCTTTATAAGTACTTTGACACAAATCAATCAACTTCCTAGATTTATATCAACAGATATTAATTCCAAGGATGTAAGCGACTTCTTCCTAAGTCTTTCATTAAGAAACTCTTTCAAAATGAATTATATGTCAACCACATATACAAGACTAGGAATTAGACTATGCTCCACTAATTTCTTAGCAAACACAAGTTTCATCTTTGATGAATTTCAATCGATTTGAACACTTCATCAAAATGATTGTTTCAACTCTAAGAAGCTTGCTTCAATCCATCCCATGGATTTCCACAACTAACATACTTTATTATAATTTTCTAGGCTATCAAAACCTTTAGGTTGTATCCAATACATCCTTAAGTGAGTTCCCTTTAAGGAACGCTATTTTGATATCTATTTGTCAAATTTCATATTCCAATATGAAGATATGACAATGAGAATTCTAATAGCTTAAAGCATGACCACGAGTGAGAAAGTTTTATCATAGTCGAAATATGAGTCAACCTTTTCATATTTAGTCTTGCTTAATTAGTATGTTCCTTAGCTATCCATGTTAGTTTTCTCCAAGAAAACTTAATTCCATCATTTGGTTTTTACACCTTAGGTTAAAATGACCAAGTTCCAAACTTGATTATACTACATGGATTGCTTTTTAGATTTTATGACTCCAAGCCATTAATCTAAATATGGAGCGGACTTCACATTTTGATAGGTGGTAAATATACCATTCTCAATGAACTTTTACCTCAATAATTTCTATTTCAAGAAATCCAATATTTGTCATTATAGATTGTATCCTATCATATATGCATGTAACTTGTGTAACTTTGAACGGTTTTTCACAACTCCTTGTGAAAGTTTGTTCAACTTTCATCTTAGGTTCGATATAATTTTCTAGGTCTCGAACCATTCAAGATATATTTTACTCCCACTGGTTCTTTTAGAGATAAACAATTTATCTAGAAAAGTACCATTACCAATAAACAATTTGTTTCTTAGAAGTAAAATAATATCCTCAAGTTTCCTTAAGATATCCCATGAAATTACATTTTGTAGATTTAAGTGTGAGCTTGTTCCAAACAAGTATTTTCGTAAAAGTATCACTTTCTTAAATCTTTATGAAAGACAAACCGAGTTTTCTTTCATTCCATATCACATGTGGTCCATTTGAACCTATTTTAATGGAACTCAAATTAGTGTAATTATAGCGGTTTCCAATGCATAACCCCAAAATAAATAATGGAAGATCAATTTGACTTTTATCTATTAATGAACCATATCCAATAAGGTCCAATTCCTCCATTTAGACACATCATTCAAAATGGTGTTCTTGGTGGAGTTAATTGTGAATCTTAAAGATGATTGTCATTTATCATCACGATCGTATCGGAATCTTTGAATAGTTTTGCCAAGTTTTACCAAAATCCTCTTTTAGCATTGCCACTTAATGAACCATATACATCAACATGTATTAGGTTTAATAAGTCACTAGCCCCTTTACTACTCCTAGTAAAAGATGTCTTGGTCCAAGTAAATAAGATTTGCATATATCATATGATTCAAAATCGTATGACTTTAAAACTCCCTCCCATGGAATTTTAGATATGCGTCTCTCATTTATTTGATCAAAACAATAATGCGTTGAGAATTTAATTATTTATGTTATAGCCTTATATATTATTTTGTTCTTCAAGATTTAGGATATTAGATTTATTTATATGTGTTGGGTATGCTTTTTATAAACCACTCCTATTACCTAGATTTGATTGTTCCCATGACCTAATTTTATCTTTTGTGGACTTTAGGATATATTGTAAGAAGTGTTAAACTTCAATTTTAGAATAGTCCACTTTGATAGTATAGACTTTAGATTGATAGGCTTAAAATTTTTTAAGTCTGTAATTTCAGTGGTCAAGACCTTGACCGTGAACTTACTTGACCGTGGTAGATCACTTGACCGTGGAAGATCACTTGACCGTGGAAGACCACTTGACCGTGAATCTATCGACCGTGAGGTCTTGACCGCATGTGAAGAAGTTATCCAGTAACCCAAGTTTGTTCAAACTTAACCTTGGTCAAACTATGGTTAGTTTAGAACGTTGCAGAACTTGGAACCCAAGTAATTCAAATTTGAATTCATCTAAGTGGGACCACCTTTTCTCTGCAGAAAGGACAAACTCAGATTGAGCTCCAATCAGAATTCAACAACTCATTGTCCTTCAACTTGGAGCCCAAGTAATTCCAACAGCTATTTTCTCATTCAAGGCTATAAATAGCCCTTAATTTCTTCATTGAACATTGCTAAGATTCAAAGAGAGAAATTGCTGTTGAAATACTTGGTGATTGAAGATCATACTCAAGATTTCCAGAATCCTTTGAATCTTCAAGTTCTCACCTTCAAACCTTCAAAGCTCTCCAGCAACATTCAAGTCATGTCAAGCCTTGCATCACACAAGATTCTTTAGGCTCTAAAATCATATAGATTCCAAAAAGCTCTTGATTCTTACACACACTCACCCCAATTGATCAATTAGATAGATTGCATCAAAAGGGATACACTGGTCTAATTCTAGGATTTAAACTTCATAGAAAGTAGGTGTTGATTCAAAGCTTCATATCTGTAATCTGTACACTCAAGAATCAATATATACCTCCATTCAAAATCCAAGACTGACCATCTTGGTAAAGGACGTAGATCTTTTAACAGATCGAACATTTCCAAATACTTGTGTCATTTACTTACTGCTCTTTACATTCTGCAAATTTACTTTCAAGTATTGTTCATCTTGTTCTTTATTGTTCATATTAATCTTGTCTGTCGTTTAGTGTTTTTGATCTTTCAGATTTATAAACTGTTGTGAATTGTGTTTGTGTGTTCTCCATATTGACTAAGTTAAAATCTGACTAACTTATCATTTACCAAAACTTCTAAGAACAACTTTCAAACTCAACCATTCTTGACCGCAAATCTCTTGACCGTACCTCCATTGACCGGACTCACCTGACCGCAACCTGGTTGACCGTGAGTACTGGTGTTCCTTAGATATTTCTGTCAAAATCAACTCTACCTTATTTCCATCGAAAACTTCCGCTGTGCATATTACACCTTGACCCTATGGTTTTTACTTGACCGTAAATTCAAGATTGTAAGTACTTGGTTGAATTTTGAATAAGGGTTGAAATTTTAAATAGGCTATTCACTCCCCCCTCTAACCTCTTTTCATACCCTTGTTCTGCCTTTGGGACCAACAAGTAGTATCAGAGCATCCACCTCTATAAAACTTTTGTTTTTCAAGCTTAACAACTTGGGCGCCGATTCAAAATGGCAAGTCAGAAAACTATGGCAACGGTTAACTTCACTCACGTTCCAGCGTTTGACGAAGATAACTTTGATGTATGGAAGCACAACATTCTAACTCAGTTCTACTCCATGGATGAGCAACTTGGTGATTGTCTTACCATTGGACCATACTTCCCAATGAAAGCTAATCTGAATCCAGAAACCAATGCAGACATACCATCAATCAAGAAACCAAAAGCAGAATGGACCAATGAAGAGAAAATACTGGTTGGAATGGATGTGAAAGCAAAGAGCATACTCCAGTACTTTAAGTACATCTCAGCGTCGACAAATCATGGAATGTGCTACTGCAAAAGAACTTTGGGATGCAATTGAAGATTACATCGAAGGAGATCAAGCTTGCAAGGAAAGCAAAAAGTTTGCAATTCAAAGAAGATTCAACAACTTTGCTAAGATCCCCGGTGAATCACTTAGATCCACTTATGATCGTTATTGTGAGATCGTGAGTACTTACACCGCACTTGGAAAGAAGCTTACCAAGAAAGAAATCAATGTTAATTTTCTAGCCGCTCTTGATTCTCAATATCTTCACAAAGGAAACACTCTTAAAGATACCAAGTTACTAGATGATATGTCACTCAGAAGCCTCTATGCCAACCTCAAAGTTTTTGATATCAAGCTCCACAACATTGAAGAAATGGAGGGAAAGACTAAAACTTACCGTTGGTTGCACAAAAGGAAGAAGTGATCGAAGAAGAAGATCCAAAAATCTCCACATCTGAGTTACTAGATATGGACGATGATGATTTTGCTTTGTTCGTGAAAAGATTCCAAAAGTTCAGAAAGATAGCAAGACCTGGATCTTCAAGCAAGGCTCCAGCAAGGTTCCCAAGGAGCAGCTCAACAAGTAAGAAAGAGTACTCCAACTTCTCTAAGAAGAAAGAGGATCTCGTATGTTTTAATTGCAGGAAACCCGGTCATTTCGCATCAGAATGCCCAATTCCCAAGTATGAGTATATGAAGAAGAAAAGCAACTTCACTCCAAGATACTCAAACCAAAAGGGGATGGTTGCTGAAGAGGACTCTACCACAAAGAGTTAGCTACCTGGATAGAGTCAGATTCTGATGAAAGCGATGAGGATTCTGAATAAGGTCATATTTGTTTGGTCGTTCATTCCGATGATGAGGATGATAATGAAAATCGTCGCTCACCAAATGCAAAACCTAAACGGATAAGCTATACGGCCGATGAACTTGCTGAAAAGGGATTCCTAACCCCAGTTCAAAAGAATGGCGATCTTCTATTTTCAAGATGTGATGTGAGTGCAGCAAAGAAGGCTCTACTAAACCCCAAACTGAAGGAAGTTCTGTTTACCACTCCTCAAGTCAAGTTTGACATTTCCCCCGATGACAAGAAAAGATGTTACAAAAGCTGAACATGTAATTAGTAAATTCTCTGGCATGAAGGAAGCTTTAGCACTTTCAACTGAAGAAATTTCCCAGCTTAAGACGGAGAAATCTCTACTAAGATCTGAACTCACCCTCCTTAAGGAGCAGATCAAGAGTATGACTCTTCTTACTGATCGAAACCATTTCTTAGAAGAAAAAATGCCATATTTAAAGTTAAAAATGATGAATGGCTGCTGAGATAAATGACCTTAAAAGGATCACTAATGAGTGGACCAATTTTCATGTCACTATGGAACAAATCTTAGAATCCCAAAAGTCTAGTGGTGATAAGGAAGGCTTGGGATTCCAAACTAGTGACAACTTTAAATGTGCATCTTGTTGTGAAAGAGATGAGAAATTTACCAAGCAAACTTTGGAAGGGTCAAAGGCTAAACATCAAGGATCTAAGGGTAAAAGACAAGAACCAAAGAAGAAACTAGAGTTCCATTATGTCTACCCTAAGTACCAAATGGCAAGGCTTCAAAGTTGAAAGAAAAAGTCTTGGAAGATCCTACCTCAGAGGAAGACTCTGGTAAATTACCTGGACACGACCATGCCTCTTCCTCTAGTCACGGTCGAATAGCCTTCCGGGGCATGTCGACCGCAAATAAGGGACATGCGGTCAAGTTCAAGAAATTGAACTTTGTTCAGGAGAGATCTTCCACCAGTTAACAATGTTGTGCTCAATGACCTCAACAATCCCATCATCATTCCTGGTGTTGGGGTCTCAAGGAAATTTTAAGGAACTTGTCCTACCATTTGAACTGACCGTGTGTGGTCATGTTAAAATAATTTGTTGATGTCTCAAAACAATTTTTATTTCTGTTTGTTTTTATTTATTATTTGGGTCTGTATAACTTTAATCTCTTTTGGCTATGCACTCCCTTCACTTTAATGGTTATATTTCTTTGGAGTGCCCTTAATGTTTGTTTGATGCATTTGCATTCCTATTGTTGTTTTTCTCTAAATGCATTCAAACTTATATTTCTATCTTGTTAGGATTAGAATTTTATTTTATCTTTTTAGGATGATAGAAATCTATGATATTGGCTTAGAGTGTGCATTGACTTGGGGCATGATATTTAATAAAACAATATTTCTTGAAAACATGTTATTACCAAGTGTAAGGATCCCGCCCCAAAAAAAAGAAGAAACACGAGCACGTTTCAAGGGCGAAATACCAAACGCGGGAACCATACCAATTTAACGGAGTCGCCACATTTTGTTAATTTTAAACCCAACAAAATGACAAAGGTTTGAGTTCAAAGGTTCGGAGGTCAGGTTACAACTTGGGAAGAGTTTTTACGTCCTCCCAAGTTGCCTCGGACAAAGCCGGGTCTCCCTTGTTAGTTAACGAAAGTGCATGTGTGTGTGTGTGTTTTAACGGAAATTCTTTGTTTTAAATTTTTATTTATCTTTTCAACTGAAAAGGGTTTGTTTGACAAGAAAACAGAAGATAGAAGGGCAAAATGGTCAATCTCCCCATACGGCCAAAGTAGCCATACGGATGGGGAGACTACTCCTGGGATTTTACAGTTTATTCAAGCAACAGTCCAGTTCTAGGCAGAAACAGAGCATTCTACTTGAACTGGACCAAACTGTTCTGATTCCAGTTTGTTATTCCAACACAAAACAACATTAACAACTCATTCCTATGCCATTTGATCATCAAAGAACCTCCCAAAACAAGAGTTTGGGCATGATCAAAGGCAATCATGCGAGAAACATGAAAAAGGTGGCCAATATGCCCTCTTGAGCCATAGTGACCATTTGATGAGTAAAGATTGAAACTTTACCATCAAAATGGCTCTTCTAGGCAAGATTAATCCTTTAGGGACAAGAACAAACCATAAAGATTGGATCTTTATTACCCAAACTTGGGAATTTTGGGCTAGATCAAGGTGATGAGGATAAAGATTGAGACTTTATCCTCAACATGATCATCATAGCTTAAAATGAGCAAAATGAACCACAAGAGCATCATCCATGACAAGAATGTAAATGAACAATCAACAAGCCATGATCAAACTAGGTTTGAACCTCTTCCACACAAAGTATGGAGGGCACCTTTGATCATCTCATGGCTTGGACTAGGAAATATAAATAATAATATATATGTATATTGCTTGAATGGACAAGACTTGCAAAAATGTAAAGATCAACAATAAATGATAAGATCAAAGATAAATAGAGTTCTTAGATGAAGAGAAGGGAGGGGGAGGAGGTGGCTTTACCTATCTTGGTTTAGGCCAATCTTCCTTTCTCTCTTTCACTATTTGTTCACTCTTACTCACACTATTCTGAGGTGAATTCGACAGAGTTACCTTAGTTCTAATGTTTCCCCCCCTGAAATGATCACCAAGGGGCTCTATTTATAGGGACTGAGGGTGCCCAAACCAGCCGTACGTCTAGGCCCCTCTAGTACCCAAAGCATCCGTACGGCTCAGCCTGGCGAGCTTCTGGATTTTTCCAATTTTATACCAGAGTAGTCCTGGAATTTATATCTTATCCTAGGGAGGTCCTGGCCTATTAGATTTTCCCTGAAACGGTGCTAAGGCTACCTCTAAGATAGGTCGGTTTCAGATTGGGGTACTTACAGAGCCCCTCGGCAACGTCGCTTCGAAGGAACGGGGTTGTCGATAGAAATAAGCATCCCAATCTGACGGGACGACGGCTTTAACCAATTTTGGTTGCATGGATGGACCTAGTGGTATAGGATTCCAACGTATCCCGTTCGCGGGGAATCAAGCCTAACGTAGTTCGGAGGTACGCGGGGTTACTTAGGTCCGCAAGGAGGCATGACTCTAGGGGTCAGAGGCGAGACATGGTCAACTTGGCTCTATGGGAGAGGGTTGACTTGCTGAGGATACGGTCAAATTGACTCTATATGAGAGGTTTGACTTACACGGGACATATTTTTACTGGGCTTACGTCGGGGACGGCCTATGGTGACAATTCTAAGTCCAAGCTTGACCGGAGTCAACTCCATCTTCGGGGAGATTGATGGGAAAACTGGTCTTACGTCCCTCTAAGGACTGCCGGGACAAAGTCTTTTAGCCTATAACGACTATTCTAAGTCAAAGCTTGACCGGGGTCAACTCCATCTTTGGGGAGATTGACGGGAAAACTGGTCTTACGTCCCTCTAAGGACTGCCGGGACAAAGGCTCTAGCCTATAACGACTATTCTAAGTCATAGCTAATGGGCTTACGTCGGGGACGGCCATAATAAGCATTAAGCAAAAGACTATTTCCAAATTTTAACTTTTAACTGGGCTTACGTCGAGGACGGCCATAATTAGCATTAAGCAAAAGACCATTTCCAAATTTTAACTGGGCTTACGTCGCTGGGACTGCCTGTGATGACTTCGGGAACCTAAATTTTCTAGGTTCAATACAAGTTGCATGAGCCAAGGAGGGCATTTCCGAATCTTGGGGAAAAAATCTTGTTCAAGGTGCGAGGGGCACAAGGGTAATTTTAGGCTGAGATTTTTCTTCGCCCAAACCATCCGTACGGCTTAAGAGGGCGTTTTCTTCTTTTTTCAAAAGGCAGCCATACGGATGGTTGCCCCAAACTTCAGACGAAAAAACAGAGAGAAAAGAGGCAATTTTGAGAGGGAAAACTCCATCAATTTCCAAATTTTCTTACTCGGATTCCTCAAGGATTGATCATGGCGGGCGGGCACGCACGGGTTATCCTAGAGGGGCGGAGAAGAGGCTAGACATGGCTCGAAACTTTCGAGGCTACGCTATCAATCTCCGGGATGAGGGAGCGGGTTTCTACAAGTCTCCCACAATTCACTTGTGCCATGGCGACGGGGTAAGCATTCTTCCTACTCACATTTGAGCCTAGGCCTAGGGTTTTTGTCCATGCCATTTGAGATCTTCGCATTTCTTGACGCGATTTCATGAAATTGACCTCATTTTTGTGTCATTGGGACCATTAGGGACGTGAGTATGTGCTCATTGCCTCATTTGGACATGCCTAGCTAAACTTCCCAAAATCAAAGTATGTTGCCCGTGGTCCATGCATAAACTACTTGTACCTTAGGTTCGACTAGTCATTTTGGCGCAGTTAAGTGCATGCTAGCATTTCCTAGGATAAGTTGTTGTATGTTTGTGGGGGAAATTATGGGATGGGCATATTGTTGTTGAGACCAAAATGACAATTTCTCCAAAAGTGACTATGCCTTTTCGGGACGGAAAGAATATGACCCTTGAAAATGACTTATGCATTTTTTAAAGGGGACGGGAACTTTTCTCCAAAAATGACCCTTAAAATGACTTATGCAATTTTAAAGGGGACGGAAACTTTTCTTCAAAAATGGCCCTTAAAATGACTTATGCAATTTTAAAGGGGACGAAAACCTTTCTCCAAAAATTGACTCTTAAAATGACTTATGCAATTTTAAAGGGGACATAAACTTTTCTCTAAAAATGGCCCTTAAAATGACTTATGCAATTTTAAAGGGGACGGAAACTTTTCTCTAAAAATTGACCCTTAAAATGACTTATGCAATTTTAAAGGGGACGGAAACTTTTCTCCAAAAATGGCCCTTAAAATAACTTATGCAATTTTAAAGGGGACGAAAACTTTTCTCTAAAAATTGACCCTTAAAATGACTTATGCAATTTTAAAGGGGACGGAAACTTTTCTCTCATTTGTTATTTTTTGTGCAATCATTATGAGCATTGGTATCTGTAAACTGTGTTATTCATACCTTTGCTGTGTTTACCTGTAGGGTGGTGATCCCAAGTCTCGAGGGTCGCCGGATGCTTGCTTCTCTTTGTGGGAAGCCATGCCTGAATCTGTTGATGATGCTCCCGGTTCGAGGGAGTGGGTGGCACGCACGGGACTGGTGCCTTTTATAGAGGCTGTGGGCCAGCTGGTGAACACCAACAGGAGTATGGGGCTTCTTAATGCCCTGGGTGAATATTAGTGGGACACAACCCACACGTTCCATCTGAGCTGGGGAGAGGTGACTGTGACCCCTACTGACTTTGCGATGATTACCGGGCTTTCCTTTGGCGGGCATCCGGTTGTTTGGAGGGATAGGATCCCCGAGGCCGAGATCAGGGCCCTCATTGGATTTTCAGGTCCTACCAAGGGTTTGGGCATCCTAGTGTAAACAGTCGAGAGGGTCATTCGGGCCAACTTTCTAGAGTATGCGGCGGGCCGGATTACCGCTGAGCAGCTTGGGCGCTCCTATGTGTGGCTCCTCCTCAGTAGCACCATTTTTGCCAATGCTGACACTACCTGTATGTTCCCTCTTCTTGGGTCTTTGACTACACCTGAGGCCATCAGAGACATTGCTTGGGGTGAGGCTGGTCTGGCCGAGCTATTCATGGAGCTCGACAAGTATAGCCGGAAAGCGAGCAAGTCTTTGGCTTGCTTTCAGTTTTCCCTAGAGGTACTTCCACTTCGGCCTTTGCTTTACTTTTTGCATTCGGCTTATTCTTCATTTCAGTGTGCTGACGGCTTTCCTTGCCGTTTCTTTTGTAGGCTTGGTACTACGAGATCTTTGGCAACTATCCCTGGAGGCTGGCTCTTGACCGGGACCTCATCTTTCCGGCCATGACCTGCTGGGCTAGGGAAGCTCGGGAGAAAAGAGGGTCTAAGGGACGAGTTTCTGTCCGCTATGCTGATGTGAAAGCGGTTTTGAGGGGTGCCATGCCGGCGGAGCTCAACCTTTTCCCTTGGTCTCGGTATGAGGGGCGGGAGGTGGTCTTTGATCCGAGCGAAGCCCTGAGGGTGACCAGACAGAGGATATTGCTTGTGGGGTTTAGAGGCGAGGCCTTTTATTTAGGTGAGAGAGTTTTGTGGCAGCATGGACTAGGCCTCATGCAGAGGGCGCCCGTTGATCCGCCCGAGACCATGTTCGTTGCTGACAGTGGGGATGACCCTTTTCTCATAGGAGCGGATGCCGCTGAATTGATCACTGATGAGCCATACGGGCGGTTTGTGGCCACGAGGCTGAGATCGCCACAGGTGGTGGCCTCTGGGGTAGCTCCTCCAGTGTGGCAGGACTATTCTTTTGTTTATGCTGACGGCCGGGTTCACATGGTGGCCGTGTCTGTTGCAGAAGGGGAAGCCCCGGTTGGAGAAATTCCCGTTGACGTGGTATGCATTCTTTTCCATTTGTGCACACTTATCCCATATTTCTGTCTCCTCCCTTGTTGAGCAGTTTCCTTATCCATGTGCAGGTTGCTGCACGAGCTTTGCTGGGGAGGCCTTCTCTCCTAAAACGGGCCAAAAGGTGGCTAAAGAGGTTCGTTGGGTGCTCTTCTAAGGGGCCTCGGACAGAATCCAGGTTTGCACCGGGCAGAAACTCGGTGAGTGGTGGGGAGAGGTCTTTCTGTCGGTCGTCGAGCGTGGAGCTACCGCCGTCCTTTGTTCTTCGCCATACCTTAGGCGGGGCTGATTTGGAGGCCTTTCGTGATTCGCTCCGTGATCCTGGCTCCCACGAGGTCGTTCCGGACCCATTTGCCCACGTGGCCTTAGAGCGCGTGGATCCCCTGCCGGCAAGACATTCGGGTTTTCACTCCCAGATTCCTCCTTCCTTCTTTCCAGGCCAATCCTCTTCGGGTGAAGGTTCCAGCATGACAGAATCCATTTTCTTCTTTGACCCTATCATGTACCCGCGTCGTCCTTTGGAGAGAGTTCATTCGCCTCCGGAGGATCCTTACCAGATTCAGACTAGGGTGCACCAACCTGAACAATTTTTCTTTTGGCTTGTTTTATTCGAAAATAGTGTATGAAAATTTGTTATCTTTGGTTGTTTAAATCATTGTAAATTCATCATTTATGCCTGGCTTGGGCCTCGAGAGGGCTTTGTGGTCATTATTGGACCGTCGGGGATTCCCAAGATGTGTTTGGACTCAATCACGAGGGGTTTGGCAGACTTTGAACAAGCGAAAATGAGTTTAGCTTGTGGGAGATCAGTTGATATAGGCTGCTGATGTGAATTTTTTTTTGCACAGGGACAAAACCAGCCGTACGGATTGTTCAAGCATGGTTGACTTTTTCGACCAGATTTTCTGGGTACTTCTGGGGAATTTTGACAGATGAGGGTTTATTTGGCTTAGACCGTTTTACTCAAAGCATGACTTTTCGTCGGTCTTCCATTGCACGATTACGGCTAGCCAGCCCCATTGTGATGTCTTGTGAGACTAATCCTCGGGTTTTTTCGACCACGGTTTGCCAGCCCCAGTGTTTCACCTTTCCGGGAATCATTCCTCGGGTTTCTTTCCCTTAATTGTCTAACCATATCACTTGTCTCCTTTCCATATTTCCTTTATCTTCCCTCTTTAGGAGTGGCCTAGTTGACTTTTGACATGGACGAAAGCAAAAGTTGACATTGACACGGACAAGAGCAGATTACACTTGCTCACGCGAGTAAACACACATAGGCTTTTACGGGAGTGAGTCACTTTTCTGAGAGAGGAAGCCTATGGACAGAAATTCGCGTGTTTGGCTCTTTCCTAAGATGTGGAAGAGAAGACTTGTCGAGGCATTCGATATCAGCTTCAATTAATGTAATCCAGATGTTTGCTTGAACAGATCTTGATTAGTATTTAGGTCAAAATTCAAGTAATTAGCCTTAACGTGCATAACTGTTACGACCCGTTGGGATTAAGATTCGATCAATGGCAAGATCGGGAGGAGAAGTTGTTTATGGGGGGGATTAGTCATTATCTGGAGAATTGGTCATTGATGGGACCGGGGAAGGAGAACCGGATCATTTTGGGAGGACCAAGGTTGTATGGATTCATTTCGTGTTATGACCGGACTCGAAGGTTGCCTACGTTCCCCTCAGTGTGAGGAGCTCAGGTCATCGTTGTTCGGCTCTTGGGCCACTTTGGCCGGGGTTGGTATCTTTTGCTGTCTCGGAGGACGTCATTGCTGACTTTGCCTTGGGTGAACTCTTTGAGATGGGCCTTTTTGGGTGTACCCTTTTGATATGGACGGGCTATTTAATGCAAGCATTTTTTTTTTATTTTTTTTTTTAAGGGGAACGGGCGCCCATCAGCCCAACTTGTCATCGTGGGCATTGGCCTCTTTTTTTTTTTACCGTTTTTCACCTATCCTCTCTTTGATTTTGACAATTCGGGAAGTCTGCATGTGCACTTATGGCTGAACTTTGGTGGCTGAGCAACAACGTCCTCGTCTTTTCACTGTCTTGGGATGCTTTAAATGTGCATCGGGAGTTTGCCTCAGAAAGGTGTCTTTGGTCGTGTATCGGGTAGTGTATGGGGGAAGATTTGCCATTGATGGTCTCCTTCATGCCAACGGGTCACAACATTCATTCATCTTAAGGTTAATCATTGGAATTTAGCACCTTTTACGTTTAGATCCATTCATCCCTTTATGAGTCGTTGTTGACTTCTATGTTTGGGGGAATCAACTCATCATATTGGGGATATAACAATCATTTGGAAACATTAATGGGAGTGATTCCGAGAGTTAGTGTAATTTTTCAAATAATGCCTCAAGTCTAGGGAGAATAGAAGTAAAAGACAATTCATTTCATGGAAGACTCAATTTTTACAACTCTGGACTTGACTATTGACTCAACCATCGCCACATTGTGGCTTTTTACATACCTTGGCCTCGCAGGGCCTTTTGGGAAAGCTAAAATAAAAATAAAGACAAAAGACTATATCCACTACGGATTTAGGAGACTCTCTAGAACACAAATACTAGGCCACTCCTAACGACTTCTTCTCTTCCTCATTCCTTCTCCTTGCGTCCCTGGCTCAGACCCACTTGTCCCCTCGTTTGGTAATGACACCCTCATCAATGAGTTCTTGGATCCTGTCCTTTAGGGCGTCGCAAGCCCCGGTGGAGTGTCCTACCTCTTGATGGTAGCGACAAAATTGAGTTTCATCGGACCGCTGGCTGGGATGTTCGGATGAAATCACGCTTGGGTCAAGCAAAGTGATTTTCCCCTCTTTGGGCAATTGATCAAGTAGTGAGGTTCTTGGGGTTCCCAATTCACGGAAAAGGCGGTATGGTGCGGCCCTTTGGCGGTGAGAGGGTTTAGGAGCTATGGGGCGAGGTCGGCTATTTCTTGGTAGTGGGCTTCCGCTTGGGGTATGGTTTTGGGGAGGCAGACTCCCTAGGCATCCCGGGGTCGTTTGGGCAGTGATAAGAGTGATGGGGGAGGGGTCGTTTGGGACAGGCTCGATGGGGGGATTCTTCAAGAATGGATGATTTCTGAGATAGGCTCGGATATCTAGGATTGCATCCACCACTGTGTGCATGCACGCTTGGACGTTCCTCATGTCTTCCTGCTGAATGCGGCTCTGTGAGTTCTTTTCCTCCCTCACGCTTTTCCTTTCTTGGTGCCAATCATTCTCACGATCTTTCAAAAGCTCACGAAGACATGGGTGCACCATCTTGACCCACATCTTTTGGATCTCTTCCTCCAAATCTGGGACTTGCTTTTCTTGCATCCTAGCCACGATTCCCAATAGACGACCCTGGTCGTATTCCAGTCTCCTCACCATTTGTTGTAGGGCACTCATGACCCTTTCGATGCCTTCAAAGCGGGCTTCCATCACTTCCTATGATTCACAAGACCGACAGACCGTAAGGTACCGTGAAAGAATTTTTTGAGAAGTCATGCTTTGAAGTAAAACAAAAACTCGACACACAAGAGACACTGACTCGAAGGGGATAACAAGTTTGACTCTTCTTTAGGGGGAAGGAACCCAAGCCAAGCGTTTTGATGAATTTAGCAATTCCCTTTTCCTTTTCTATCTTTTTTTTTGAAAAAAGAAGTTCATTTATTCTTTGGATTATCTTAGCCGGTTTTGTCACATAAACAAACGTTAGTGCACAATTCAGGGGCTCAACTTTCATTATTTCATTTTTCTCAAGGCATGTCTTATTCCTAATTGGTTGGAAAAGATCACTCTTCTTTTTCGCAACTATTCTATAACCCTGGATCAGTGGAGGCCATCACTACGTCTATAGACCCCTCGTTTTTCACCTGTATTGCACGCTCCCAAGGACGGACTATCCCGGGCGAGGGTCCTATAGAGCACGCGGCTTCCACCGATAAAAAGAAATGAACCTAGGGTCTAGTGCATCGTAAGGTTCCCAATACGCGGGTCATCCTAATCATGGTTAAGCCCCAGTCGGGATCGAGACTTTTATCCGAAGTCTACACGGAAGGCTGCACCGACATTCCGACATGACCTCATTTTGAATGAGGCGTCTCGATCCTTGACCATGGGCTTAAGGATGATTAAAATAACTCGTTCATTAGGTCTTAACGACATGGTGTCACCCTATCCTTAGTACATGGCCCTTGCTAATTGCGGTCGTCACTAACACACGAGTTGGAGGCTGGTTAGGCCACGCTTGCATTACATCAAGGAGTCACAACTCGGGCATTAATTTGGCCACAATTAGCTTTGAGAACGTATCAAGGATGTGGTAACGTGAACTAGACCAAAAACCAACCATAGTCACGGTATTTGTGTGTCACGGACATGTGTGGTTGACTCGGTTCGGAAGGGAAGGTGGGATGGACCCGTGCGCGCATCGAAGGGAACAAGAGCGCCCAACGAGCTGCATCGTGGCATCCACCCCAGGTTTAAAGGGTATTTGGAACGTGCACGGTCAAGTGCGCGTGGTGTGAAGTCATTCTATGCTCCTTTTTTGAGTAAAAAGAGAGATTTTCAATTCGTTTTTCGATAGCATGAGCATGGCATAAGCAAGATATGAACAAGTATGAACAAGCATGGATTGAGCAATTTATACACAACAAATCAAGGAATATAAGCAAACAAAGACCAAAACTTGTACATGTACCAAGTTGTGCACAACAAAGAATTTTGAATCAAACTTTTGCAAAAGAAATATTTTACATTGAAACCCTTTTGTACAAAGCAATTTGTGCACAACGAGAAGACTCAAGAAAACCCTTACAAAAAGGATTATGCACGATGAGGTTTTGGAAACCATTTTATTGACAAAGGATCATGCATAACCAAGTTTTATTACCTTTTTAAAACCAAGTTTTGGCCAAAAGAATGAAGGTAATGTGCACAAGTAAGACTGTAAATTTGGAACCTGGACAAGTAGAAGCAGATGGGCACCCAGAATGTTGCAGCCCTGCACCAAACTGTTAATTGGCAACATTCTGGCCCCTACCCAAAGTAGCCGTACGGCTAAAGCAAGAGGGTGAAGATTTTTCTCAGTTTCTCCAACTTCAGATCATCAAGCTCCAGTTTATTGTATTTCCAGAACGTATGTACTCAAAACAGTTCAAACAGAAACATCAAACACACACAAATATTCAAGATGTCAACTAACGGGAACGGGAGTTTGACCCACACAAGAATGCCCCCGAACCTTCTATAAGGAAGTCCGAAAGCACTCTATTCCCCAGCGGAGTCGCCACTGTAAGGATCCCGCCCCAAAAAAAGAAGAAACACGAGCACGTTTCAAGGGCAAAATACCAAACGCGGGAACCGGACCAATTTAACGGAGTTGCCACATTTTGTTAATTTTAAACCCAACAAAATGACAAAGGTTTGAGTTCAAAGGTTCGGAGGTCAGGTTACAACTTGGGAAGAGTTTTTACGTCCTACCAAGTTGCCTCGGACAAAGCCGAGTCTCCCTTGTTAGTTAACAAAAGTGCATGTGTGTGTGTGTGTTTTAACGGAAATTCTTTGTTTTAAATTTTTATTTATCTTTTCAACTGAAAAAGGGTTTGTTTGACAAGAAAACAGAAGATAGAAGGGCAAAATGGTCAATCTCCCCATACGTCTAAAGTAGCCGTACGGATGGGGAGACTACTCCTGGGATTTTACAGTTTATTCAAGCAACAGTCCAGTTCTAGGCACAAATAGAGCATTCTGCTTGAACTGGACCAAACTGTTCTGATTCCAGTTTGTTATTCCAACACAAAACAACATTAACAACTCATTCCTATGCCATTTGATCATCAAATAACCTCCCAAAATAAGAGTTTGGGCATGATCAAAGGCAATCATGGGAGAAACATGAAAAAGGTGGCCAATATGCCCACTTGAGCCATAGTGACCATTTGATGAGTAAAGATTGAAACTTTACCATCAAAATGGCTCTTCTAGGCAAGATTAATCCTTTAGGGACAAGAACAAACCATAAAGATTGGATATTTATTACCCAAACTTGGGAATTTTGGGCTAGATCAAGGTGATGAGGATAAAGATTGAGACTTTATCCTCAACATGATCATCATAGCTTAAAATGAGCAAAATGAACCACAAGAGCATCATCCTTGACAATAATGTAAATGAACAATCAACAAGCCATGATCAAACTAGGTTTGAACCTCTTCAACACAAAGTATGGAGGGCACCTTTGATCATCTCATGGCTTGGACTAGGAAATATAAATAATAATAGATATATGTATATTGCTTGAATGGACAAGACATGCAAGAATGTAAAGATCAACAATAAATGACAAGATCAAAGATAAATAGATTTCTTAGATGAAGAGAAGGGAGGGGGAGGAGGTGGCTTTACCTATCTTGGTTTAGGCCAATCTTCCTTTCTCTCTTTCACTCTTTGTTCACTCTTACTCACACTATTCTGAGGTGAATTCGACAGAGTTACCTTAGTTCTAATGTTTCTCCCTCCCCCTGAAATGATCACCAAGGGGTTATATTTATAGGGACTGAGGGTGCCCAAACCAGCCGTACGTCTAGGCCCCTCTAGTACCCAAAGCATCCGTACGGCCCAGCCTGGCGAGCTTCTGAATTTTTCCAATTTTATACCAGAGTAGTCCTGGAATTTATAGCTTATCCTAGGGAGGTCCTGGCCTATTAGCTTATCCCTGAAACGGTGCTAAGGCTACCTCTAAGATAGGTCGGTTTCAGATTGGGGTACTTACACCAAGTACAATGAATTAGCCTTTGTTATCGTAGGTAATGGTCTCAATCAAATAGGGGGAGATTGTTGGGTATGCTTTTTATAAACCAGTCCTATTAGCTAGATTTGATTGTTCCCATGACCTAATTTTATCTTTTGTGGACTTTAGGATATATTGTAAGAAGTGTTAAACTTCAATTTTAGAATAGTCCACTTTGATAGTATAGACTTTAGATTGATAGGCTTAAAATTTTCTAAGTCTGGAATTTCAGTGGTCAAGAGCTTGACCGTGAACTTACTTGACCGTGGTAGATCACTTGACCGTGGAAGATCACTTGACCGTGGAAGACCACTTGACCGTGAATCTATCGACCGTGAGGTCTTGACCGCAAGTGAAAAAGTTATCCAGTAACCCAAGTTTGTTCAAACTTAACCTTGGTCAAACTATGGTTAGTTTAGAACGTTGCAGAACTTGGACCCCAAGTAATTCAAATTTGAATTCATCTAAGTGGGACCACCTGTTCTCTGCAGAAAGGACAAACTCGGATTGAGCTCCAATCAGAATTCAACAGCTCATTGTCCTTCAACTTGGAGCCCAAGTAATTCCAACAGCTATTTTCTCATTCAAGGCTATAAATAGCCCTTAAGTTCTTCATTGAACATTGCTGAGATTCAAAGAGAGAAATTCTTGTTGAAATACTTGTGTGTTCTCCATATTGCCTAAGTTAAAATCTGACTAACTTATCATTTGCCAAAACTTCTAAGAACAACTTTCAAACTCAACCATTCTTGACCGCAAATCTCTTGACCGCACCTCCCTTGACCGGACTCACCTGACCGCAACCTGGTTGACCGTGAGTACTGGTGTTCCTTAGAGATTTCTGTCAAAATCAACTCTACCTTATTTCCATCGAAAACTTCCGCTGTGCATATTACACCTTGACTGTGTGGTTTTTACTTGACCGCAAATTCAAGATTGTAAGCACTTGGTTGAATTTTGAATAAGGGTTGAAATTTTAAATAGGCTATTCACCCCCCCTCTAGCCTCTTTTCATACCCTTGTTGTGTCTTTGGGACCAACAATATGATTTAACAATACGATAAAGCAAATCATAATAAATAAAACACTTTCTTATTCTCAATAAGAAATAAATATCATTCATTATCTTATAACAAAATAATACTTTCTACTTAATAAATAAAGCCACTTCATAAGTGTTCTACGAATAATGTTGCAACTCTTGCATCATTACCATTCATAGATTAACTTTATTTTAAGTAGTCTTTCTATTTACTATCTCTTGCACATTTTACAAATGTGGGATCAAATCCGGTATCCAATACCCAATAATTAAAATTAGAAAGATTAATCTTATAACATAAATGTCCGAAGTGGTAGTCTCACTACCATTCACTTTCTTTGATCATCCAGAATTTTGATTGCAATTTTAAATGGTCAATCCAATTGCCATATTACAAAATTGCATTATTTAGAGTTATAACTTTTGCCACAATTATTTCCTTTAGGTTTGACAACATTTGTCTTACCTTTATCTTTTAACCCTCTTCCCTTTTAGAAATTCATAAAGTCAAAAATCAAATTTTCGACTTAGATCATTATCTTTCCGCACTTTAGTTCAGATATTGAGAGCACAAACCGTACAGCCGAAACTAAGCCAAAAGGCATCCACAATTCCGTACATCATTCAAAAATTTAGAGATCAGTCCATACGACCGAAACTAAGCCAAAAGGCATCCACATTTTCGTATGAATATGTAGTCTTGTTTCTAAATTCTATGTCTCATCAATTTAATTGATTTCAACAATCAAGAACAATTCATGATTCTGATTTCAGTTTTCTGAATTCTGAATTGACATCACTTTTCAGGAAATACGGTTTCGAAAACCAGCCATCTGAAACTAGATTCAATCCCAGATTAGCTTTGAACTTGACATTTAATTTTAGGAAACACGGTTTCAAAAACCAGCCATCTGACAATTAAATTCAACTCAAAATGTTTATCATAAAAGCGGTAGATTTCAAATTTCCAAAATTTATCTTAAAATTGCTTTCCTTGATTCAATTAGGATTTGGTGTTCATGGTGATCCAATCATCATGATCATCAAAACCAAGAATAAACAATTTATTCATGAATCTAAGATCATCAACTAGTTAATCAAATTAAATTTTGATGATCCTACGGAACATATTAATCAAATTAATATTATAATTTAGGTTACTTAGGATTATTAAGAATGTATAATTTCCGTTCTTGCTTTAGAACAATTCTTAAGCTCATGATCCAATCAAAGAAATTAATTTCATTCTCATTTAACTTTTTCTTTTAAAGAACAGATTGCAGTAATAAAACATAATTAAAGCATAATATAACATTCTACACAAATATGCAAATAAATATACACCTATATTTCATACCAATCATTTAAGAGATAAATTATTTGTATTTTATAAATACTCCCACTAAATTATATAACCTTCAAATACAACAATTGTATAATATAATTTTAAGTGGGCTAAGATCCATGTTTCACTTGATCTTACGTCCGCGAGGGCACGATGCATAAGACCAAGCTATTTAGGTAGATAACTCCTTATCAATCACTTCATATGTGACTCTTAGATCCTTTATGAGATTGTTAGACATCTTATGTCAAACATGTTTTAATCTCATACACTGATAGAATTAATGCGCCTCGCGTTGGTTAGAGCCCGCATAAAAATACCTGGTGTACTCAAATGTGTTTTAATAGTGGATTGGCACATGACTTAAATTTTTCAAGAAGGTTCTATCATATAGCAACGCGCATAACAAATGTAAAATTAATCCAATTAATTAATGAATGGATACTATGTGAATATAATTATGAATTTAGATTTTCATAGAGTCCCACTCTAGGTACAATACATATTGAATAATGAATTCTTTCATAGATTCCAACTCTATTAAGAATGCATTACTTCATAGAATCTAATTCCATGAACAATACGTATTCTACAATGCATCTCCAAGTCTGAAAATTACAAATTCAGAAATCTGCACTGCACGCGAACTGCACGAAAAATTTGCACGAATTCGTGCATTGCACGTGCATTGCACGTGAAATGCACGAAAATTCTGCACAAAATTCTGGACTGCACGTGCGCTGCACGTAATCTGCACGAAAATTCTGCACAAAACGTGTATTGCACGCGAACCGCACGATCGCAATTTATCAATCTTGATCCTTTAAGAATTCAACTATTTATGATAATCAAATTATCAAAAACATCAAACCCTAAGAACAAACAATTTGTTCTTCAAGATCAAGAATCATCAATTCAATAATCCAATTAAAGAAATTGATGATCCGATAAATAGTTTAATCATATTAATCAAGCAACTTGAAAACCTTGTTCATAATCATACTATATCAAATATATAATTGTTTCACCAAAAAATTCACATAAATCCCTTATTCTAAATTCTATCATGCTAGATCATATAATCAGATTATATATTAAACATGATAATATTAAAATAACCATACATGAACGGGGCTCTGATACCACTGTTGGGTTTTGGGGCAACATGCACAGCGGAAGAAAGCAATATAAAATCAACAAAACCCTAAGCCCCAAGATCCATTCATGATGATTAAATTAATAGCAAGATGAATTTAGAATACTAACCGTTGTAAAGCGTTTAAATTTTTCGGATCTTCAAATCTTCAAGTCTTCAAGCTTTAGATTTGATCTCCTCGTTCTTCAAGTTCATCGGATCACGATCACAGGAACACGAACTTGAGATGCTAAAGCAAGCATCCTCTATGTGTATCCACACGCGAACGAATATCTAGAATCATTCTAGATATGGATTGCTAGACCCATTAGAAAACACTTTTCTAATCTTCAAAGGCTATATGAATTTTGGTGTTCTTGATCTTTAATTCACAATCTTGGATCAAGAATTATGTTTCTCAAACATACTAGGTTGCATTAGTTTAATGGATGATGAAAATATGTATTTATAGTCCCTAGTCATTAACCCTTAATGACCTAGAAGACCTAATTCCCGTCACCCAATTAAACTGGCCAAAACTGACTTCAGGGGGTCTGGCACGATCGTGCTCACAAAGTGGCACGGCCGTGCCACTTATGCCGACTGATTTCTCCCTTGGCGAATAATGGCACGGTCGAGCTAGTTATCTAGCACGGTCGTGCCATTTGGCACGGTCGTGCGCACAAAACAGCACGGTCGTGCCATCTGGGCCAAGCCTGCCAGATTTTCAGCTTTTTCCAATTTTAGCCTTTTGATCAATTCGTTTTTTTGTGTGTGACCCCATAGGATTATATTAAGTTGGTAATGAGTCCGACCAAGGTCAAACCCATAAGTCATGAGCGGACTCTAGCAAGCCATCATGACTACCCAATTAATATAACTTAACGTCGTTCGTTCATCCTTATAGAATATATCACAATTCCTTTTGTCACGCGATATCATATTGGACATAAGTCATGGTCCATGTCAACTTATGTTGTCCAATACTTTCTCGATCCCGAGTAGATTGAAATGAGCAAATAACATTGAACAATTCAATTCATTTGGGTACGGCCGTACACTATCATCAATCTCACTCATCGAGAGGCCAAGCAGATATCTCTCTTGAGAGATAGACAAATCCCATCTTGACTTATCATTCTTCCCTACATGAATCCGATTATGCCAATCGTAGCCTTTATAACCACCCGGTTAGGGGTAGCGTTTGAGTACGTCAAACATAATGTTCATCATATGGAAGACTATGATAATCTCAGGTCTAAAGATTAATGATATAACTATTATGAGATTTAATTATGACATCTGACCATGACATAAATCTCATAGGTGGGTCAAGTCCAGTATTTGTTCTCCAACAAGTACCCATAAGTTTAATTTGTATCACATACACATGATCATCATATGATCATCGATTAAACTTATACTAGTCCTTCATAAGTACTAGGGACGTGGATTATTATAATAAACATGTAAAACATATAATAGTCCAGGGTTGTTATCTCCATAACAAATGAGAACATGATGCAACGTAAGGCCTTTCTCAAGGGCCTAGGGCATAATTTCCAACAAATACATGATTAGGATTCCATATGCTTCGGCAATTGGATCTATCATGTATGTCATATTATGTACTTGGGCAGGATAACTCGTATACTTGGAGTATGATGAGAACAAACTAACCATATACTAGTGAAAGTCACTAGATAGTGGTCAAGAATGTCCTTATGTACTTGGGAAGAACTAAGGATGCATTTTTGATGGTTGTTGACATAGGAGATAATCTAGTAAATGGTTACATAGATGCATGCTTCCACATCGACAAGGGTAATTCAAAATTGCAGTATAAACATAAATTTAAAGCAAGTGCTATTAGTTGGAATTGTTCCAAGCAAATACACTATAAATTATTCTACCAATAAAATTGAGTATTTAGTTACAAGAGTTGTAACTAAGGGAGTTGTTTGAATATAGATGTTATTAGTAAAACTATAAATAGTTTCTAGTACTACTAATCCTATGGACCTTTGTTGTGAAATAATGGTTATTGCACAAGCTAAGGTGCCAAGGAATCATCTGTGATCCAAACACGCACTCAGACGTTTCCATCTCTACGAGAAATCGTTGACATGGGAGATGTCAAAATATGCAAAATACCTTATGATGATAACAAGGACAATCCTCCTACATAAGATCCTCCACATGCTGTAATGATGGTCATAAGCTAAGCTCAATGGTATTGGATACGCATTGATTGGGCCTAGTGCAAGTGGGAGATTGTTGGAGATTATGACCTAGGCCCTTGAGAAAGGCCTTACGTTACATCATGTTCTCATTTGTTATGGATATAACAACCTTGGGTTATAATATGTTTTGCATGTTTCATATAATAATCCCCATCCCTAGTACTTATGAAGAACTAGTATAAGTCTAATCGATGATCATATGATGATCATGTGTATATGATACAAATTAAACTTATGGGTACTTGTTGGTGAACACGTACTGGATATGACCCACCTATGAGATTTATATCATGGTCAGATGTCATAATTAATTCTCATATAGTTATATCATTTGATATCCTTAGACCTAAGATTATCATGGTCTTCCACATGATGAACATTATGTTTGACGTACTCAAACGCTACCCCTAACCGGGTGGTTATAAATGCTAGGATTGGCATAATCGGATTCTTGTAGGGAAGAATTATAAATCAATATGGAATTTGTCCCTCCCTCAGGAGAGATATTTTCTTAGGCCACTCGTAGAGTGAGATTGATAAAATGCGTGACCACGCTCAAATGAATTGATATGATCAATATCATTTGCTCATAATCAATCTTCTCAAGATCGAGAAAGCATTGAACGAGATAAGTTGACGTCGTCATGACTTATGTTCAATATGATATCGCGTGATAAAAGAATTGTGATATGTTCTATAAGAAGTAATGGATAATGGTACCCCAAGCAAACGAACGACCTCACAGAAAAACAAGCGAGCAATGTGTGAAGCATCTGAAGTCTTCCGACATGTGATAAAGTGCACCATTTTTTAGAACCTGTCCACCACAACAAACACAGAATCCACCCCTCTTTGAGTTTTGGTAAGTCCTAGAACAAAATCCATTGACAAGTCCTCCCATATCCCATTAGGTACAGGCAAAGGAGTATATAACCCTGTGTTTTGAGATTTGTTGGGTATGCCCACTTATATCTAAGTTTTTAATGTATAGGTTTGATTAGATTTGATTGATCCATTACCTAAGTTTTATTTCATGGACTTTAGACCATATGTAAGAATTATTTATACTTAATTTTTTTAGATAGTCCATTTGAATAGAATAGGCTTAGGAATAGGGCTCATACATCAAGATTCAAGAAAATCACAAGGATGAGTTTTGAGCCGCGCCTATGCGCTTTAGCGCATGCTATGCGCCCCAAAGGCTCAACGCGCCTCAATGATGTAATTCTACACCTGGATGATTTTCAGAAGATAAGAAGACTTGAAGAAATTTAAACTACGCCCAAGATCCAACGGTGGAAAAATAACACGTATGCACCCAGTTTTGATGACACCTGTCCACAACGGTCATATTGATGTTATGTGTCTAACGGCTATAAAAGGACACGTGCTCCACTCAACGATCTCCACCACATATGTCCTTTATCTTATTGTAGACACCCCGCCTTGGACCTCTCACCCCGATTGCATACATAGTATTTTTACTTTACTTGTTTTTGTTAATTTCTGTTAGTTTCGTTAAGTTCCTAACTGATTTCGTTAGTTTTGGACTAAACTGTACAACAGAGTTAACTTTCTAGTCCATTCTGTCAAAATCGCCATTTCAAAGTCGCGCGCCTCCGCCCTTTGGGGCAATAAGCGCGCGCCCCCCACCGACTATACGGGATGCGCGCGCGTCTGGGTGTGTCAGTTACTGATTTCTGTCCAAGAATCTCTCCCTTGCTCATTTTATATGATTTTGCCCGGGAAACTGATCTTTGTGACTCCGTCTTGGCACCAAAAACATCCCCTTTTAACTATAAAAATCCCTCCAATCCACCATGAGAGGGGGCCTCTTTTTCATCTCTTTTTGATCTCTTTTCATCTCTCTTTTACCTCTCTTGGACCTTCTTCTTAGACTTGAAACTTTTATTACACACACACTATACACAAATTCTCCCTACAAGAGTTCTTCGTGACAAGACTCTACACAAATTGTTCTACAACAATTTCCCTACAACAACACCATTTTCAAGTTCAAGTTCAAAGTCCCTTTTCTAAAGGTACAACTTTTCTATTCTCTTATTTTTTTTGTGTCCTACTTGTATGCAATCTCCATAAAAAGGGATATAACCAAAAGGCCACTTCACTATTGAAGTTTGTCCAATGTTACATCCCAACATTCCAACATTAATTTAATTCCATTTCATCTCTTAATGTAATTGTCTAGCAAATATTCAACATGTAACCATTAGACACTCAATCAATAAAATCATTTAGCTTTCATTTCCCCCTTATCTTTACTTTGTAGTTGTTAGCATATTTTATCAATTGAAGGACATGTAAATATAAGAACACCAAAAGTAGCAAAACCCGCGTAAGCGGGGCGGAGTGGGTGTTTAAGTACTTCCCACTCCGTCACCTAACCCCCGAACCCCTCATCTCAAGAATCTTTGGTTTCATAATCAATAAAAAAAGCTATTTTCTTAGGTTTTATCGCGTTCCTCTAAAACATGGGTGGCGACTCTTAAAATCAATTAGACATCCTAGGGTAATTCACCGCTCTAGCCAAACCGTGGTTCCCCGGGGTATCTACAGTGGCGACTCCGCTGGGGACATAGAGGGTTAAACTTTCATTTTCTTCTTTTGGTGTTCTTATTTCTATTTTCTGGGCATTCTGGTAATAAGGGTGGGAAGCGCGCGCCTCTGACCTTCTTGGCCTAAAGCGCGCGCGTCCGGCCCCAATTACCAGAATCGCTCGCCTTCCGTCTTGTCCTTCAATTCCATGTTTCTGTGCTAACAATGTCTGCAGGGGAAAGAATTTTTTATTTAGGGTCAAGGCAGTCCCTTGAACCCACTGATTTGCAGGTACTGCCCAGAAGCGGGCGCCTCCACCTCTCTCAGTCTAACGCGCGCGCCTCCCGAGTAGGCACTAAAACGTGCGCACCTCTGGTCCATTTTCCAGAACAGAAACAGTGAACAGAATGGACAGTTTTAACAGTGTGTGGGCACCGGGGCTGCACATAACTTCTTTTACTTTCTGTTTATTTTATCGGTCACACGGGTGACTCGAAAGTTGTAAATTACGTTCTTATTTGTTTTTTTATTTCCTTTGAAATTTTTTTTTTGCCACTTGTTAGACCTCACACTACGTGCACAATTCTTATCAACTGCTCACTATCGAGTCGCACAAGTCCACCCCAAACCCGTCGAGGCCCGTCCTAGGAAGTTTCAAGCTCCACCCGACCTTGACTCTTCCGAAGCGGTAAACCTCAGCCCGTGGCCTAGTTCACGACTACATGCCGGGGGTGACCTTTAAGCCTCATATTTAAGCCGAGCACAAACCACACAATTCTAGTTAGGGTCTAACACTCCGTGACCAAGTCGGTTTTCATGTACCGAGATTTCCCTAAACTAATGTCATCAAATCATACATGCCGTTTCCAAAAGAAACAAATGGTTGTTATGGGACAAAATAAAACTCCGTCCCCAAAGTGGTTATTTTGGACGAAAATAAAAAAATCCGTCCCCGCATGTATGCTTTATGACATTAATTTAGTTTAATCCCGTCACATATAGGTATCAAAAGTGTGGTGGAATCCGATAAGTATATGGGACAACGAGAAGGTCTATATACTAGTGTGACGATTCCACTATTTTTCTAGAAACCCCAAAAAGGACCACGTCCTTCCGACTTTTGTAAATAAATAAAAAAAAAAGAGTCATTTTTCTTATGTGGTTGAGTCTTTTTCCTTTGTTTGTGGGTTAATTATTTTACTCAAAATATGTTTGTGGGGCCAACCTAAGATCAACCGTGTTCTCTCCATATGTCCAATGACTTCAAGCGGCAACAACAACAAGGGTGAGAATACTTTCGTGTCCAACGAAAGGATCTTCAACATAATAAGAGCCATGAGGGAGCAAATGGATAGACTTGTCGAGGATGCCCGCCGCAAGGATGATTTGTGGCAAGCCCATCTTGATCTCGAGAGGAGAATTCATAAGGAAGAGGTGTCCGAACTTAAGGCCCGTTTACGAGAGTTCACCGACAACAAGGCAAAGGTCAACGGTAAGGCATGTTCAAGTGGCTCGCCTCTCAAAAGTCACAAAGGTGCCACCAACGACCGTGTCTATACCCCTCTCAATGGAATGACCATCACCAAAGCCTACGAAGCTCTCAAAACCAAGGGACAAGTTTCTCCTCTCCAAGGGTACAAGCAACCACAACCGTTACGTCGCAACCATGCCCACCACAAGTGGTGTGACTATCACCTATGCAACGGTCACCTCACCGAGGATTGCTTGTCCATCCGCAACATCATCCAAGACTTGATTGACAATGGTGAGTTTACCGTGGTTGAAGAACAACAGTTAGAGAGTGAGAACATGCAAGAACTCATCAAGGAAGGGGCTCAGATTTGAAATAGGGTCTCAACAAGAGATCATGCCGCAAGGAAGGCTACAACGACAATGGGGACTACAGCAACAATCTCTGTTTCTCTTTCTCTACCTAGTAATAGGAATTAAAAAAAAAGAGTCAAAGTCCTCTTTAGTGTGCATTAATGTTTTCTCTCGTCCAATGTTAAATTTTGAGTCAATAATTAAATAAAAGTCGTTCTTGTCGTCATACACTCTTCCAAGTTGTTTAATCTAATTCTTGGCAAAATGATGAAAAAATGTCTAAACAAGTTTTGAATGAAGGCCATCGCTTGAACGCCTAGGGGCTAAACATCAACGACGGCATCAACAACAACAACGACGAAATCAAGACAAAGAAAGGTGAGAAATGATCATGAAGAAAAGTTTTCAAAAGGGGATATTAAAAAAAAAAAAAAAAGAGGCTCGCTAGGTTGAAATCCTCAAATCAACCTAGGCAAAAGTTAGAGCACAAAAAAAAAAAAGAAAAAAAAAAAAAAAAAAAATCCCCCCTCAATCAAAGAAGTTCACAACAACAACATCATTCCACCAAACGAAGGACGAAGCAACATCGACAACAATCACGATGAAGCAACAATTCATCACGGCGAATGGAGAATCCATAAAAACTACGGTGGCCTGAGCCTCTACACTGGAGGAACGTAGGCAACCTTCGGGTCCGGTCTCATGCAAGAAAGAAGATATGTTTAGCCCTAGCGCGTCATGGTGATCGGCCTTCCTCTCGAACTTATCATGACATCTTTGTACGATTCATTTGCCAATGAATTAATCACCTCAAGATTCAACAACTTTCCTAGATTTGGAATCAATTTCCGTTCCTTGTCGAGTCTAGGGCTTCTATTCTTTCTGCATACTCCCAATTTCTTGCAATCAAATTAGGGCTTTCTTTCTCTTCTCTCTTAATAACTTACTTGCCTTCGTGAGTCATTCAAAAAAATATACATACATGAAGTCAATACTAGGGACACTTCCCTAGTCGAGTCAATGTCACTCATCTTTAGTGACAAGAGGTCTTCACCGCAAAATCACATGTCTTATCTCCTCAGCAAGAGTCAATGCACACTTCCTCATTAATCGAGTAAAAAAAAAAGACACAAAAGAGATGCCCGCTAGATTGAAAACCCGAAAGGGCGGTCTAAGCAAAAAAACAGGGTGCGTCATAAAAAAAAATGAGAGAGTGAGAGAGAGAAGGGAAAGAGAAATGGAGATCCCCGGCTTCTAAAGAAGACAACTACACGAGCTCTACATTGGATCTCCTCAACAAAATCAATTCCCCACTGAGTCAACTTTGGGATTACAAAAGGCTCGACAAGATATGGCACCATCAAAGGTTGTCTTGGGCTATCGGCATCATTCTCTAGCAGTGTGCATTTTTGGGTTCATGAAAAGAAGGCCCGTGGTAACCAAGACCCATCCGAGAACGAGCCCATCATAAAAGGGCACAAGGTTACTGTGAATACCCCTTTCCGATGAAGCGACGCATGGGAAGTATCTTGTGATTATTTTTATTTACAAAGGGAATATTCTTAACGACATTAAAATTATGAGAGTCGCCACGCCGTTTTAATTAAAGCCAAAACATTGAAAAAAGCATTTTTAGTGGGTTCGGGGGTCAAATTACAACAAGAGAAGAATATTGAACGTTATCACTCTTATTGCCCGAATTTATCGGTCTTTCTATCATGATGAATGTGTTAGTAGTGTGTTAGTGATTTAGACCGGATCCGAAGATTGCCTACGTTCCTCTCAATGTGAGAATCTCAGGTCAGCGTAGTTCGCAGAGAATTAGAATAGGCAGAAGAATCGGGATCATGCGTAATGAGGGGGAATTACCTAAAGATTAGGGTTTAGAAGTAGTTCCTAGATCATCCTCGGGTTGATGAACCCTCGATCATCATCGGCTATGAAATAACATGTAATTATGAAGATCGCAACCCTAAATATAGCATAAATAAGGTTTTAATCTATGAACACGAAGAACATGCAAAGAACATATTATGAACATGCAAAGCATATGAAGAAACTATGAATAAACATGTACGAACATGAATATAAAAGATCTACATTAAAAATGATGCAAGAACATGAAGAAAAAGTTAGAAAACTTACCTATGTTGGCAAGAAATAAACCTTGATCTTCTTGAGTGTTTGAATGCTAATTAGAGAGCAAAATAGTGTTTACGAACTCTTAAATTCGTACTTAGAGCTCTCCAAATCGGACTCAAAACCAATGGAATGGAATGGTTTATATAGTAGGCTGATGGGAAGATCTGATGGTCAGGATCATCCAGAGCAAGGTTGGCCGCCTGGCCATGGTTGAAGCCGGTGACAAGAGTGGCCGCGTGGCCAAGATCAACGCGCAGCAAGGTTGGCCGCGTGGCCAAGGATGCCGGCTGACTTGATTCTTAAGCTAGGGTTTCTGCATGGTTTTAAGGAAACCATTCACTACCTAATTTGATAGATTTTGTCATAAATGAGATATTTCGGGAATCCGGGACAAGTCTTTGCAAGGTTTCTAATTCCTATAAAGTCCTTGTATTTTGGGAAAGTCCTAATAAACTCATTTTCAGGTCGGGTACTAACAGTTACACAAATAATCCCTAGCTTGTCAATTGGCTTGGGCAGCAAATAGCAACAACATGTGTCTCAGTTTTCAAAGCTTCTGCAAGTATGCGCTTCTAAAGTACGCCGAAAGGCTCCCGAGAAATGGAGTAGCTCTTGCCATATCCTCTAATGTTTGTTCCCTCGCACGAGGATGAGTCACTCTTGCTTTGCTCAACAAATGGTGACGCCTTAGGGGATATGTGACTCAAGAACAAGAGCTTCTTTTGCTTCATTTGACAATCAATAAGCCCTAGGGGCTATGCTCGAGAAAGATGTGTGAGACTATCCTCAAAGTCTCTCAAAAGGGATGTCAAAAAGCCCTCTTTTCATGTGTGCTCGTACTCGTTCCCCCAATCAAGGATGGACCTTTCTCGCAATCAATGATGGCACTCTAGGGGCTATGGTCAAGTCTTAAAGGCTCCCTCGGCAAGAAGCAATTCACTTCAATGTCCCCAGCAACATTTGAAGCTCTATACCGAAAGGTCTCAAGGGGCTTCACAATCTACAATCTTTTGGGCCACGGCTTTAAAGTGATACAAGCAAAGGGCAATATTGGGGCTTCGCAATTAATAAGATTTTGGGCAGTGGTACCCGAGCAATGAAATTTGGGAGTAGTCTTATGGCTCCATGAAAGGGATCAAACTTCAATGGTCCCTCAACACTTCCAGTCAAAAGGCCTCTTGGTTTTAAATGAAGGCTCTGATGATATGAATGAATTTGATGATTCTTGTTAGAACTCACAGCGAGATTATGAAGGAAGTCTTAGAGAAAAGGAAAAGGATTCAATATGCTAGACTCACCCGGCTGAGTTATAGCGGGCAATGCCAATATGTTAACTCTATAAGCAGAGTTACGGCCAATCCCAATGTTTCTGCAATACAGCACCCCCTTCTCCAAGATTAAAAGCACAGGCTGTATCCGAAGATCCGCCGTCGGTTCAACTCAAGAAGACTCGAGCAAACATACCATTCGAGACTTTATCACACCAAGACCTTATCATCTGCAACAACATAACCATCTCCCACGAGACATCTCCCGAAGACCGTACTACATTTTCAACATGGACCTTCCGCAATTTGGGTATCAACCACAAAAGGGCCATCCATCTCCAAGCAAGAGAAAGAAGGAGATCGCCTTCAAGAGTCCTACCCGATGTGGCATCCGCTCTCAATACAAAGCTAAGCCGATTTAGGGCTTCACATCGAAAGGTCTTCACATCCCGCCCTCTCGAAGCCCACATGACATTTGGGGCTTAGCAATCTCCCGAAGCTTGGTATTAAGAATCTTCTCTTGGGGCTTGCTCTCGTCAACATCAAAAGGCGATTTATCATAGGGCTACACAAGATTAGCATCAAGGGCATTATATGGGAATTTCAATCAACAACCCCTTATCTCGGCATCGAAAGTCTTTTGAAGCCCCATAAACGACAAATCTCTTGGGGCTAGTCATCAATTTTCGTCGGACACCGCAGCGACAACATTCAAGCGAGGCAATCCGGACTTCGATTGAACATGACTTGATCCTTGGGTTGGCTTTACAAACACACAATGGTTAAAATGGTTCACCCACAAACTAAAACAAAAAAAGAATCTTTTTTCTCACATGTGTGCATATTCTTTCCCTTCTAATCTAAAAAAAAGATCTTTCTTTTTCCTTTTCTCCTTCTATGTGCAAAAGTATGTGCTTTACTTTGCTTTGCTCCTAGCTTCCTCCAGCATTCTCCATCATCCTTGAACTACGCTGGTCTGATTCTCTTAAAGAGATACGTAGGCAGCCTTTTGGCACGACCAACCCACCATCCGGAACACCATCTCGCCGATACTCCTTCAAAGGCAAGAACAATTCATCATCGTCAACATCATCATTCTCCATCCAAAGCATGGACATTCTTCATCAAAAGCATCAGCATCCTTCAGCAATCCATCCCCAATCAAGCGGCAATGGTAAGTGAAGGTATGAACATCATTCATCTCAAGCAATCTTTCAAAAATCACTTCACACACAAAATCACTTTACTTCTCCCTCATGCAAAAGTGCTTCAAAATCACATCGTACCACGAGCACAATTTCTCCCTTCATTTCACACTTCATGCACAAACACATATACCTGCCAAGCACACACATAATAGGTACCACCACGAAGTCAACAGCATCCGCTACTCAAGGCACTCCATCCCCAGCAGAAAATGGTCCACAGTCAACATGCCCGCATCCCCACGATAAAGTCAACAGCAACTGCAGCTCTAGACAGCAATTTGGTCCACGGTGATCCCGCATTCAGCAAACGGATCCCGCATCAGCATACGGATCCCGCTTCAGCAAACGGATCCCACTTCAGCAAACGGATCCCGCTTCAGCAAACGGATCCCGCATTCAGCAAACGGATCCCGCATCAGCAAACGGATCCCGCATACAGCAAACGGATCCCGCATCAGCAAACGGATCCCGCTTCAGCAAACGGATCCCGCATCAGCAAACGGGTCCCGCATCAGCAAACGGATCCCGCTTCAGCAAACGGATCCCGCTTCAGCAAACGGATCCCGCATCAGCAAACGGATGCCGCTTTAACAAACGGATCCCGCATCAGCAAACAGATCCCGCCATCAGCAAATGGATCCCGCATCAGCAAACGGATCCCGCCATCATGGATCCCGCTTCAGCAAACGGATCCCGCATCAGCAAACGGATCCCGCCTCAGCAAACGGATCCCACATAAGCAAACGGATCCCGCATCAGTAAACGGATCCCGCTTCAACAAACGGATCCCGTAATCAGCAAACGAATCCCGCTTCAGCAAACGGATCCCGCATCAGCAAACGGATCCCGCTTCAGCAAAACGGATCCCGCCATATCCTTTCCATGTCAATAAAGCCGCTCACATAGGGAGCGCACCCCTATCCTTCATAAATTTCAAATTCATGTTTTATCGAGTCTTTGTTTTCTCTTGTCGATGTCCTCAGCGGTTGTCTTTCTTTCGCCGACGCGTTTTGCTTCGCAATCCACATCGCCGAGGGGCTCTGTAGACACCCTGCCTTGGACCTCTCACCCCGATTGCATATATAGTATTTTTACTTTACTTGTTTTTGTTAATTTCTGTTAGTTCTGTTAAGTTCCTAACTGATTTCGTTAGTTTTGGACTAAACTGCACAACAGAGTTAACTTTCTAGTCCATTCTGTCAAAATCGCCATTTCAAAGTCGCGCGCCTCCGCCCTTTGGGGCCAGAAGTGCGCGCCTCCCGCCGACTATACGGGATGCGCGCGCGTCTGGGTGTGTCAGTTACTGATTTCTGTCCAAGAATCTCTCCCTTGCTCATTTTATATGATTTTGCCCGGGAAACTGATCTTTGTGACTCCGTCTTGGCACCAAAAACATCCCCTTTCAACTATAAAAACCCCTCCAATCCACCATTAGAGGGGGCCTCTTTTTCATCTCTTTTTGATCTCTTTTCATCTCTCTTTTACCTCTCTTGGACCTTCTTCTTAGACTTGAAACTTTTCTTACACACACACTATACACAATTCTATACACAAATTCTCCCTACAAGAGTTCTTCGTGACAAGACTCTACACAAATTGTTCTACAACAATTTCCCTACAACAGCACCATTTTCAAGTTCAAGTTCAAAGTCCCTTTTCTAAAGGTACAACTTTTCTATTCTCTTATTTTATTTGTTTCCAACTAGTATGCAATCTCCATAAAAAGGGATAAAACCAAAAGGCCACTTCACTATTGAAGTTTGGCCAAGGTTACATCCCAAAATTCCAACATTAATTTAATTCCATTTCATCTCTTAATGTAATTGTCTAGAAAATATTCAACATGTAACCATTAGACACTTAATCAATAAAATCATTTAGCTTTCATTTTCCCTTTATCTTTACTTTGTAGTTGTTAGCATATTTTATCAATTGAAGGACATGTTAATATAAGAACACCAAAAGTAGCAAGAACCGCGTAAGCGGGGCGGAGTGGGTGTTTAAGTACTTCCCACTCCGTCACCTAACCCCTGAACCCCTCATCTCAAGAATCTTTGGTTTCGTAATCAAAAAAAAGGCTATTTTCTTAGGTTTTCTCGCGTTCCTCTAAAACGTGGGTGGCGACTCTTAAAATCAATTAGACATCCTAGGGTAATTCACCGCTCTAGCCAAGCCGTGGTTCCCCGGGGTATCTACACTTATCCACAAGGGATTTCCAATGGATAGTTTTGGGAGCTCACCTATAAATACCTCATAAGTTCAAACGTTTGAAGTTGCTAAGTTGCTCTGAATTTTTTCTCAAGTATTTGTTGAAGATTTGAATATTGCTCATTGTGTCGCCCCCCAGACCCGTGGTCCTACTTGGCCCCATGCTCGGGACACGAGTGGAAGACGCTATAAAACACTTTTAGAATATTTTCGAAATGTACTTTTATAAAGTTTAACAAAATCATACTTGAAGTTCAAAGACTTCCACTAACTTTCAAACAAACTTTTCAAACAACTTTTACAAACGAAAGTATTTAGCCCGAAGGCTTACAGACTTTTATACAAATGTACAAACACCGACATTATCCAAAATATAGGTGTTACAAGATGATAAAGTCAAGGAAACTCTACCCAAAAGGTTATACATCTAAGTAATGTAACCTTGACAAAACTCATATCCGAAACTCTTACCACCACGACGTCCTCCCGTGCAATTATCCTATTCCCTAGACTCGCTTTTATCTAAAACAGTAAACAAATAAGGGGTGAGAATTGTAATGATCCCGCCCCAAAAAGAAACACGAGCACGTTTCAAGGGCGAAATACCAAACGCGGGAACCGGACCAATTTAACGGAGTCGCCACATTTTGTTAATTTTAAACCCAACAAAATGACAAAGGTTTGAGTTCAAAGGTTCGGAGATCAGGTTACAACTTGGGAAGGGTTTTTACGTACTCCCAAGTTGCCTCGAACAAAGCCGAGTGTCCCTTGTTAGTTAACAAAAGTGCATGTGTGTGTGTGTGTTTTAACGGAAAATCTTTGTTTTAACTTTTTATTTATCTTTTCAACTGAAAAAGGGTTTGTTTGACAAGAAAACAGAAGACAGAAGGGCAAAATGGTCAATATCCCCATACGGCTAAGTAGCCGTACGGATGGGGAGACCACTCTTGGGATTTTACAGTTTGTTCAAGCAACAGTCCAGTTCCAGGCAGAAACAGAGCATTCTGCTTGAACTGGACCAAACTGTTCTGATTCCAATTTGTTATTCCAACACAAAACAACATTAACAACTCATTCCTATGCCATTTGATCATCAAAGAACCTCCCAAAACAAGAGTTTGGGCATGATCAAAGGCAATCATGGGAGAAACATGAAAAAAGGTGGCCAATATGCCCTTTTGAGCCATAGTGACCATTTGATGAGTAAAGATTGAAACTTTACCATCAAAATGGCTCTTCTAGGCAAGATTAATCCTTTAGGGACAAGAACAAACCATAATGATTGGATCTTTATTACCCAAACTTGGGAATTTTGGGCTAGATCAAGGTGATGAGGATAAAGATTGAGACTTTATCCTCAACATGATCATCATAGCTTAAAATGAGCAAAATGAACAACAAGAGCATCATCCATGACAAAAAAGTAAATGAACAATCAACAAGCCATGATCAAACTAGGTTTGAACCTCTTCCACACAAAGTATGGAGGGCACCTTTGATCATCTCATGGCTTGGACTAGGAAATATAAATAGTAATAGATATATATATATTGCTTGAATGGACAAGACTTGCAAGAATGTAAAGATCAACAATAAATGACAAGATCAAAGATAAATAGAGTTCTTAGATGAAGAGAAGGGAGGGGGAGAAGGTGGCTTTACCTATCTTGGTTTAGGCCAATCTTCCTTTCACTCTTTCACTCTTTGTTCACTCTTACTCACACTATTCTGAGGTGAATTCGACAGAGTAACCTTAGTTCTAATGTTTCTCCCCCCCCCCTTTGAAATGATCAGCAAGGGGTGCTATTTATAGGGACTGAGGGTGCCCAAACTAGCCGTACGGCTAGGCCCCTCTAGTACCCAAAGCATCCGTACGGCTCAGCCTGGCGAGCTTCTGGATTTTTCTAATTGTATACCAGAGTAGTCCTGGAATTTATAGCTTATCCTAGGGAGGTCCTGGCCTATTAGCTTATCCCTGAAACGATGCTAGTCTACCTCTAAGATAGGTCGGTTTCAGATTGGGGTACTTACAGAGCCCCTCGGCAACGTCGCTTCGAATGAGCGGGGTTGTCGATAGAAATAAGCATCCCAATCTGACGGGACGACGGCTTTAACCGATTTTGGTTGCATGGCTGGACCTAGTGGTATAGGATTCCTACGTATCCCGTTCGTGGGCAATCAAGCCTAACGTAGTTTGGAGGTACGCAGGGTTACTTAGATCCGCAAGGAGGAATGACTCTAGGGGTCAGAGGCGAGACATGGTCAACTTGGCTCTATGGGAGAGGGTTGACTTGCTGGGGATACGGTCAACTTGACTCTATAGGAGAGGGTTGACTTACACGGGATAGATTTTTACTAGGCTTACGTCGGGGACGGCCTATGGTGACTATTCTAAGTCTATGCTTGACCGGGGTCAACTCCGTCTTTGGGGAGATTGACGGGAAAACTGGTCTTACGTCCCTCTAAGGACCGCCGGGACAAAGGCTCTAGCCTATAACGACTATTCTAAGTCATAGCTTGACCGGGGTCAACTCCATCTTTGGGGAGATTGACGGGAAAACTGGTCTTACGTCCCTCTAAGGACTGCCGGGACAAAGGCTCTAGCCTATAACGACTATTCTAAGTTTAAGCTTGACCGGGGTCAACTCCGTCTTTGGGGAGATTGACGGGAAAACTGGTCTTACGTCCCTCTAAGGACTACCGGGACAAAGGCTCTAGCCTATAACGACTATTCTAAGTCATAGCTTGACCGGGGTCAACTCCATCTTTGGGGAGATTGACGGGAAAACTGGTCTTACGTCCCTCTAAGGACTGCCGAGACAAAGGCTCTAGCCTATAACGACTATTCTAAGTCATAGCTTGACCGGGGTCAACTCCGTCTTTGGGGAGATTGACGGGAAAACTGGTCTTACGTCCCTCTAAAGACTGCCGGGACAAAGGCTCTAGCCTATAACGACTATTCTAAGTCATAGCTTGATCGGGGTCAACTCCGTCTTTGGGGAGATTGACAGGAACGTCTCACTAGGGACGGGCGGGACAAAGGCTCTAGCCTATAACGACTATTCTAAGTCATAGCATGACCGGGGTCAACTCCATCTTTGGGGAGATTGACGGAAAAACTGGTCTTACGTCTCACTAGGGACGGCCGGGACAAAGGCTCTAGCCTATAACGACTATTCTAAGTCTAAGCTTGACCGGGGTCAACTCCGTCTTTGGGGAGATTGACGGGCAAAATTTTAACTTGACCTCTTTGGTCAAAGTTTGAACTTTGGTCAACTCAACTCTATGAGAAGTTTGACACATTTTCTTGACACCGGGGGAAGCCTATGGATGACCTTTTTAGACACATTATGGATGAAAAAGTCCAATCATTTTGAGAGGAGATCAAAAGCATTTTGCTTGAAACAATGTTTTTTGATAAATGAGGCCAAAAGGGCAAGCTTAAAAATGCTTATTCCTAAAGGCAAATCTTTTAATGAAGCATGTTAGTCAAATTTTTTATTTTAACTTAACCATGAGGTTTGTCATGCATAAAGTCCCTTTGAGCTTTGTCCATTTCTTAGCAGTGATCGGGTATAAAGAACCCTTTTGTCATTGATATTGGGGTAGCCCCATGTCCTTCTCGCTGTTGATGTTGGAGGTAGCCCCATGTCCTTATTGGTGTCGGTGGCGGCATAGCCCCATGTCTTTGTGGAGGTAGCCCCATGTCTTTGTGGCGGTAGCCCCAATGTCGTCCTTCGACCTTTGATGCTGGCGTAGACCCAATATCATCTTTTGACCTTTGGCGTTGGCGTAGACCCAACATGACCTTTGAAAGTGAGGTTAGGAACCCATCCCTTTTTTATGACGCACCCTTTCTTTTGCCTTGGCCGCCCTTATGGATTTTCAACCTAGCGGGCTACTTTTTTGCATCTTTTATGGCACACCCTGTCTTTTGCCTAGGCCTCCCTTATGGGTTTTCAACCTAGCGGGCTACTCTTTTGGTGCCTTTTTTTTTTTTTTTATGAGTGATCCAGCCGACTCGATGGGACGGGGACTTAAGATGTCTTTGGATGGATATTTATTTAGGCGGGAGAGAGTCCCTCAATTGTATCATGGAATAGGAGGAAGCCCCTGCTTGACAGAACACAAGTGCTTAGCTCTTTCCTAAGATGTAGAGAATAAGACTTGTCGAGACATTTGAAATTTGTCTTGGTTAAAATTATCAAAATGATTGCTTGGATGGACCATGTTCATTATTAAGTCAAGATTATAACAAGCAATTAGCCTTAACATGTATAAATGTTGTGATCAATTAGGATTAAGATTCGATCAATGGCAAGATCAAAAGGTGTTTATGGGGAATTGGTCCTTGTCTGGTAAATTAGTCATTGATGGGACCAAGGGGTGAGGCTTGGCTACTTTGGGAAAGCTATGGTTTGACCGTTCTTTCTCATGCTATGACCGGACCCGAAGGTTGCCTACGTTCCCCTCAGTTTGAGGAGCTCAGGTCACCATAGTTCAGCCATGGGTCATCTTTTGCTGAAGTTGGATTTCTTTTGATGTCGTCTCGGAGGACATTGCTCGCTTCTGCTTTGCGGTGAACTCCTTGGGATAGACCTCTTGGGGTGAACCTTCTTCGGTGTGAACGGGCCTTTCTTTCCGCCATTTCCTTTCCTTCTTTTCATACATTCATTTCTTTTCCTCTTCTCCTCTTTTTTTTTTTTTTTTTTTTTTTTTTTTTAGGGAGAGGTGAAACATTAGCCCCAGCTTGATGTTTTGGGCTTTCTCTCCTTTGTAGCCCCTTGGTGGAACGTCCTCACTTCCGGATTTGTCTTTGAGGATCCGGGGAATCCTTTGTCGTGCACATGCGATCACGGTTGAATTTGAGAAACAACATCCTTGCCTTTTCATTGCCTTGGGATGCCTTTGATGTGCATCAGGAATTTGTCTCGGGAAGGTGTATCGGGTTGTGTATCGGGAATGTGTATGAGGGAAGGCTTGCCATTAATGGTTTCTTCATGTCAATTGATCACAACATTTATTCACATCAAGATTAATTGTTTGCATTTAGCGTTTTTCATTTGTGTTTAGGTCCATTCGTCCTTAATGAGTCGTCATTGACTAGTATGCTTAGAAGTCAATTCATCATTTTGAGGACGTAGCAATCAATTGATAAAAACAAGCAAGGCAATTTCAAGGGTAAACATATATTGCAAATAATGTCTCAAGTCTAGAGAGAAGAGAAGGAAAATGACTCTTTTATTTAGATAACTTTGTACATACATGTCCAAGTGCGGAACTCTGTAAAAATAAAAAGACACAGTCCAGAATGGACTCCTTTTTTTTTCTTTCTAGAACCTACGAGGCTGGAAGACTCACATTTTTTTTTTTTTAAGGATGGGTTCCCATGAAGCACGATGATCCATTTTCTTCCACAGTTGTTGGAGGGGTTGTCGGCGGCATATTCCATGTCTTCCACGGGGAACTCGGGTTCCATGTCATCGGGAAAGATGTCGCGAGGCCTCCACTTGGCTTGGCGTTGCAATTGCTGGGGTCATCTACTCATGAGGGCGAGTTGGGAGCTTGTCTGTTGGCCAAGCCTTTTGGTGATTCCCTTTCAAGGTGTGTAATCTCCGTGCATTGCATTCGGCGAGAGTATGGATTCCCTGTGATGTAACCGCCTTTGGCCTTCCGAAGCTTGGGCTTCTTCTTGTAGACGGTGTCCCAATTGTTTGATCTCATTGCTCATATGGACGGTTGTTTCGAACGCCAATTCGGATGTGGGCTCCTTGGTCAATGCTTCCAGTGGACAGAACCGCGAAGGACTTTTAGCATATTAAACCTCAAGGTGAAATTATAACCATAATTTGAGAAAAAATGCTTCATTATCGGATTAGCTTTTTGGGAAAAACTTGATCTTTTATTTTAAGAAAACTTGATCTCCATTTTTTTATTTTTTATTTTATTTTATTTTATTTATTTATTTTTATTTTTTTGGAAGACACACCTTTGTTTTGAGTGAAAGACTCACACACATTTTTTTTGTAAGCTTTTGACAAGGCAAAAATGGCAATAATAATCTTATTAAGAGAGCTGACAATGGACCCAAAATGGTCACCACATGGCATCAACCGGGGAGTCAAGACTTTAACCAAACCTAACAGACATCTTAACCGACTTTTCCTAAAGACTTATCATACGCCCTAAAAGCAACTGGCTCTTCCTAAGGATGAAAACAGACTCCTTCTAAGGGGAGGTTGATAGGAGAGGTTTCGGAACTCCGTCGTTTGCTGTGGCAACCGCAACACCATTCATTTCCCAACCCGGGGCATTCGGCCCTTCAGACATTTTCTGTGCCACTGATCTTTTCCAAACGCCTTCCGTCGTTTCGGCTTTGCTGATTTTAGGAACCACCATTTGGGACACTGATTTTGTCAATTTTTCCAAAACAGGCTCTCCCACTATGGGATTGACAACTCTGTCAACCATGGGCTCTTTTTCCTTGGGGCGGACACCACTCCATTTATCGATCATCGGGGAAGTCACAGATTTGAGCATGTTGACGCTCGGGTCATTGGCTGTGTCGGGGGTGTGGGGGCGTCCAAGCTTCCCCTTCTCAATTAGTTTCGAGATGATGCGTCTTATGGCGGTGAAATCATTGGTATCATGGCCGTGGTAGCTGTGAAAGGCACACCTTTGGGTCTTGTCTCGACGTTTTTCAAGATTCTTTAGCCGAAAATCTTCGAGGGGCCACATGAGGCCTTGTTTGACCAATCCTTCAAATACTTTGTTTATGGGCATTCCGAAATCCTCAAACTTTGTGAAATGGATCTTGGCTCGTCCCTTGGCTTTTCTTTCATTGTTGACCTGAGTGTGGTGGGGATGAGAATCACCGCTACTCAATGCAAAGGGGTGCCCATCGAGTGTCCTTTCAAATTTAGCTTCCATTTGCCTTTTTTTCCCCAACAACGTACCCGACTGAGGTCCAACATGAGGATTCTGTGGAAGTGCATGGGTGTAGGAATACCCATAACCTTGGTTGCTTGTAGGAATATACATTTGAGGCATGCAAGGAGCTTGTGGTCCAAAAGGTCTTGGATTATAGAAATGATACGGGCCACCCCGGAATCTCATCGGAAAATCTGGTGGAGGCAAGTTAGTGATGCTTGGTCGGGTATCCATATATGGTTTAAACAGTGACTGATCTCTAGTGACTTGGTTGATGGCATTGAATCGAGAAGGGACACGATTGGGAAGGTGTTGTGAGTATGATGCTTGAGGCGTAACTGGTGTGAACAGTGGTTTGCGGGCCTTTTGAGTGGGTTGTGTTTGGGGTTTTATAGGAGGTGTCTTATGGGAGATGTTGGATTTGGGATGAGGCGGAGTGAGGAAGATTTGAGTGAGAGGCTCGTTGTGGACGACGGCGTGTTGGGGCGAAGAAATGGAGGTCTCGGTATTTTGATGAGATGGAGGGGGAAATCTTTGGTTACAATCCGGGGGTCGGGTAGCTTCCACCCTTTCATTATGGTTGGTCACCTTGGTGAATGGCCCATCAATTTGAAACAGAGCTGTAACACCTCTTTGCCTCATCGACTCATCAGACGGAGTTTGCGTTTCTCTGTGGCTATCTGTGATGACTTCTTTCTCAGCCCCGGGGGTTTCTGAAGCTTGTAACAACTCTTCGTTCGTTAGGCCATCCGAATTATCCGCGGCGTCATTTCTCAAGCTACTGTCCACTGAAGTGATCTTTCTGAGGTACCGGATCGGAGAGGTTGTAGTGACCGGGGAACTTTCTGACTCCACACGCACCAGTCGGCGACATGATGCTCTCTTCCACTTCATCTAAGCCACGGAAAAAAAAGGTAGTTTAGGCTCGGGTAAACATTGGGTGAACACTTGGGTTAAAGACACACGTGTCTCTATTTGGGATATTTGACCGGGCTGAAGTTGCCTACGTTCCCCTCACCACGAGGGAGGGGGTCCCACGTGATGAGAGGCTCAGGTCACCGTAGTTCGAACGGGTTTAGAATCTTAAGAGGGAAGGACGAACACGACTAATGTCTTAACGAGAATCCATCCAAGGACTTGACTGGATTCCTAGGGGACTATTCTTAGAATTTAACGGGGATCTTTGCGGGGACCTAGGGGACTTTGCCTAGGGTCTCAATGGGGATCTTAACGAGGGTCTTGAAGGATAACATGGATCCTTCCAAAGACTTAACGGGACTTGACGGAGGTCTTGAAGGATAACATGGATCCTTCCAAAGACTAAACGGGACTAATCAAAAGTCTTGGAGGATAACATAGATTCGTCCAAAGGCTAAACGGGACTATTCAAAAGTCTTGGAGGATAACATGGATCCGTCCAAAGATTAAACGAGACTAATCAAAAGTCTTGGAGGATAACATGGATCCGTCCAAAGACTAAACGGGACTAATCAAAAGTCTTGGAGGATAACATGGATCCGTCCAAAGATTAAACGGGACTAATCAAAAGTCTTGGAGGATAACATGGATCCGTCCAAAAACTAAACGGGACTAATCAAAAGTCTTGGAGGATAACATGGATCCGTCTAAAGACTTAACGGGACTTGACGGAGGTCTTGAAGGATAACATGGATCCTTCCAAAGACTTAACGGGGGTGACACTGGTTAGCGAAACAATGCAATGTATCAAAGACAGGAAGCAAAAACGGAGCAAGCTCATGCAACGCGCAATTAATAAATCATTCAAGTTTACTTAAAACACATTTTTATTCCTAAATGGTTGGAAAAGATTTCTCTTCTTTTTTGCAACTAATCTAAACCCTGGATCAGTGGAGGCCATCACTACGCCTATAGACCCCTCGTTTTTCACCTGTCTTGCATGCTCCCAAGGACGGACTATCCCGGGCGAGGGTCCTATAGGGCACGCGGCTTCCACCGATCAAAAGAAATGAACCTAGGGTCTAGTGCATCGTAAGGTTCCCAATACGCGGGTCATCCTAATCATGGTTAAGCCCCAGTCGGGATCGAGACTTTTCTCCGAAGGCTACACCGAAGGCTGCACCGACATTCCGACATGACCTCATTTTGAATGAGGCGTCTCGATCCTTGACCATGGGCTTAAGGATGATTAAAATAACTCGTTCATTAGGTCTTAACGACACGGTGTCGCCCTATCCTTAGTACATGGCCCTTGCTAATTGCGGTCGTCACTAACACACGAGTTGAAGGCTGGTTAGGCCACGCTTGCATTACATCAAGGAGTCACAACTCGGGCATTAATTTAGCCACAATTAGCTTTGAACATGTATCAAGGATGTGGTAACGTGAACTAGACCAAAAACCAACCATAGTCACGGTATTTGTGTGTCACGGACAAGTGTGGTTGACTCGGTTTGGAAGGGAAGGTGGGATGGACCCGTGCGCGCATCGAAGGGAACAAGAGCGCCCAACGAGCTGCATCGTTGCATCCACCCCGGGTTTAAAGGGTATTTTGGAACGTGCAAGGTCAAGTGCGCGTAGTGTGAAGCCATTCTATGTTCCCTTTTGAGTCAAAATAGAGATTTTCAATCCTTTTTTCGATATGATGAGCATGGCATAAGCAAGATATGAAAAAGTATGAACAAGCATGGATTAAACAATTTATACACACAACAAATCAAGGAATATGAACAAACAAAGACCAAAATTTGTACATGTACTAAATTGTGCACAACAAAGAATTTTGAATCAAACATTTTGCAAAAGAACAATTTTTACATTGAAACCATTTGTACCAAGTAAGTTGTGCACAACAAGAAGACTCAAGAAATCTTTACAAAAGGGTTATGCACAATGAGGCTTTGGAAACCATTTTTATTGACAAAAGATTATGCATAACCAAGTTTTTTTTTAAATCAAGTTTTGGCCAAAAGAATGAAGGTAATGTGCACAAGTAAGACTGTAAATTTGGAACCTGGACAAGAAGAAGCAGAGGGGCATCCAGAATGTTGCAGTCCTGCACAAAATTGTTAATTTGCAACATTCTGATCCCCTACCCAAAGTAGCCGTACGGCTAAAGCAAAAGGGTGGAGATTTTTCTCAGTTTCTCCAACTTTTGATCATCAAGCCCCAATTTATTGTATTTCCAGAACGTATGTACTCAAAACAGTTCAAACAGAAACATCAAACACACACAAATATGCAAGAAGTCAACTAACGGGAACGGGAGTTTGACCCACACAAGAATGCCCCCGAATCTTCTAGAAAGAAGTCCGAAAGCACTCTAATCCCCAGCAGAGTCGCGACTGTAAGGATCCTGCCCCAAAAATAAACACGAGCACGTTTCAAGGGCGAAATACCAAACGCGGGAACCGGACCAATTTAACGGAGTCGCCACATTTTTTTAATTTTAAACCCAACAAAATGACAAAGGTTTGAGTTCAAAGGTTCGGAGATCAGGTTACAACTTGGGAAGAGTTTTTACGTCCTCCCAAGTTGCCTCGGACAAAGCCGAGTCTCCCTTGTTAGTTAACAAAAGTGCATGTGTGTGTGTGTGTTTTAACAGAAAATCTTTGTTTTAACTTTTTATTTATCTTTTCAACTGAAAAAGGGTTTGTTTGACAAGAAAACAGAAGACAGAAGGGCAAAATGGTCAATCTCCCCATACGGCCAAAGTAGCCGTACGGATGGGGAGACCACTCCTAGGATTTTACAGTTTGTTCAAGTAACAGTCCAGTTCCAGGCAGAAACAGAGCATTCTGCTTGAACTGGACCAAACTGATCATGTTGAGACTTTATCCTCAACATGATCATCATAGCTTAAAATGAGCAAAATGAACAACAAATGCATCATCCATGACAAAAATGTAAATGAACAATCAACAAGCCATGATCAAACTAGGTTTGAACCTCTTCCACACAAAGTATGGAGGGCACCTTTGATCATCTCATGGCTTGGACTAGGAAATATAAATAGTAATAGATATATATATATATTGCTTGAATGGACAAGACTTGCAATAATGTAAAGATCAACAATAAATGACAAGATCAAAGATAAATAGAGTTCTTAGATGAAGAGAGGGGAGGGGGAGAAGGTGGCTTTACCTATCTTGGTTTAGGCCAATCTTCCTTTCTCTCTTTCACTCTTTGTTCACTCTTACTCACACTATTCTGAGGTGAATTCGACAGAGTAACCTTAGTTCTAATGTTTCTCCCCCCCCCCTTTGAAATGATCAGCAAGGGGTGCTATTTATAGGGACTGAGGGTGCCCAAACCAGCCGTACGGCTAGGCCCCTCTAGTACCCAAAGCATCCGTACGGCTCAGGCTGGCGAGCTTCTGGATTTTTCCAATTTTATACCAGAGTAGTCCTGGAATTTATAGCTTATCCTAGGGAGGTCCTGGCCTATTAGCTTATCCCTGAAACGGTGCTAAGGCTACCTCTAAGATAGGTCGGTTTCAGATTGGGGTACTTACAAGAATGAATCTCAGTAAGCTATTAAAATGCAACTACGTTACATGCTGATATGATAATCATAAAGAAACTATATCAACAAATAATCATATAGCATATAGCACATAACATGAGAGGCTCCCTATCGCCAACCGTCCCATACCGGTTGGAAATAACGACCAACTCATCATACAACACATAGTGTAGGAGTAAACACTCCTACGAGAATACCAAGCCAAGGTTTACCGAAATAACATAACCATCTGAGAATACCATCTGAGAAACCATCTGAGAAAACCATCTGAGCAGCATAAATAGCTGAAGCCGGGATCCCGAAAACCAAACCATAACTAATAGAACCAAAGTAACCAGAGAGGGAAATATGACACAAAGTCATAACCCAAATGCTCACCAAAGGGAGCGATTCATCCCATCCAAGGACAATCTGGACTGGGGAAACTGAGAAGGCACAGTGGACACCTTATAGTGAACTTGGCTTGTGTGCCACTATAATTTTCCCACCGCCTGACACAGAAGGTACCAATGGAAAACCTTATAGTGAACTTACTTGTACCACTATAATTCTCCCATTGCCTGACTCCACAACAAGATCAGCTGGACTTTCCACAAAGAGCACAGTAATAAATACTTGCTAAACAACAACAACCGGGTAATGATTCTAAAATAAGGAACCAAGCCAAACACATCACAAAGATGAACCAATCCAAAACACATCAAAAGATGTTCAACAATACCCCATGTAACACTTATTCATATTCCCTAACACATTTGTTCACAAAGGAACCAATTTCAAACACTAGGGTGTTCCACAGCAACCCTCTAGGTACTCTAGGATATCACCTAAGACCTGGACCAAGATTGAACTCTAATTCACTTGGATTTAAACAACTCAAACTTTTCAGCAGCCCTGGGTGGTCGCCTACACCAGACTGTGCGGCCGCCCAAAACACTCTGTCTCAAGACAAAAATCTTCCAGATAAGTGTGCGGCCGCCCAACACACCCGCCAGGCCAAAACTTGAACAAACTATACTCCTTTCGTTCCACCGTCCCAAAAGTACAACACTTAACGTTTATAACTTTACTAAGACTACAAAATCAGTCTCAAAACAACTTTAATACTACTTTGAGCCCAACCAAACCAACATACTAAATACTCCCTTTGTTCCAAAATTACAAGTATCACAAATATTACTAAAATCGCAAAATAACAATTATAAGTATCAAGTATAAATATAATTTTTCTAATATACTAATATACTCATTTAGGGATACTTTCATTTAATTTCCCCGTCCCAAGAATAATAGTATAATTTTATAATATACTTATTTAACATTTAATTCAAGTTAATATTTTACCGTCCCACAAGTAGGAGTATACTTTCAAACACTTATACTAACATTCTCAGGATATAAACATACTCCATATACATCTTTGCATACAAACCAAGTCACTTACCCAGTATAATTATACTCCCTTTGTCTCAAATAAACAAGTATCACAAATAAATTCTTTTCACAATAATTTCACCACATATCACACATATAGCAAATATATGACCATTTTACTATTTAAGGGGAATTAGTAACTTACCTATTTCCGGAAAAGTATCGCAGAAATATGTTTTGTTCGGGTAGAAATGACCTACTCAACGCCCTGATCATTTTTATATAATTAATTTTTAAAACGGGTAAGTAAATAAAAAGAATTAAATCGAAATGGGTTGAACATACTTTTTTTCTTCGTGAACCAGAGAGAGAAAAAGTTTACTCGGTGTTTTTATGCAAAGGGAGGGGGAAGAGATATGTAAAGATCTTTACCAATTTTTTTCACTTTAGTCACTCTACTTTCCAAGTTGAGCAATTAAGCCCCCTGAACTTTAAAGTTACACTATGGACCCTAAAGTTTCAACTAACTCATTTATTCCTTTTAACAAAATTTCTACTAACACTTTAACCACCACATATGCTCAAATAATATATGCAAGTCATGAAAATATTTTCTAACACATAAAATGCACATATAATGTCAAATTAAAATCTCCAAAATATAAAATAAATTGGGACGAGTTTTGGGGTCGTTACAATCACTCTCCCTTAAAGAAAATTCGTCCCGAATTTTAGGATAACTTACCAAACGAATCAAACAACCAAGGATATTTCCTTTCCATTTCGTCCCGAAGCTCCCAAGTAGATTCTTCCACATTATGGTTTCTCTATACAGCTCGAACAAAAGGAATACTCTCATTTCTCAATTCTCGAACTCTAGAATCAATCACATGAACTGGATGCTCCTCATAGGACATACTTGGTTCAATATCCTCGGGAACCTCAGATAACACATGAGATGGATCATACATATACTTTCGAAGCATCGAAACATGGAACACATTATGAATCTTGTCAAGAGAAGGAATACAAGCCCGATCTCTAACTCTTCCCCATATCTCAAAAGAATTATTATATTAAGCAAACTCCACGAGAAGTAAATGTATATCCCACGAATTCTAAGAATCAACTGAACAAGTTCTCAACATATCCTCGAGAATCTGAATGGTTCTTTCTGACTGACCATCTGTCTGAGGATGAAGACCCGTACTAAATCCCACTTTTAAATATTCGCAGCTCAAGGACTTAGTTGAATGCTTAGAATTTCTCGTGTCAAACAAATCAAATGTAACTCTTCAATTTATCTCAATACTCTACATTTACTTGGATTTATAATTAAATTGGTCTGTGTATCTCTTCAAGTACCTGTAGTTGAATTCCGCTATGCATGTTGGTTCCACTAAGTATCGACTACATACTCTGCTACAAAAGTTAAAGTTCCATCACTAGCAACAAACGAAGTCGTGTTGTCTATCATCATTCATTCCACTAGAAATTTTTTATAGTTGAAATCATTCAATAGAGTAGAAACTTAAAGCTTCCACAATCGCAAAATCACACCATGTATCAACTCACAAAAACTCTAAAATGTTAATTCCTCTAACACATTACCTTTCCCGGATGATATAACATGGTACTCTACCTACATTATCTCATGTGTAACTCTCTTTGGAAAAACCAATACTTTAACTCTCATGGTTGGTAAACACTTCAATATGACTTTATAAAGGTCATTCACTAATGCCATGGATATATAATCGCAATAAATCTCAAGTTATAGGTAGGAAAATTTTGTTCATAAGGAATCAATCTTCTCAAAGCACACATTGTTACCATACAATTCTGAAGTGATGAACATCTCAATCACTCTTTAAGGCATCACCATGAATAATAAATTTATCAGATCCACTATAATGGTAAAATTCGACATATCCACTAGAAAATACTAACACTGATCATATCCTCTAGATAACTGTAATACTAGTCAAATCCATTAAGCAATATCAATACTGAAGTTGTTATTAACCCTTGTTTCAATAATCAAAACTCATTCCACACTTATCAATCCATCGAGAAAGTGTATCTTTCTGTGTCATATAGTTAATGGTGTAGCTACCTTAGAAATCCATCAATGAATATCTAACCATATGCCAATCTCAACAAGTTACATACCTCTACTACTGACGTAGGATTTTTCCAATTACTGTTGCTTCCATATTTAAAGAATCAATAACCATGCCTGAATTGAAACTTCCTCAAAAATATATCCTCTAACAAGAAGACATAATGCCTTGATTTCACAACTATTGCCTCTCACAAAGCAATCCAATCACGGCTACAGATACAACTCAGCATATCCAACAATACCACTGAAGTAGTTGTTAATTCAAACACTATGACCACAATTTATGATGCCCATACCTGGTATGAAAAACCGTTTTTAAAATATACTCAAATCAAAATTTCAACTGATGATAATCACTTTAAGTCAACCACTGAATAAACCACTGATCTCTGAAGTTGATCAAATATATCCCCCATATAAAATAACAAGTGATGATTCGTTATAGTCATCTGGTTGAGTTCTTAGTATTCAATATACAATCGCAAAGTACCATACCTTTTCATAATAAACAATACTGATGCATCCCACGTAGATATACTAAACGTAATGAATCCATTGTCAAGAAATATCTCAAGTTGAATCTTCTACTCCTTTAACTCAACCGATGATATGGATATATTGCGCTAGATATCAATACTATAGCATTATACCGAACAACTCAAGATAATCCAAGGTTTTCATCAATCATGTACTACTCAATAGAAAACATATCTGAGATCCCACAAAGGAAGAGTACATTCTCTAGTTTAGCTATAGACACTCTGCTGCCAGCCCCATAAACCAAATACCAGGCATAACCTTGTGATAAAAAAAATTCAGACTTTAATGCATAAATAACATGAATGCTAAACACACATATCTACCATGCTTAATTAAAGCACACTAGCATATAAAACTCCACCACAATAATATCAAAATCTTGCTATGGCAAAATAACTAAACCAGCAAGTAAAACATGCTCATAAATTTGCACATCACAAGTGCGCAACACTCTATCAATCACCAAACACTCCCCCTTAGGATAGACACCTCTAACACCTAAGGTAGAAACTCAGGAGACACATGTAATCGAGAAGCAAAATGCACATATAAATAAGAATGCGAAGAGCCAGGGTCTATTAGTGTACGTGCCCTCAAACTAGACATAAAAATTATACCTCCAATCACATTAGAAGGATCTGAAATCTATTGTTGATTGATGGCAGAAACACTACCTTGTACCTTAAGCTTCCCTGAAGAATCCCTCTTTTGGCCCTGAGAAGACCCAATTACACTTCCCGATAACTGATTCTTAAATCTAGAGAAATTCCTCTGAAAGTGACCCAACTGACCACATCTCATACATTTGCCTTGCTTCTTCCAACATCTTTCTTCTAAATGCCCTTCCTTCCGACAATAACTACATACTCGTTTGCCTTGAGTTCTTCTATTATGTGGCCCTTGAAAAGATTCCCTAGCTTGCGAAGATGTCCCTTGGTATTCTTACTATCACCACGCTGGGGGTTGTGGTTTTAACTGTCCTCCTCGTTTTGTCACATCTGAGGCTTCAACCTTGCTTTTATGCTCAACTATATCATCAATTGTTTTCATTTCAGTTTCAAAAATACCTTGGAACATTGTTCGAACCTCTTCTCTAGCATTACCCAGCCCTGAAGGCCCCGACTGATCACCCTCTGTTCCAACCATCTTCAGTGATTATATGCATAAAACACTCAACGTTACTCACTCTCTACCCAACTACCCTCCTAAGTCACTTAGTCATTCTAGACCATCTACAACCTAGCTCTGATACCAACTGTCGCCCCCCAGACCCTGGGTCCTACTTGGCCCCACGCTCGGGACACGAGTGGAAGACGTTATAAAACACTTTTAGAATATTTTTCGAAATGTACTTTTATAAAGTTTAACAAAATCATACTTGAAGTTCAAAGACTTCCACTAACTTTCAAACAAACTTTTCAAACAACTTTCACAAACGAACGTATTTAGCCCGAAGGCTTACAGACTTTTATACAAATCTACAAACACCGACATTATCCAAAATATAGGTGTTACAAGATGATAAAGTCAAGGAAACTCTACCCAAAAGGTTATACATCTAAGTAATGTAACCTTGACAAAACTCATATCCCAAACTCTTACCACCACGACGTCCTCCCGTGCAATTATCCTATTCCCTGGACTCGCCTTTATCTAAAACAGTAAACAAATAAGGGGTGAGAATGAATCTCAGTAAGCTACTAAAATGCAACTATGTTACATGCTGATATGATAATCATAAAGAAACTATATCAAAAAATAATCATATAGCATATAGCACATAACATGAGAGGCTCCCTATCGTCAACCGTCCCATACCGGTTGGAAATAACGACCAACTCATCATACAACACATAGTGTATGAGTAAACACTCCTACGAGAATACCAAGCCAAGGTTTACCGAAATAACATAACCATCTGAGAATACATTCTGAGAAAACCATCTGAGAAAACTGTTGGGTATGCCCACATATATCTCAGTTTTAGTGTAATAGGATTTATTAGATTTGATTGATCCATCACCAAATTTCTATTTCATGGACTTTAGACCCACATGTAAGAAGTATTTGTACTTCATTTTTTAGGTTGTCAAATGTTATAGAATAGGCTTAGAAATAGGGCAAGAAGATGAAGATTCTCAAGAAAATCACATTTTCAGTCTGAGCCATGCGCCCTTGCGCCTACGCGCCATGCGCCTTTCAGAGCGCGCGCATAAGGATTTCTTCCTAGCTATGTTATGCGCCTCTGCGCCCCTTGGTTTAGCGCACACATAGTGTGCGCCTCTTGGCTCAACACGCCTCAAAGTGTTTATTCAACACTCAGTGATTTATTGAAGATTCAAAGACTTGAAGAGAATTCAAATTATGCCAATGATCCAACGGTGGGTAAAAGATGCATATGCGCCTAATCTGTTGACACGTGTCCACAACGGTCACATTTATGTTGAGTGTTAAAATGGCCATAATATATGCATGCTCCAATCAACGAGCGACAGCACATCTTATCCACAAGAATCTCCAACGGCTAGTTTTTGGAAGTTCACTATAAATACCCCATAACTTCAACATTTTGAAGTTGCTGAGTTTTGCTAAGAATTTCAAGAATTTCTCTCTTAAAGCATTTGTTGAAGATTTGAAGATTGCCTTTGTTTTTCCAGAATTCCTCAAGAACATCTTCATACCTTCATCCTTAGCCCAGATCTTCAAGCTATAACACTTTAGTTTTATTGTGCTCTAAATCATAAAGATATAAAGAGCCTTGATACTAAAATCACACACGCACCTCTTTAAGTTTGATCACTTAGATCCTTCTTTTAGAGATACACCGGTTATTGTTTTGGATTTGTTCATTCATAGAATATTAGATCTTGAGTTAGTGTAGAATCTCAAAAGTTGTAATTTGTAACACTCACTCATTATATAAGATCTCCATTAGAAATCCAAGACTAACCATCTTGGTAGAGGACGTAGATCTTTCATTGATCGAACCTCTCCAAATAGCTTGTGTTATTATCTTGTCATTTACTTTCAAGTTATTATCTTCACTCACTATTTTCTTGTTTACTCATTGTAGATTGATTGAACTGAATTGTGTTGTGTTGTTAACTCATTTGCCTTAGTTCCTTATTTCACCCACTTTGAGCCAAAATACTTAGAGTGTGTGTGCGCCCCTTTTATCATTTTGCGCCTAGTTCTTAACTAACTTCCGCTGTGCATTTCACTCACTCACTTAGGCGCATATCATAACGCTTATTTGATAAAGTGCGCACTTGCAATTGAATTTTTCAAGGGTATGAAAAGAATTTTAAAACAGCTATTCACCCCCCCCCCTCTAGCTATTTTCCATACCCTTATTGCCCTTTGGGACCAACAAGTGGTATCAGAGCAAACACCTTTAGAAAACATTTTCGTTTTTCAAGCTTAACAGCTTGGGTGCCGATTCTAAATGGCAAACTCAAAACCTATGGCAACTGCAAACTACACTCACGTTCCGGTCTTGATGAAGATCATTTTGACGTGTGGAAATTCAGCATCTTAACTCATCTCAACTCAATCAATGAAAGACTTCATGACACCGTGGTTTATGGACCTTACATTCCTATGAAAGCGAATCCAAATCCGCGCACAAATGCTGTTCAACCAACCGTCAAGAAACCAAAAGAAGAATGGACTGAGGAAGAAACAAGAAGAGTTGCAAATGATGGCAAAGCAAGAAACATACTTCTAAGCACTCTAAGCACGGCTATGAAACAACAAGTCATGCATTGTGCTACCGCTAATGAGCTATGGGATGCTATTGAAGAGTATATAGAAGGAGACACCGTCTGCAAGGAAAACAAGAAATATGAAGTACAAAATAGATTCAACAATTTCTCTCAACTCCCCGGTGAAACTTTAAGACAAACTTATGAACGCTACTGTGAAATTATAAATCTATGTATTTCACTTGGCATGAAGTTTTCTAAAAAAGATTTGAATGTCAATTTTCTCCAAGCCTTTGGATCAAGATACCTACATAAATCTAGTGCTCTTGAAGACGACGGAACTTTAGATGTATGGACTTTAAGGAACCTTTACGCAAATCTCAAAGTTTATGAGCTCAAACTTCAGCGAATTAGTGAAACTGAAGGAAAATCAAAATCTATAGCAATGGTGGCGCAAAGAGAAGAGGCGCATGTTTCTGCGCCTGCACCTACTCATGATGAGAAAAGTTCTGATCCCAAAATTTCTACTTCTGAGCTATTAGACATGGAGGATGAAGACTTCGCTTTATTTGTGAAGAGATTCCAGAAGTTTAGAAAATTTACCAAGCCCGGCTCAACCAGAAAATTTCAAGGATCTACCAGCAGAGCTCCTCCAAAGTTCACGAGGAGCAGTGACTCAAAAAGAAAAGAAGACCTTGTTTGTTTTAATTGCAGGAAACCAGGACACTTTGCTTCAAGCTGCCCAACTCCAAAATATGAATATATGCAGAAGAAGAGCAGCCATACTCCCAAGTTCACTCCCAAATTCACTCGACACAAAGGAATGGTTGCGGAAGAAGAAGCACCAGCAAATGAGCAGAACACTTGGATTGAAACAGACTCAGATGAGAGCGATGAAGATTCCGATGATGGACTCGTTTGTTTGATGGCAAATGATGATGAAGTTGATACTTATGATTCTGATGATGACTTCTCCAAGGATGTTCCTGATATGAATGCCTTGAATAAACCTATCAAGAAATCTGCAGGTTTTCAAGAAGTGAAAAGGAAGAAAGGACCAACCATCAGCGAGCTCGTTGAACAAGGATTTCTCACTCCGGCTCAAAGCGATGGTGGATTGTTGTTCTCACGATGTGATCTTAGTGCAAGGAACAAGTTGAGAAAAGGAGCATACATTAGACCTTAAGTTTAACCAACTGCTCCAATCTCCAAAATCAATGATGATGAAGTGATTGCTGAACAAGAAAAATTGTTCAAAAAGGCTGAAAAGGTAATCACTAGATTTGATAGCATGAAGGAAGCTTTAGCACTATCATGTGATGAAATTTCCCAGCTTAAGACCGAGAAATCTCTACTTAAATCTGAACTCACCCTCCTTAAGGAGCAGATAAAGAGCACGACTCCTCTTACTGTTAAAAACACTTTTCTAACAGAACATAACTCACTTCTTAAAGTTCAAAACGATGAATTGGTTGCTCAAATTACTGATCTTAAAAAAATTACAAATGAGTGGTCCAATTCTCATGTCACTGTGGAGAATATATTTGAGTCCCAAAAAGTCAGTGGTGATAAAAGTGGCTTGGGATTCTCATCAACTAGTGACAACTTTAAATATGATGTCTGTGCTGAAAGAGATAGTGAATTTATAAACCAGCAAACTTTTGAAATTCCCAAGGAAAAACATTCTAATTCAATGGGTAAAGGACAGGAAAAAGTCAAGAGACAAACATTCCATTATGTCTACCCAACGAAACAATTTGGGAAACCTAATGGGAAAGATATAGCTACAGATGAATCAGCTCCTAGCAAAATCATTCTTGAAACCAAGAGCGCTCCTTCTTCGAGTGCTCATTATGCGTCTAGAAGCCACGCGCCTCACCGCCGTGCGCTTCCTAGCCCTATGCGCCCTCCTAGATCAAGCGCTCCAAAATTTCAAAAGAAGGATTTTGTTAAGGCTAGTCCATCTGACCCAAAGAAGAATGATATCCCAAAGAAAAGTAAAGAGTTTGTGAAAACTCATGTGATTGGTGGCTTTCATCATTATTCCATTTGTGATTGTTCTGGACACAAGGCCGTGGAATGCCTTTTGCGATTCACTCCCAATGCCAAAGGACGTAAAAACCCTAAGGTCAAGCAAGAGTGGGTTGTCAAAAGTTGCTAACCCTAGGACCCAAAAGGAATAAAGGGGACCTGCTTAAATGTCTATATTTCAGGTTCTTTGTTTCATGGTTGGATCTTCAAAAGCTAGAAATTATGAATGGATTCTCGATAGTGGGTGTTCAAGACACATGACTGGAGATGAATCCTTATTAGAAGATGTCCATGAAGAAAGAGGTCCCTCAGTAACATTTGGTGATAATAACAAAGGTCAAGTTGTTGCATATGGAAAGCTCAAGAAAGACAAAGTGTGCATTGAAAGAGTCTCTCTCGTCGAAGGGCTCAAGCACAATTTATTATCCATATCTCAATTCTGCGACAAAGGATTAGAATGTCATTTCACTTCAACTCAATGTCTTATCAAGGATGGCAAAACTGGAGCTACATTACTAACGAGATATCGTAAGACAAATATTTACATTATTTATTTCCATAGTATGAACTCTAGTACTAATCTTTGTTTTGTAGCTAAAAGTGTGAGCGAAAATAGTTGGCTGTGGCACAAGCCCTTAAGTCACTTGAACTTCAAATATGTATCTAAACTCAGCAGGAATAACCTTGTTAAAGGACTTCCCAAGGTTGCTGATCATCATGACAAGAAGTGCGCCGCGTGTCAACTTGGCAAACAACCGAAGAAATCTTTCTCCAACAAGACCAATCCTTCAACTTCTAGATGTTTGCAACTGCTCCACATTGATCTATTTAGACCAGTCACCATTGCAAGTATTCGCAAAAACAAGTATACTCTAGTTGTGGTGGATGATTATTCAAGATATACATGGGTTGAAATGATGATCTCAAAAGACGATTGTTACGACATTTTGACCACCTTATTTCGACTGCTCCAGACCCAAAAAGAAGATGACATCGTTAGTGTTCGATCCGACAATGGAACAGAATTCAAGAACAACGGTGTTGCTCGATATTGCGACGATCATGGGATAGATCACAACTTCTCAACCGCTGGAGTTCCTCAACAAATAGTGTTGTGGAAAGAAAGAATAGAACGTTGATTGAAGCAGGAAAGACGATGATAGCTGAAGCGAAATTGCCTAAGTACTTTTGGGAAGAAGCTATCAACACAGCATGTTTTACTCAAAATCGTTCCCTCATCAACAACCTTCATAACAAGACTCCGTATGAACTTTGGCGTGGTAGAACTCCCAACATTGCATTCTTCAAGATCTTTGGTTGCAAATGTTATATTCTCTACAACGGAAACGAACATAGAGGTAAATTCGATGCCAAAGCCGACGAAGGTATTTTTGTTGGGTATGCCAAACATTCTAAAGCTTTTCGCATTTTTAATAGAACTACATTAGTGATAGTTGAATCTGTACATATTACTTTTGATGAACATTCTCTCCTTGAGCCACAGTTGGCTCCAAATGTTGCTGATGATTCTGTTGAGCTTAATGATACAGGTGCTCCTATTTATGTTGCACCTACACAAGAGCAGAATCTATCAACTCAAGGAAATCCATCCACATCAGTTGCTCCTAATTCTTCATATGGCGCGCCCCACGAGTCATCAATTGCGCCTCACTCACATGTTGCGCCTCTTGATGCCTCTCATGCGCCTATATCTTCAGCTGCATCTGGTGTTAACCCAAGTTTCAACTCTACACCAATTCAACCCCCAAATTTTGATGATTTAGAATCTGGTGAAGATGTACCAATTGAAGACCTTCAAATTACTACGACTCAACCTAACTTACCTCCTGAAATTCGTGAAGTTAAAGGTCACCCAATCAATAATATCATGGGTGATCTAAACGTTGGTGTTCGTACAAGGAGAGCTACAAACTTTGATGCTTACACTGCATTCATCTCTCAAATTGAACTGAAGAAGGCTGATGAAGCGCTCCAAGATCCTAATTGGGTTGTTGCAATGCAAGAAGAACTCAATCAATTTGAACGATGTAAGGTTTGGACTCTTGTTCCAAGACCAAATGATCAAGGAGTGATTGGTAAAATATAGGTGTTCAGAAACAAGATGGATGATAATGGAGCCATCACAAGAAACAAAGCAAGATTGGTTGCACAAGGCTATAGGCAAGAAGAAGGAATTGATTACGATGAAACTTTCGTGCCCGTAGCAAGACTTGAAGCTATCAGATTATTTCTAGCTTAGGCAGCTCACAAGGACTTCAAGCTATATCAAATGGATGTGAAGAGCGCGTTTCTTAATGGTGAACTCCAAGAACAAGTCTATGTTGCTCAACCACCTGGGTTTGAAGATTCACAATTTCCAAATCATGTGTAAAAACTCCAGAAAGCTTTGTATGGACTCAAACAAGCACCAAGAGCATGGTACGATACACTATCAAAGTTTCTCATCGAAAAAGGCTTCACTCGCGGTAAAATCGATACAACTCTTTTCATTGCCAAACATAATGGTCATAAATTACTTGTTCAAATTTATGTTGATGATATTATATTTGGTTCTACTAATGATTTTTGTGCAAGCGTTTTGAGAAACTAATGAAGAGCAAGTTTGAAATGAGCATGATGGGAGAACTCACATTCTTCCTCGGGCTTCAAATCAAGCAAATGAATGAAGGCATATTCATCAATCAAGCCAAATATACAAAGGACTTAATCAAGAAATTTGGACTTGAGAAACGCCAAAGCATACGATACTCCAATGGCTACCGGCAACAAACTCGACAAAGATTTAAAAGGTAAACGTGTTGATCAAACGCTCTATCGAGGTATGATTGGCTCACTCCTTTATCTTACTGCTAGTAGGCCGATATTATGTTTAGTGTTTGTGTTTGTGCTCGTTATCAATCCGACCCTAGAGAAGCACACTTAATTGCTGTGAAACGTATTATAAGATATCTCCCGGTACTGTTAACCTTGGACTTTGGTACACCAAAGATTCGAACTTTAAACTTGTAGGTTATTCAGATGCGGATTATGCAGCATGCACCATTGATAGGAAAAGCACTAGTGGCACTTGTCATTTCCTCGGATATCGACTTGTGTCATGGGCAAGTAAGAAACAAGCTTCTGTATCTGTCTCAACAACTGAAGCCGAATATATCGCTGCGGGAAGTTGTTGTTGTCAAATACTTTGGATGAAACAGCAATTGGTGGACTATGATATCATCGAAGAAAATTGTCCCATCTACTGCGACAATACATCAACAATTGCGGTTTCTGAAAATCCTGTCATGCACTCAAAGACCAAGCACATCGACATCAAATATCACTTCCTCAAAGACCACGTGGAGAAGGGCAATATTCATTTGAACACGTGGAACCGACTATCAAATCGCCGACATTTTAACAAAAGCACTTGACGCGAAACGGTTTCACGTTTTTTTAGAGGAGAAATGGGTATGCTTGAACTCAACTAATTCAATATAGTTTTGTCAATACTAATGATTTTATGTTTTGTTGAGTTATGAGTAAACTAGGTTCAAATGTTAAATCATTTCAAAGTTTCAAGGAAACCTCATGCGCCATAAGATTCCTATGCGCGCCTCACTATCCTGTGCGCCTAGCATCTAATGCGCTTCAAATGCTTATGCGCGCTCAAACATCTTGCGCACCTATTACGTAATGCTATCTATATCATTCTGCGCGCCTTGATGAGTAATGCGCCCCTTCATGCGTGCATTTACTATTGCGGCTCATTCAATGCTCAAAATTCAATATCAATGATTGATCGCATTTTTTTCACAAGTACCAGGTATGATTGTTCTTATTTATTGTAGGAATCTTTGTCTTTTGACATTCCATTAATTGTTCAAGGGTACTTGTGCAATTAATTTTTTCCCTCATTTTACGTTTTTCGAAAATTTTTATCTTCTGGGGATATATTTCTTGCACCCCAAACTTACACCAAAATAGATGTTTTTGGTGTTTGTGCAAAAATTAGTCAAAATTGCTCATACACTTAAAGGGAAAGTGGAGCAGTTTTTCAAAAACCAAGATGTCACATCAATCGTACTTTGTGTCATTCAGCATTTAATGCTCTTCAAATCATAAAACCCCTCATATAGCCCATCCTTTCAACTTCCCATCTTTTAAATTTTTGACCCTATTATTTCCATAGTGCAAAATTTTAAACCTAACCTATATATATTCATCATCACCTACCTACACTCCCTCCTACCAACTCTATCTCTCTTCCGCGTCTCTCTCTATCTGCTCTCTCATTTCTTTCTTTCCTTCTCTCAGTCGAACATCTCTCTTACTTCTCTATATATTCTTCTCTTTTCTTCTTATATACTGATAATGGGTCCTAAGAAAGCATCGACTTCTTCAAAAGACAAATGGTATGATCTCTTGAACCTCAAACCCTTTAATTTTCGCGTTTTTTTTATGTTCTGAGTTCATGCACTTTTTGAAAAACCGGATTCGTTTTTCTTTGATAAATCTTGTTTCGGTTATCCGTTTTCAAAATCGTTTGTTAGGTTATGTTCGATTTGTGTTTTAGATTCTTTTAAACTAAACTTTTCAACGATCAATGCTTTCATCATTGCGAATCTGAATTTATTTTGTTTTAAAACTTTTCAAATTTTCGGTTATTTTTTTTATCATTGTGCGTTCATTGTTGATTTGTTCATGTTTTTGTTTACATTTTAGATTCCTTGTTGTCATGCGGTCATTTTGATATATTATTTGTTTGTTTTGGTGAAGTTTCATGATTTTCGTGTTCTTGGTGTTCTTCGAGCATTCAAGGGTCGTTCTTCGTGTTCTTCATCGTTCTTGCATGTTTTGGTTTCTAAAATTTTTTAACTTGTTTTCGAAAATTGCACTTTTGATTCTCATTGCTTGCATATGTATGTTTGCATGTGTTTGTGTGCTCTTGCGTGTTTTTGCTTAGTCAAAATTTTCACACGATATGCGCCTATATACATCATTATGCGCCTAATTTCTTTTATGCGCCTGAATGCTTTCTGCGCCTCTACTTGTATATGCGCCTAAATCATTCTGCGCCTAAAACCTTATGCGCCTAACTTTGTACTTAGTCAAATTTCGTTTTTAATTTTTCCTTAGTATTTACATAGAACCATAATATGATCCTTGTAACCCTATGCGCCTTTAAAATTTCATGCGCCTAATCCAATCATGCGCCTTGAATCACTATGTTTTTGTGCGCCTGATTCTATTATGCGCTTCTCAATTTCTTTACGCGCCTATGTTACTTTGATCATCTTATGTTTCTATGCGCCTCTGTCACTTCTAAAATCAATCAATGTTGTTTTTTTTCAGGACCTTGCAAATTTCAAACTCGAAGAAACTCTTGATCTATTAGAGCTATCTGGTGAAGATATTGGAAAGAGATCATTGAAACATTGCGAGTTGCTGTTTGACTCCTTATTCACAATGGATCAGACATTCTATTCTCCGCTCCTCATCGATGAATTCTTTTCCACCGCTGTTCTAGTGGAAATAGACAATTGGACGTACTCACTACAGAATTGAGGCTCGTGTGCAAAATATTGACATCCGTATCTCCTCTTCTATAATTCGAAATTTACTCGGTTTTCCGTCTACGGGTGACGATCGAATTATTGGGCGTCTGATGACTTATTCTATTGACGATCAGAACAAGATGGCTGCTACTCTTCTAAATATTCCTACTCTTCAAAATAATATCAAAACCACTGAATTCGAGATGGTGGAGAACTCTTGACTCATATAGCGCATTTAGTGGGAACTTCTATTGTATTCAAAACCGGGAACGTGAACCGATTCACGGTGGAACAATGGGAATACACCGCTGCCATCATGGCCAGGAGAAGCTTCACTGGCCTCACATTTTGTTCAAACGTTGCGTGAGCAGATTGACAAGTATGTGAAGAACAAGAAGATGGAAACCAAGTTCCGCTCTCACTGCCTTCTTCTCACAAAACTTTTCTAACTTATCCTGAGTTAGTCAAAATTTAATGAGAACCCTGAGTACAAAATTGATGATGTTCCAACTTTTGGAAAAGCGAACTTGGATCTCAAAAGCGCAGAAAGAAGCCTGCAAAGCGCGCCAAGGGAATTCAGATCAAAACCGTTGAAGGCTTAGTCGATGAAGAAACCGAATCAGATGATGCGCCAGTTCTTAAAGGCGCACCAATAAAGAAAAGCGCAGAACTGCAAGCGCAAGTCAACGCGCTGATCCCTTGCCAGGAGCAGAGAAAAGCAAAGGAAAACGGGTGGTTGATGACCCTCCTCGTGCGCCTATCAAACGCACCAGATTTGAATCTGATGAAGATCGTGATCTAAGGCTAGCGCAGGAAGCCAGCAGACTTGAGGCTCAAAGGAAAAGAATGAGATTTTCAAGCCAAGCAAGCTGCTGAGTCAGAGAAGCTAGAACGCAAGAAAGGCGCTGGTTCAAGCGCTGATGTTGAGAAAGCCCTACTGTTCCTGCGCCTACCCAGCGCGCGCCACTCAACGCCCCCCACTCCCCGTGCGCCTCCAGTCCTCAAAGTTCAAAAGACCAAAGTGTTAAGGGAACAACTCCATTCTGATCTTTTTGGCGATGATATTTCAGACATAGATGAACTTTCAGGGGAGCAAGAGACCATTCCTCAGCGACCCTTCTCCAGTTGCGCCTCCTCCTCCTTCTGGACGATCTAATCACAACGAAAACAGTTGTGATGAAACTGAAGATGACTATGCGCCTCCTACTCTTTCACCTCCTCATGCGCCTCAACCTCCTATTGCGCCTCTACATCTGATGCGCCCACTCAACCCCTGCGCCTCCTCCATCTGCTCCAGATTTGAGCGAGGTACTTTCTATTCTTCAATCTTTGCAGCAGGGCAAGCAAATTAGAGCAAGGTCAAACGCAGATCAAGTCTCAATTTGAGCTTCTCACTTCAATGCTTAGATCAATCTGAAGAGATTGCTGCCATTAAGGGGAGATGAATTCACTCAAGGACAAACTTTCTGCTCCTACTCCTCTGGCGCAGACTCAGGTACAACCTCATTCTGATCAGGCGCAAACCACATCTTCTGTGCCTACTTTCATACCTCAGTCTGCTGCGTCTCAATCCAACATGAACGTGTTAGTATCAAAGTGGATGTTTTGAAAGAATTGGTGTTACTCACTTCACTGCTGCTCACTCAAGCTCAGACAGACGCGCCGATCACATTTCTTCTGACATTATCACGGCTCAAAATGCCATTGAAGCTCATCTTCAAATCTTAGAAGAAAATATTTCTCAGCAGCAGCAAATCACTCAGCGCTCCATTGATGAGTATCAAAAACATCAATGTGAATCACTTGAGTTACATCAGAGACGGTGTCACTGCCACTCACACTAGCGTCACTGACACTCAAGGCTTAGCGAACCGTAGTCATCAGCTCGCTAAACAGATTCAGCGCTCCGTTTCAGAGATCGTTGAAGGATTGAAGGACGACGACGCGCCTCCCAAACCCTTAGTTTTTATGTTGATTGTAAGTTATTAGAATCTTTTGTTGATAGAAACTACTCTTTTGTGTTAGTGATTAGTGCTTACTTGTTTAGCAACCTTTTGTTTTTGTTCTATTCAAAACTTGTAATCTGTAACTCTACACCCCAGTTTTAATGAGAACAATGCATCACTTATTATCAAACCTTGTTCACTCAAACTCCTTGTTTGTAGAACAATGAATATTGTTTAAATTCATATGCATCATATTGAATTGTTTCATCCTTTCATGCATTGAGTTTAAACTTGGTTTAAACACTTTTCAAAACTAAAATTCATATATCATTTTGAATGTGTTAACTGTTGTTTCTATCTTTCCATATGTAATGTGTTATCCTTTTTGGAATAGATTAGAAATCTATATCTTGGACTAGTGTGTGCATTAACTTGAGACATGAATTACCAATTCATTCATTTGGACATGTTTTTATCAAGTATAATGTTGTCCTTGATATAGCAGGTAATGGCATCAATCAAATAGGGGGAGATTGTTGGGTATGCCCACATATATCTCAGTTTTAGTGTAATAGGATTTATTAGATTTGATTGATCCATCACCTAAGTTCTATTTCATGGACTTTAGACCCACATGTAAGAAGTATTTATACTTCATTTTTTAGGTTGTCCATTGTTATAGAATAGGCTTAGAAATAGGGCAAGAAGATGAAGATTCTCAAGAAAATCACATTTTCAGTCTGAGCCATGCGCCCTTGCGCCTACGCGCCATGCGCCTTTCAGAGCGAGCGCATAAGGATTTCTTCCTAGCTATGTTACGCGCCTCTGCGCCCCTTGGTTTAGCGCACACATACTATGCGCCTCTTGGCTCAACGCGCCTCAAAGTGTTTATTCAACACTCAGTGATTTATTGAAGATTCAAAGACTTGAAGAGAATTCAAATTACGCCAATGATCCAACGGTGGTTAAAAGATGCATATGCGCCTAATCTGTTGACACGTGTCCACAACGGTTCACATTTATGTTGAGTTGTCAAAATGGCCATAATATATGCATGCTCCAATCAACGAGCGACAGCACATCTTATCCACAAGATCTCCAACGGCTAGTTTTGGAAGTTCACTATAAATACCCCATAACTTCAACATTTTGAAGTTGCTGAGTTTTGCTAAGAAATTCAAGAATTCTCTCTAAAGCATTTGTTGAAGATTTAAGATTGCCTTTGTTTTTCCAGAATTCCTCAAGAACATCTTCATACCTTCATCCTAGCCCAGATCTTCAAGCTATAACACTTTAGTTTTATTGTGCTCTAAATCATAAAGATCTAAAGAGCCTTGATACTAAAATCACACACGCACCTTTTAAGTTTGATCACTTAGATATTTCTTTTAGAGATATACCGGTTATTGTTTGGATTTGTTCATTCATAGAATATTAGATCTTGAGTTAGTGTAGAAGCTCAAAAGTTGTAATTTGTAACACTCACTCATTATATAAGATCTCCATTAGAAATCCAAGACTAACCATCTTGGTAGAGGACTAGATCTTTCATGATCGAACCTCTCCAAATAGCTTGTGTTATTACTTGTCATTTACTTTCAAGTTATTATCTTCACTCACTATTTGCTTGTTTACTCATTGTAGATTGATTGAACTGAATTGTGTTGTGTTGTTAACTCATTTGACTTAGTTCCTTATTTCACCCACTTTGAGCCAAAATACTTAGAGTGTGTGTGTGCGCCCCCTTTTATCATTTGTGCGCCTAGTTCTAACTAACTTCCGCTGTGGCATTTCACTCACTCACTAGGCGCATATCATAACGCTTATTTGATAAAGTGCGCACTTGCAATTGAATTTTTCAAGGGTACGAAAAGAATTTTAAAACAGCTATTCACCCCCCTCTAGCTATTTTCCATACCCTTGTTGCCCTTTGGGACCAACAAAACCATCTGAGCACAAAATAGCTGAAGCCGGGATCCCAAAAACCAAACC